>CM059039.1:46775640-47100640 GCA_030279155.1 Forsythia viridissima | reverse complement strand
TATTGGTCTTCTTGGAAAGGAATATCATCATGATCATGAGCTGTGTGTCCTTTGGTTCTTTAATTCTTTTTTTTTTTTCCTGCCGGATTTCTATGATACATTAGATGCATTTTACTCGATTAAGATGTAACGGTATGCGTGCACTTCTGACGCCTGTTTTTGCAAATTGGTGCATATGTTTGAAAACAAATGCTTTAGCAAAGTTAACCATCCACTGTTATGAAAGGTACCATTCATCTTCAAGAAACAAACAGTGCATTTTCTTGCAAGTTTTGAGGTTGGGTAATGTACATGTCATGTCTCATGAACACATGCTTTCCTTGACTTACATTATTACAAGATTTTCTCTGTGTGTGTGTGTGTGTGTGTGTGTGTGTGAGTGTGGAGTAAGACAGCTTAAGAGTCATCTGCGTTAACACACTGTACCATGAGGGCTTGATGCAGATTTGTGTAAAAGTCAATGGATTATATATTAATTAATATTGTATTTGTACTAATCACGCAACATCAACCAGCAGAGAACTAATCCCTCTTGTAATAAATATGTAAAAAATCAACCCAAACATGTCTTTAAGTCAACACTCAACAGTATCATCACTAACCGATCATTGCAACTCTCTCTCACACAGCCATGGAGCCAAAAAGAAACACATGCAAATGCAAAAGCTTCATAAACATACATGCAAACTGACTCATTCTCAATCTATCAGATAATAGTAATTATCCTAAATTATCAGCTATTAAAAGATTACAAATAGTTTAAGCATTTTGTTGCATTATTTTCTTGTAATGGCTTAGTTTCCATCAAGGTAAATATAATTCTTAAGAAAATTCTTTTAGTTTGTTTCCTAAAAAAGTGATTGTTTTCAAGTACATAATGTGGAACTTATTAAATACATGAATCCTATTATTTTGCTAGCAAATCCCCTTGGATCGATGAACAAAAAACAAAAACAATAACATTCAACTTGAGTCGGCTTGACTTGTTTATGCGCGCGCCTTTGATGATATTGCTTGGATGAGGTACTGGATTATTCTGCCAAAATCAATTTTCTATTCCTTTCTATTTAAAATTTCCTATCTTTCTCAACAAAGAAGAAACTTTCATTCTGTCTAAAAAGCTATTAAATAAAATTCCAAAAAGATTAAAGCTGTTCAATCATTAATTCTTATATTAATCTTCTCAATCAACTTGCATTAATCCTAATGAATATGTTGCATTATTTTCCAGCTAGAGACTAGCTGGAAGACTCTCTCTAGGTTACATTAAAACTTTGGTTCTTTCTCCTCATTTGCTAATCCTTTCTCCTTATTCATGTTTGATTAAAGAATTTCAATTTACAAATCAAGTGGTCCATACCATTATCATTTTTATAAATTGATCTCTAGCTAGTCTCCCTTCTTGTGCCTGTGAATCAGTAGCTAGCAACATCTATCTCTCTCTCTCTAGAAAGTAATTAAGTATGAATATTGCAATGTTAATCTTGCTCTTCCTGATTGCAATATCTCTGAAATGGGCATGGGGAATAGTGAATTGGGTATGGTTTAGACCAAGAAAGATAGAAAAATGCCTTAGGGCGCAAGGCTTCAGTGGAAATCCTTACCGTCTTATTTATGGGGATAGCAAGGAAATGGCAGCCGTGACCAAACAAGCAAATTCTAAACCCATCAAACTATCTGATGATATCGTTCCCCGAGCCCTCCCGTTCCACCATCACATTATCAACAAGTACGGTATGTTACTTTCTTTCTTAAGCTATGTTAAGCTTAAAAGTAACCATAAGTAAATGATACAAGTAATTGTAAAGTTACTTATTTTAATAGTATAGTAGGAGTTACTTTTAAATAAGTAACTCGCAGTGAATTCAATCCAGGGCTTGTTCGGTGAAAGGTTTGATCGAGTGTGTGTGTATAGTACAAGGTTTTAGAGAGAAAAACCCTAACCATGAAATATGAATTTGTGCATTCTAGATAGGAACATAGATTAAAATTAAGAATTTAGTTCAAAACAGCACAGTTTAGGAATGGAGCTCAAATAATAGCAATTCTCATGAATTACAATAGTATAGTGCTTGTTTTTGGATAATGAGTGGCGATCTATTGCCCATCATGTGAGCAAGATGAAATGCCCACATGCTGCCACATCAGCATGTGTGGGAGCATGTGGGCACTTCATCTTGCCCACATGATGGGCAATAGATCATATTCTTTTGGATAATTTCCATCCTATGTTTTTAAAGTCTAAGTGTTTAACCCAAAGGAAAAGACAACCTAGGAGTTGGGAAAATCTAGGAGGATAAATTATATTTTGATAACCTAGGAATATATTTTATCTTTCATTAGGTATAGCTAGCTAGGTAGTCCTTCTTCCAAAGCAATTCCATGTAATGGATTATGAAATCCAAAGCTATTATTTTCTTGCAAATTAAACATATGGATACATGGTTTTGAAAAAAAGAAATGATATAATTAAGCTAATGGCTAAGCATCTTTAAACATAATTTAAATAAATATATTCGTCTCATATTTAATAATTTAAACTTTTACATGAAGAGTTGAACCTAATATCTGCTCAATGAAGGTTATGCACATGCCCATTTGATAAAAAATACGATTTTGTCCTAGCTATACATACTCTCATTCTTCGAGATAAGCTTATATTACATACATGCTAGTTCTTACATTAATTCTTCCAAGTGAAAGCATGCAGGTAAGAACTCATTCTCATGGATTGGTCCTACTCCTAGGGTTTATATCATGGAACCAGAATTAATAAAAGAAATCTTGATCAACAACAACATCTTCAAAAAGCCAACCCCAAACCCACTGGCCAAATTTCTTGTATGTGGATTGGCTGGCTACGAAGATGACAAGTGGGCTAAGCACAGAAAAATCGTCAATCCTGCTTTCTACATAGAGAAATTGAAGGTAAACTTTAGCTTGAAGAACAAATCACCAATCTTTTCTCAAAGAAGTTCGAAAAATAATACTTTTCTCTATCTTTTTTCACAGCATATGATTCCGGCTATGCATACAAGTTGCATTGAGATGATAAACGAGTGGGAGATGTTGGCTTTGGAAAAGATTACAATTGAGATTGATGTGAAGCCCTATTTAGAGGATTTAACCAGCGATGTAATATCGCGAACAGCTTTTGGTAGTAGTTATGCACAAGGAAAGATGATTTTCCGACTTCAAAAAGAACAAGCAGAGCTTACGCGGCAAGTTTTGCAATCTGTTTACATTCCGGGATGGAGGTAAACTTTTTGTAAATGGGAAATAATCTCGTGCATTCTGCTATTTTTTGTATAGTTCATGTAAATATAGTTGAAGATAATATTTAAATGATATATATAAATGGCTTTATCTACTAGCTTAAGCCACAAACAATAGGTTGAGAATTTAATTTAAGCACTTTAATTTGTGCTATAACTCCTTCAAATTTGAATTCGAAACATTTACTTTATCCTTGTTTCTTGAGCCTCTTGATATATACTATATACAGGTTTTTGCCAACAAAGAGAAACAGAAGAATGAAAGAGATTAACAATCAGCTACGCAATCTTCTGGAGGATATTATAAACCAAAAACAGAAGAACATCAAAGCAGGAAAAGATAGTGCAGATGATGATTTATTGGGTATTCTGTTGAAAATAAATCTGAATGAAATTAAAGAACAGGGAAATAACAAGTTAGGAATGAGCATTGATGAAGTGATTGAGGAATGTAAAACATTCTATTTTGCTGGGCAAGAAAGCACATCAAATTTGCTGTCATGGACAATGCTTCTATTAAGCATGCACCCGAGTTGGCAAGTTCGTGCAAGAGAAGAGATTTTGCAAGTTTTTGGAAACAATTTACCAGATTTTGATGGCCTAAATCGTCTAAAAATCGTAAGTATTAATTATATATTCAATCTGCATTCTTGGGTTCTACACTTCTACTACATCAGGCAATGATTTTTAAGTGCTTTATATCTATTTGTTGGAGTCGAATTATTAACCACAAGAGAGAGGGAATCATAAACTTCGTGAACTAGTTTTAGAGCGCATAGTTAGAACACGGGACAAGCTCAAATTGAATCCTTAGTTCCAGATTCATTTACTCATCAAAGGTTGGCGCATACACAATTTTCGTAAATGAATGGCAATGAGACTTGAATACATGACCTGTCTTCTCTTCTCTAGTATAATGTTGAACCAGTTTGTCTATAAGTTGTTAAAGAAGATGCTGTGAGTGCCTTCATGTGGCAATAAAATTCTCTAGGAGAGTGAGTTGCTGATTATAATGCCCGCCCTTAGTGGATTTCCAGTAATCGGCTCTAGGTAGTGGTGCGAATAGTTGCCTACCCCTTGCCTACCCCATTTAAATGGATTAATTGTGCTCTTCTTTCTTGGCTTGGACAAATGGGCATATTAGTTCTTGACAGCTTTCAGTATCCTATCCTAAACGTCCCTCACTGTACAAATTTATTTAAAAGCCCGTTTGACAGAAATTATAAACTAGTTTATAAACCAATTTTTGGTTTATTTGACCAATATTGGTTTATTTGAGTTGAAATTGTTGATTTTTCATGTTAAAAATGGGTTAAAAAGTTAAAAATTACGGTTGAAAAAAATCAAAATGGGTTTATAATCTTTGTCAAACAAGCTCTAAATTATCTCTCTTCAATAAGATCTTGACTTGCTTTCAACATATATATCTGCGCACGTAGGGTTCAACATGAAATACTCGAGTAGATTAGACATGTCAATCTTCAAAAATAAATTTGTTGAAGATTAAGTAAAAGACAGACAAATTTGTTTTCTTTTCATGACATAAGAAATCACCATCTTATTTTGCAGGTAACAATGGTTCTGTACGAGGTTCTGAGATTATATCCACCTTCAATCATATTTACACGAATCATATACAAAGAGACAAAACTAGGAGAAATGACTCTACCTCCTGGATTGCAATTTATGTTGCCAATAATCCTACTTCATCACGATCAACAACTCTGGGGGGAAGATGTAAAAGAATTCAAGCCAGAGAGATTTTCTCAAGGAATTGCAAAGGCAACAAATAATCAGCTCTCTTTCTTTCCTTTCAGTTGGGGTCCTCGGATATGCATTGGAAACAATTTTGCGCTTATGGAAGCCAAAATTGCCCTGGCTATGATCCTTCGACGCTTTTCTTTTGAGCTTTCACCATCTTATACTCATGCTCCCTCATTTGTGGTGACTCTTCAACCCCAAAACGGGGTTCACATGATGCTGCGAAAAATATAGGGACGGAATGTTGTATAAACTAATGCATCGCCTTTAGTTTAATCTAAAAAAACTGTGATTGCCCTCGAGTAGCTAGAAGGGGTCTAGGTAGTTAACATCATCTATTGTCTTTGCTCATTTCTGATTTGCATGTTCATTCTATTTTTGTATTTTCTTCTTGTTTTCAAGGCATAATTCTTTCCATTGCCACGTAAAATAGCCTTTATAATTTCTTTCCTTTGAGTCATAGCTCAAAGCTCTTGTTCATGTATTTGGAGAGTTTATAATGCTATACAACGTATGTTTAATACGTTCAACTAAGCATAACAGCATGCCACTCCAAGTTTGCGACGTAAGAACTGAAACTTGATATAAGATAATGCTTTGGTTAGGGAATCTGCCACTTGCTCTTGTCAAGGTACATACATCATCTCCAGCTCTTTGTTAATCACCTTATCCCTGTCAAAATGCACATCAATTTCGACGTGCTTTGTCCTAAAATGAAATACAGGATATGCTGCCAAACACAGATATTGTATTCATGTCATCTTAATTGCTATCTATTATGGGCGGGTACAGGGCTCCCCCGGAGTCCCCTTACCTTTTATTATTATTATTATTATTATTATTATTATTATTGAAAGAACAAAGTTTTGTAATGAAATTTTTATTTATTTTTGTATATTAATTCGGTCTAAAACATTTTTAGCTCCTATCTCGATCTGTCCTTGCTATTTATGCAAGAGACTCTGTGGATGACCTAGCCGCACTAGGAGCTTATTTGACAAAGCTTAAAAACTTATTCTAGTTTTTTTCAGCCGTAATTTTTAACTTTTCAACCCAATTTTAACATGAAAAGTCAACAATTTCAACTCAAACAAACTAATATTGGTCAAATAAATCAAAAATTGGTTTATAAACTAGTTTTTAAACTTTGTCAAACAAGCTCTAGATTGCTTCTTTGATTAGACATGACTTCACCTACAAATGAAAAACAACAATTTCAAGGTTGTTTTGAGCAAGTCAACTATATATTTACTTTATTATCTCCAGTAGACAAATGAGATTAAATCTCTACTATATTAAAGTTTAAAGTTTAAATAAAATGATTACTTAACAGGAAATTGTGACTTTTTTCAAATCAATCTGACATGAATAAAAGAGAGGATGACTTTTTAAGTTTTTGTGCGAATCAATTTTGAGAGCATTTTCTGTAATTTGACTAATTTCTATCACAAGTGAACATTTTCATAAGCCACAATAATTTGTTTACCTAGCCATACTTTTCTTTACATCCTAGTACTTTTTATTTCTTTTTTTATTCTACTTACGCCCCAAGTTTCAAAAATCTTAATATATACGTACAACTTCACACACATCAATTCAAAATTCATGTAGTCTCTTGACAAGTAATTGACTCCTTCATCTTTGTTCTTGTTGCACAATGGACAAGATCCTGGAAAATTGCAAAAATAAAAAGCAATTGACAATAAATAATGGTCGTCGCAAAATATAACATTCGTGATCTCTGATTTCCGAGTACTATACTATTGCTGTTGTAAACAGTGATGAAGTTAGGATTTTTTGTAGGAAGGCTTCTACTTTATCAAAAAAAAAAAAAAAAAAAATTGACAATTTTTTTTTTTTTCCGGGTTGTGACACCCCTACATCCTCATCTAGTAGTAAAAATTATATAAAATTCTTCTTAGAAAGAAACTAAGTTTGTCCACTTTATTATTCATTGACTCAATAGAAAAATGAAACTCTTGCACGACAAACAAATTTAATTCTTATCCAATGTGGGATAAAAACAAAGTCACCGTATAATAATGCCCAACATATTTGACATGCTCATCACGCGGAGCATTGCGCAAAAGTATAATGAAAATAAATAAGACAAAGAAGATGAAAAAGCCTTATCAGCCGCTTTGGATACACTTGGCCAAAAAAATGCTGACAAAAAGCAGATTCTTCTTGGGTGGTTTTTGAAAGTCTTGACAAAATCTAGTGCACTTCCAAGGATTAAATCTAAGAACTTCTCCTTTTAACACCAAATATCTTCATTTGGGCAAGAAAATATGGCTACAACACTCAGCTTAGTTTTCACCTGTCTCCTAATTGCATCCATAACATGGGCAGTGAAAGTTCTAAATTGGATCTGGTTAAGGCCTAAGAAGCTGGAGAAATGCCTAAGAAAGCAAGGTCTTAATGGGAATCCTTACAGATTCTGTATAGGAGATATGAAAGACTTGATCGCTGCCATGAAAGAAGCACGGCCCAGATCAGTCCAACTCTGCGACGATATATCTCCTCATATTCTTCCATATTACCACCAAATCATCAATAAGTTTGGTGAGTACAGTTCATATTTTCAATATTGGCAGCACTAACTACATACTTTTTTAACAGTCCGTGGTATAATGTTTGATCAGGTCGGAATTCCTTCTTATGGTTCGGGCCATCACCGAGGTTGAATGTCACTGATCCTGAGCTCATGAAGGAGATTTTGACAAAACCTGGACTATATCAGAAGCCACGTCCGGACCTTATAGGTGAAACCATTGTGGGAGGACTCCTGTTTCTTGAAAATGAAAAATGGACAAAACACAGAAAAATTATCAACCCTGCCTTCCATCTAGAGAAGTTGAAGGTAAATTCCAATCCATTCTATCTAAAATATTAATTAGATTGACAGGCTTTAACAAATCAAATTTGTTTATGTAGAATATGGTACCAGAAATTAGTTTGAGCTGTTCTAATATGATAGACAAATTGGAAGCATTGGTTTCAAGAACTGAAGGTTCATATGAACTGGATATTTGGCCGTATCTTGAAGATTTAACTGGTGATGTGATTTCGCGGACATCGTTTGGTTGTAATTATGAAGATGGAAGGAGAATATTTCAGCTACAAAAAGAACAAGTCCTGCTCGTTTTGCAACTATTGCAGTTCTGTTTTATCCCGGGATGGAGGTACAAAATTCATTCCATATAATGACTATGGTTCTCAATTGAACAAAGGTTTTGCTTTGAAGAGCTAATTTGTTTTGCTAACAGATATTTTCCAACCAAAGAAAACAGAAGAATGAAAGCAATCTCTCGAGAGATTCAGTCCTTATTAAGGGGTATTATTAACAAGAGAGAGAAGGCAATGGAAAGGGGAGAAGCCATGAGCGATGACTTATTAGGCATATTAATGGAATCAAATTTCAAAGAAATTCAAGAACATGGAAACAAGAGTGGGGGAATGAGCATTGAAGATGTAATTGAGGAGTGTAAGCTATTCTACTTTGCTGGGTCAGAGACGACTTCCAATTTACTCGTGTGGACTATGATATTGCTAAGTAAACATCAAGAATGGCAAGTTCGTGCAAGAGACGAGGTTTTGCAGGTTTTTGGGATGAGAAAACCAACTTTTGATGGACTAAACCACCTCAAAACTGTAAGTAGTACGTATTCCATGATGTATACTTTTGAAGGCCAAATAAGTCCCCTTCCCCATCAAACTCACAAGGGCATCATAATTTTCACCTTAACAATGAAATTGTCATTTCTAACAAAACCATACCTGCAGGTAACCATGATTCTGCAAGAAGTTTTGAGGTTGTATCCGCCTGCCCCTTTGCTTATTCGTGCCCCTACGAGGCCTGTGAAACTGGGAAACACGACTCTGCCAGTTGGAGTAGAATTAACACTGCTAATAGGCCTACTCCATTACGACCCCAAGATTTGGGGGGATGATGTGAAGGAATTCAAACCACAAAGATTTTCTGAAGGAATTTCCAGTGCAACAAAGACTCAGTTCTCCTTCATACCATTCAGTTCAGGTCCTCGAATCTGCATTGGACAAAACTTTGCAATGATTGAAGCAAAAATGGCTTTATCAATGATTCTACAAAAGTTCTCATTTGAGCTGTCTCCGTCTTACGTGCATGCTCCCTTCCCAGTTATGACTCTACAACCCCAGCATGGAGCTCCCATAGTTTTGCATAAGCTCTAATGTCAGTCAGTCCTTGTAATTTCCTCTTGTTGGGGGTAGGGGTGGTGGTTGGGGGACGTGCATCACCTCAATATGTCCAACCAAAATGTACAACCAAAATGTACAACCAGTTGCCATCCCTAAGAAAATGCCTTGGAAGTGGAAGTAGCTGAATGCGATGCACTAGTAAATGTCCAACAGCTGAGACGTGTTTGTAGTTTTTCCCTGAACGTGTTAGTTCATCTTGACATTGTGGTTCTTACGCGGAAAGTTGGATGAGGTTCATGTTACTTTGTTCCCCGAAATGGGAATAAAGTTGCCCACAATCTAGCTTCTTGTGGTACTAGCTAGTAGCTACCACCCCGGTTATTTAGAACCGGGCCGATTGTACTCCTTGACATCTTTTATTAAAGGAATTTTGGTGCAAATGGTGTCTAACCTTTGCTTCAAGTGTAAAAATGGTTCATAACTTTTAATTTTTTTTACAAAAGTCTTTATGTATTTTGTTGTGTAATTTGTCCTTGTTTAATGAAAAAACTAATATATCCTTAATTTTAATAAGGTAAAATTGTAGTTGAGTTGTTAACTTTTGCAAAAAATGCAAATGAGTCCAATATTTTTATTTATTTTTATAAAAATTAAAGAAAACTAAAGAGTTTTTTTTTTTTTAAATTAATACTTTATTGACCAAATTGATAATATACTAAATTGTTTTGTATAATTTACAAATTATTATAAAATAACTAAAATTTAACTCATAATTATTAATAAATATGTCAAATAAAATTATTATTTTTGTTATTAAGTAATTACATTATTTAAAATTTAAACTTTATTTTATCGTTATAACAATTAAAAAAAAAACTTTGTCTCAATTTTTATGTACGAATACTTTTATTTAATTGGACTATATGTTAATTAACTACAAATATTAGAGATCAACTGTATTGTTTATAACTTAATTAAACGCTTTATTATCGTTCAAAAATAAATAATACATATTGTGTAAATTAATTTTTATTAGTATTTTTATGTTAAATAAAAATTTAATAAAATTAGTTTAATGTCATAAAATTATATACGTCATTTTTTTATTTATTTAGTTTAATTTTTATTCCAAATTTTTACATCACATAGCAATTACATATATTTAAAGAACAATAATTTTATATATTCTCTTATAAAAAATTTAATTAACAAGATTATAATGATGTATTTAGTATGCAAAATTAAATATTATTTAATAAATGTAATGGACTCATTTATATATTTTGTAAAGGTTAGAAATCTAAATATAATTTTTTTTAATTAAAACTAATGATATATTCGACTTTTTCATTTAATAAAAATCAATTATATACTAAAATACATATATTAGAGATTTTGTGTGATACAAAATAAATATTAGGGACGATTTGTGTCAAATTCCATTTATTAAAACTAGGTCGATGCGATGTCAATTCAATATCATCACATAATTGAATTAATTTCCAATTGGCCTCTGAGTTCACATAGTCTCTCTATAATCAATTAATTATTGCACATCATACAACCTCTTTGGTCAAGACAATTACCATGTCAATGTCACATGTCAGAGTCGGTGACTAAATTACATTGTGAATTTAAGGTAATTTCGGTAGAGATATTTTTCAAAAAAATTTATTTTTTTGCCTATAATTTTTTACTTTTCAACTATTTTTACACTACAAAAAAAATTTTAAAAATCAAAAAGTAGTCAAAAAACCCATTTTTTATCAAAAAAAACTCTACCAAACATAATTTCAAACAATTATGAGTGTAAATTAGAAAAGTTTGCGATGGTGCTGTGTTTCTTGGGGAAAAAAATGGATGTGACACTTAGCTCAATATTCACCTCCATAATCATAGTTGCATTCATAAGATGGTCAGTTCAATTGATAAACTGGGTGTGGTTAAGGCCTAAGAAGCTTGAAAAATGCCTCAGAAACCAAGGACTCAATGGAAATCCTTACAGAATATTCATTGGCGACATCAAAGACTTGATCGGATTCATCAAAGAAACGCAGCCCAGATCAATAAAAATCTCAGACGATTTGGCACCACGTATTTCTCATTATTACTACCAGAGCATCCACAAGTTTGGTATGCATTTTCATATAAAGTTTCTCTTTATGGCATTTCATCAGTAACCTTGAGACAAAATTTTCATAGCTTTCCTTGTTAGTTTATTTAATGATTGTGAAAGAGTTTGAAGTTTTTATCAATACTTCCAGTCAAATTTTCTACTGTAGCAAAGTATATGGGAGGCTGCAAAAGTGTGTTGTTATGATTATTTTGTGATCAAATTTCAGTTGTTTAATCTTTGTAGCATCATATGTAATAGACATGATTTAAACTTGCATTAAATAAAAATCAAGGGCTGGTGTTAGCAAAGAAATATGTAGTTTTTCTTGGAAAATTGGTTTTATAGAAATGGTTTTGACCATCTTTTGACCAATTAATTAAATGGGTCCCGTGGTTGGAAACAGAAATTTCTTTTGCCAAGTTTGTTATACTTCGTGGGTAAAATAACGTAGTATATTTAGTTTCTTAAAATCAATTTTGGGAGAATTAGAAATTAAATTCAAAGTATGCCAATTAAATAAGGGAATGTTGGAATTAAAAAATAATGGGGATTCGAAAAGGTGCCAATCCTACATTTGAAAAATAGAAGCAAAATAGTCACCTTAAATAACTAAAGTTGTACAATTGGATTTGGGCCCCATGGGTCCCAGGGGTACCAAATGTTTTTAGACGGGATGAGACCTACATGTTAGTAGGTTGGGCTAAAGCCCGCATGCGCGCGCCACAGTCAACCGGTCTGAGCCTCGAGTCATGGGTCACGTCGGTATATAATTTTTTATTTCATTTTAAACCTTCCAAATTGCGACATGTGGCAATTCAGTCAACCTCTTTAGAACGGGACACTTGTCATGCTTCTAGAATTTATCCGAACAAACATGTTTGTCTGAACAGATAGGTTATATCTTTTCAGACATAACCTTTAAGTAGTTGTGCCTTTTGGGACACAACTTTCCAATAATTATAAATAGGTCAAAAATTACTCATTCCAAATTCGTCTTCTGCAGTTTAATATTATTTTCTTTCTGCACTATTCTGTGTTCTCTATTTCAGTCCATATATATTTTTATGCGTTCCAATTTTCGTTCAGAGAGTTCAAAACTCTAGTAGGTTCGTTGGTATTGTAATTTGAAATGCTTCTATTACAATTACAATATGAGGTCGTTGTATCTTGGAAGACGAGTGCCGGAGAACCGTTAGCACCAGTGCGGGGCATTTTCATCTTAAGGACAAAGAATCGAACTCTTGCCTCGACCAATATTTATTTTTTCGTCCAATTATTCAAGTAAGCCGTTACTCTACTCAATTTTCTGCACGTGATTATTTAATTCAAAAGAATATAAATTATTTATTAATTCACCAACAATCTTAAGACGAAAATCAGATTAATTTATATTCTGTTTATTTATTTATACGTGAAATAATTTTTAAACAAATCTAAATTTCTATTTTTAGATGGCAACTACTTCGAATGTGGTACATCCTGTTCATGGAGAGAAATTGGAGAAATTTACGGGGGGTGGATATCAAGAGATGGCAACAAAAGATATTGTTTTACCTCACTACTATGAACTTAGCGAGGTTTTTGAGTGAAGATGCTCCGACCATTGATAAGAAGGAAACTGATATTCAAAAAAGAGTAGTTTTTGATGCATGGAATAAAAGCAATTTTTTGTGCAGAAACTACAACATCAATGGCTTTGACAACACTTTATATGGTGTATACAGTGCAGTCAAGACTGCCAAAGCTCTGTGGAAATCTTTGAAAAAGAAGTACAAAATTGAAAATGCCGGTTTAAAGAAATTTGTAGTTGGTAAATTTCTCGACTTCAAAATGATTGATTCTAAAACAGTAATGAATCAAGTCCAAGAACTTCAGATCATCTTGCACGATATACAAGCAAAAAGGATGATGCTTTGTGAATCATTTCAGGTTGCTGAAATAGTGGAAAAATTACCATCGATGTGGAAAGATTTCAAAAACTACCTAAAATACAAATGCAAAGAGATGGGACTTGAAGATCTTATTGTAAGATTGAGAATTGAGGAAGACAACCAAAATTCTGACAAGAAATTCAGAAATTGCAAACGGAAGCTAAAGCATATTTGATAGAGTCAAATGCTAACAAAAAGTGAAAGCACTTTGGTAATGGCAAGCAAAAAAGGCAAAGCCTAGAAATTCAAAGGAGAATGTTATAACTACGGGAAGACAGGACATTTAGCAAAAGACCGTCTGTAGAAAAAACAAAACAAAAATCAAGTACACATGACCGAGAAAGACAATCTGTGTAATGGGAGTGTATGATCTAATGCTCTCGGCAGTAGTGTTTGAAGCAAAAACATGGTAGACAATCTACAAGAATGGTTTGTAGACACTGGTGCTACTCGTTACGTTTGTGTTGAAAATGAGATGTTTTCATCATTTACTCCGATCAACAGACGACGGCTATTCATGGGCAATTCAGCAACATCAAAGATTGTTGGATTGGACAAAATAGTGCTTAAAATGACATCGAGCAAAGATGTAACTCTCATTGATGTGCTACATGTTCCATTCATTAGTGTTTGAATCTGACAAATTTGTACTCACCAAAAATAGCATGTTTGTAGGCAAGGGGTACTTAGCCAATGGGCTATTCAAAATTAATGTAATGTCTGTAATTCATGATTTTGATAATAAAGTTAAATCTTCTGTTTACTTGGTAGAGTCTTCTAATTACAAAAATTAGTAAGTTTAGATTTATTGCCATCATAAATGTGAAATTTGTGTAGATGCTAAGTTAGCTAAAACACCGCTTTATTCGGTTGAAAGGAACACAAGTCTTCTAGAATTAACTCACAGTGATATCTATGATTTAAAGTTTGTGCAAACTAGATGTAGTAAAAAATATTTTATTATTTTTATAGATGATTGCACAAGATACGGTTATGTCTATTTGCTAAGAAACAAAGACGAGGCCTTAGAAGTTTTTTAAATTTACAAGAGTGAAATTGAGAATCAACTTAGCAAACGAATAAAGATTATTTGTAGTGATAGGGGAGAAGAATATGAAGCACCGTTTGAAGAATTTTGTTCAAAATCTAGAATTATTCATCAAACTACAGCTCCTTATTTACCTCAATCAAATGGTGTTACTAAACGCAAAACCGTACTCTTAAAGAGATGATGAATACTATGTATATAAGTTTTGGTTTACCCCAGAATTTGTAGGGAAAACAATCCTCTCAGTAAACCACATTCTTAATAGAATTCCACACAAAAGTAAAAATCAAACTCTTTACGAATTATGAAAATGTCACAAACCTTTGTACAAATTCTTAAAAGTATGGGGGTGTTTAGATAAGGTAGAAGTACCAAAACCTAAACAGATCAAGATATGGCCTAAAATTATTGATTGCATATTCATTGATTATGCTAATAATAGTAGTACATATCGGTTCCTAGTGCATAAGTCAGACATTCCTGATGTACATGAAAATACTATTATTGAATCTATGAATGCTGTATTTTTTTAGAACATATTTCCTTGTAAGGATATGAAAGAGATAAGTTCACAAAAACGAACTTTTGATACTACTAATGATGATCATCAAAGTAATGAAGAATCAAGACGTAGTAAAAGAGCCAAGACATCAAAATCTTTTGGTCTAGATTTTCTAACTTATTTGTTAGAAAATGAACCAAAGACATTCGATGAAGCAATGTCCAGAAGCTCCGTTCTAAAAAGAAGCTATCAACAGCGAAATTGATTCTATTATATAGAATCATACCTGGGAATTGGCAGATCTCCCACCTGGAAATAAACTATTAGATTGTAAATGGATTTTCAAAAGGAAATTGAAACATGATGGATTGATAGATAAGTACAAGGCCAGATTGGTAGCTAAAGGATTTAAATAGAAAGAAGGCCTTGAATTTTTCGATACATATTCACCATTAACAAGGATCACATCTATTAGAATATTAATTGCAATCGCCGAATTGTACAACTTAGAAATCCATCAAATGGACGTCAAGACATTATTCTTAAATGGTGAGCTAGATGAAGAAAATTACATGGAACAACTCAAAGGGTTCATTGCTCCTAGACAAGAGAAAAATGTGTATAGACTAGTTAAATTGTTACACAGACTAAAGCAAGCATCAAAGCAATAGCATGAGAAGTTTGACAAAAATATATTATCAAATAGCTTTAAGATTAACGAGTGTGATAAGTGTGTTTATATAAAAAAACACACCAAATACTTATGTAATTGTATGTCTTTATGTTGATGACATGCTAATTATAGGAAGTAATCATGATGTCATAATGGCAACTAAGAAAATGTTGACAAAACATTTTAACATTTTCCATGGAAAATTGTGCAATCAAACGGATCCTAATGTAAAGCTCACAATTGAAACTTACTTGAATATCAGGTGAGAATTCATTCATATGGTTCGGGCCATCACCTAGGTTGAATATCGAGGATCCGGAGCTTTTCAAGGAGATTTTATCAAAACCTGATGTATTTCAGAAGCCAGCGCCGGATTTGGGGTCCATTATTGTTGGAGGGCTTCTGTTTCTTGCGGGTGAAAAATGGGCTAAACATAGAGAGATTGTCACCCCTGCTTTCCATCTGCACAAATTGAAGGTAATCCCAATCTTCCTAAACAGGCAACTATTTTTACTTGTTAAGTGTAAATAACACACACGAGATTCTTTCTATAAACAGATGTTAACGAGACTCGTAATTTTTGCTTACTTTGATATGATATTTGTTATAATATGAACGAAAAATAGGCAACAAAATAACAAGAATCTTAAACATGACTCAACTGAATTCGGGTTACCAAACTCTAACAATATTAAATATTGAATCCATCTAAGAAAAAGATTCACTTTAGCATCTTAATTTTTTTTTCAAACAGGGGATAATAATTTGTTTGATGCTATCGACTATCATACTGCCTCATTGAGAAAGACTTTGTTATGTGTTTTATCGATGTTACCTTTATGCTATGATTCAAACCTCTCCTGCTTCATGGACTCAATTTTGCTCCTAGAATACACTATAAGCAATACGTTGGAGTTGTTCGAGTATGTTGCACAAATGGGAAGCATTGGTTTGTAGTAATGAACGTTCTTGTGAAATCGATGTTTGGCCATACCTTGAAGAATTATCCGGGGACATGATTTCGTGCACAGCATTTGCCAGCAGTCATGAAGAAGGGATAAGAATTTTCCAGCTCCAAAAAGAACAAGTTAAACTCGCCTTGGAAATATTGCAGTGGTCTTTTATCCCTGGATGGAGGTAGCAAACTAATGTTTCTTCAAACAATTTTGTTTAGTTGTGAACTTTTGATGACTATAATGTTTTGTGAACACAGATACTTTCTAACTAAAGCAAACAGAAGTCTGAAAGCAATCTCCAAGGAAATTCAGTCCTTGCTAAGAGGTATTGTCTGCAAAAGAGAGAAGGCAATGGAAAGGGGAGAAACAGTCAGTGATGACTTGTTGGGATTATTAATGAAATCGAATTTGCAAGAAATTCAAGAACATGGGAATGAGTATTGAGGATGTTATTGAGGAGTGCAAACTGTTCTATTTTGCTGGGTCGGAGACAACTTCTAATTTACTTGTGTGGACTATGGTATTGCTAAGCCAACACCAAGAATGGCAAGCTCGAGCTAGAGAAGAGGTTTTCCAAGTTTTCCGAAAAGAACAACCAACTGCAGAAGAACTAAATCACCTCAAAACTGTATGTTTTCACTTTGATTATCAGAGTTTCACAGCCTTATATTCAAAATATCAGCAGATTCTGAAACTAGAACATGAAATCAAAATGAGGCACAAGAACGTTTTAAATGCATATGGTCCTGAAATTTTACAAATGCCATCCAACAGCATGTTTGTTGACTATGATTTTATTATCCTAACAACAGTAAACCTAACAGGTAACCATGATTCTGCAAGAAGTTCTAAGGTTGTACCCGCCAGCACCTCTAACAGTCCGAACCTGTACAGAGACTGAAACTCAAGAACATGACTCTACCTGCCGGGGTACAGATGTCGGTACTCGGTGCTAATAGGCCAACTCCATCACGATCCCAAGATTTGGGGCGACGACTCAAAGGAGTTCAAACCTCAGAGGTTTTTACAAGGAATTTCAGGTGTCTCCTACATACCTTTCAGTTCGGGTCCTCGAATCTGCATCGGACAAAACTTGGCCATGATTGAAGCAGAAACAGCTCTGGCAATGACATTACAGCGCTTCTCATTTGAATTCTCCTCATCTTATAAACATTCTCCTTTCCCCATTTTCACTCTACAACCCCAATATGGAGGGAGCTCCACTGATTTTGCAAAAGCTCTAATCCTGGCCTTGGTCCTAATTACATGTTTGATACGTTGGATTGAATATAGTTAAATAGAATATATAAAATATATACAATACTGTGTACCAAATTTTTCATAAGAGTTATTACTCTACTCCATTAATTGATTGTAGTCCCAATCCAAGCATTTATCAATTAGGTACTTCGTTAATTATGAGGACATCCAATTGCATCATATGTTGCATTTCGCATTATGATTTTGGGCTATTTTGAAGTTCACTAGTACTTTAATTTTGAAAGTAATTGATTCCATCGCGTACTCGTCATATAATGGACAAAATCTTGACATTAATTGCAAAAATAATAACCTAGTAAATATTAAAAAAATAACGTTGGTGTGAGATCTCTAAGTATCACTACCATAAAAAACTAGATATATTTTGAATAAAAGAACTCGTCAATTTGGAAAACATCATCTTTGTCATGATTGATTGGTTTTCGACAATTCAATATTACTAATGAGTGTCAATTCACGTGCGCACATAAAGCAATCTCATACATTCTTTTCTCTTCAACTCAAGATTCCCACATTGAATAGATCAGCTCTTAAGAACAAAACTCATTACATATTCAAGTCAAAATCATATCCAACATACATGACATGCTCAAAATCTACTACACTTCCAAGGATAAAATCTAAGAACTTCGATAAAATAAACTCTCCTTTGACTTCGAATCGCCTATATATGCAAATTTGACACCAATATCTGTTCATTTAGGCAGGAAAAAATGGATGCAACACTCGGGTCACTTTTCAACTGTGTCATAATTGCATCCATAACATGGGCAGTGAAAGTCCTAAATTGGGTCTGGTTAAGGACTAAGACGCTGGAAAAGGGCCTAAAGAAAGCAAGGTCTTAATGGGTCCTTACAGATTCTTTATAGGAGACATGAAAGAATTGATCACTGACATGAAAGGCAGTCCAACTCTGCGACGATATATCATCTCACATTCTTCCATATTACCATCAGATTATCAATAAGTTTGGTAAGCTGGATTGCGTACAATTCATAATTTCAGTATTAGCAGCACTTACTTCAGGATAGACACGCATTCTTAACAGTCCGAGGTATATTGTTTGATCAGGTAAGAACTCCTTCATCATATGGTTCGGGCCATCACTGAGGTTGAATGTCACAGATACTGAGCTCATGAAGGAGATTTTGACAAAACATTGACTATTTCAGAAGCCACATCCGGACCCTATACGTGGTACCATTGTGGGAGGACTACTGTTTCTTGAAAATGAGAAATGGACAAAAAATAGGAAAATTATCAACCCTGCCTTCCATCTAGAGAAGTTGAAGGTAATTTCCTAATCAAATATATTTCTAGAATATAAAGTAAATTAGCTTGACAGGCTTTATGAGATCAAAATTGTTTATGTTGAATATGGTACCAGAAATTAGTTTGAGCTGTTCCAATATGATAGACAAATGGGAAGCATCGGTTTCAAGAACTGAAGGTTCATATGTTTGGCCATATCTTAAAGACTTAACAGCTGATGTGATTTCGTGGACCGCGCTTGGTAATTTTGAAGATGGAAGGATATATTTGAGCTTCAAAAAGAAGAATTTGAGCTCGTTTTACAACTATTGCCGTTCAGTTTTATCCCAGGATGGAGGGAAAAATAAATTTTTTGCTAAAAGATAATCGATATCACTTGAAAATAGGTTTTGCTTTGAAGGGCTAATCAGTTTTGTTACCAGATATTTTCCAAAGAAAGCAATCTCTCAAGAAATTCAGGCCTTATTAAGGGGTATTGTCCACAAAAGAGAGAAGGCAATGGTAAAAGGTGAAGCCATTACTGGTAATAAAAATAAGAAAATAAATGGAACGGGATAAAATAAACCATATTTCTTTTTCCATTGATATTCCAAATCGGCTGTCTCATATTCTATTTATACAATTAATTATATGAAGTTCATTAGATTTCAGCTCTTTGATTTGAGTTTAATTAAATTCTGAACATACCATCTATCAAGTTTAAATTCAATTAGTGATCAACTGCCTAATCTCATTGGGTCGTGTGATCAACTGCCCGATCTTATCAAGCAGGTGTTGTCAAAGTATCTAGCTTATATTCGCTCTTAATCATGCTAAGCCCGATCTTATCAAGCAGGTGTTGTCGAAGTATCTAGCTTCTATTCGCTCTTAATCATGCTAAGCTCTCTTTTTATCATCTCGTACCAATGGCACTAGCAAGTGAGATCTTCTATATGATTTGAGCCCTTTCCAAGATAGAATACAGTGGATCTGGAGCTTCTAAAGGAGATCTTAACAAAACCTGGTTCTCTAAGAAGCCTCTTCCGTAAAATTATAGACAAGGCAAGGTCTTTTTTGATACCTTCAGAAGTACAACAGAAGGTGAAGGGGCATATTCCACTAAAGTAAACAAATCATTAAACCAATTCCCAAACAAGTAAAATTAAAAGGCCTCTCATTGGTTTAAGGGTGAAGAAGAACCCCTAAGAGGAAGTGTATTGTCTCTTTAACCCCTTTTTCATTTAGTACAAGGATAAATTCACAACACGTCATGACAATAGACTGTGATCTCTGCAAGAAATATTTGTATTGCACACATCATCTGAGCCGAATGGATTGATCCTGTTCTCAGTCATAATTCAAATTATACTTGTAACAAGACAATATTCATCTTAACAAGATGCTTCTCTGTAAAAGACTACTGCAACTTTATTCTAATGAATTTCATCGAGGATTTCTTACCCCTTTTTCTAAACAATTGCATCGTGCCCTATACATTGCTGAGTGAATAATTTCTGTAGTCCATGGTTTCTAGCAGCAGCAGGCATGAACTCTGATGACCAGAAACGTAAATAAAGCAACTGATTTCGCACTGATGCTCACCCAAAGGTTATTTGCCACCATGAAAGCTCTAACTGCAGGGAACCAGTAGGCGGAAACATAAAAGATGTGAAGTTGCCAGATATCAAATCAGTGACAATTTTATCATAGCAGAAAATTTGGAAATAATTTTTGGCAACAAGAATAATAACTGAGACACACAATACTCAAGGTGCATTTGGTACACCATATTAGATTAGTGGGGACTAGGCAGGATAAGATTAGGGTAAATTAGGGTGTATTGTTATGATACGTTGTTTGGTGCAACACTATATTAGAAGAACGTATTAGTATTGAAGTATAAAAAATTATTACACTAACTTTATTTAAGCTTAAAAAATGTAAAGCTATTTTTAAGTGACTTTTTTGTACAAACTTGGATGACTTACTTTTAAGTAAAAAAAATTACTTTTAACTTACCTTTGTGTCAAAATAAGTAACTTATTTTTAACTTCGATTAACAAACAAAAGCTATTTTTTTTAAGGGCCAAGGCCTAGCTCAAGTGGTAAGACCATAAGAGCAAAGCCTTCCCAGGCCAATGGACTGGGTTCGAGCCTCCTTTGGGGGAGGGATGAAATCGTTTGATCCACTTTGAAGAAAGAAAGATAATAATAATAAAAAAAAAGTTATTTATTTTAAAATTCACTTATTTACATTTTTCTTACTTTTAAGAAGTTACTTATTTTAAAAGTATCTAAATAAGTAACTTACATGTTTTTAACTTTTATTACTAAAAAAGTTATTTATTTTAAAATTTATTTACGTGAAACTAAATTTACTTCTCATCTACAAACATTTTTTGGATAACTTCTTCCCTCTCCTCTCCTCTCCTCTCCTCTCCTCTCCTCTCCTCTTAACCCATCTATTTATTGGGATTAATTTATTCGGAATAGTCAAGATAGGTAGCTTGACCGGATTAATTTCATCCTGGCACTATCCCCGCCAAACACTGGAATGGATAAAAGTTATAAAGAACCTTAAAAGGAAAAAAATTATACATTAACAAGCAACCATTTTACTCAAAGGTAAGTGTTGATCATATTACCTTTAAGTCATAATTCTATCATTCTTATTGTCCCAACAAACCAAACCCTTCAGGTGGCCAAACCTGTACAACAGACAATATAAGGAAGTAGAGTTCATAAATCAACCACTATCAAAAATCAAATTTCAAATTCATAGTAATAATATTTTAGATTGATAACCTGCACATCAAGTTATGTTTTAAAACTCACTAAATTGTTCCTTCCATGGAGAAGTTTGTTATCACTTCAATTAGCCATGAGGCCCATGACATTTCTGAGAGACTTGGTTTTCCCTTGGGACTTGGTTAAATATATATATATTGCACTTGCTATAAAGTCATTAGTCAAATACACTAACAAGAGATCAGGAAGCGGAATACTTTTTCAAGACTAGGGTGGAGTAGTTGTGCGTTATCATCTAGATAACCAAAAAGCGAAACAGCAAAGGAGAGGACAGCTTCGCTCATATAAAATATTTACAACTAGTATACCGCTTCCTTGCGGTGGGATCCGACCGTAACTCTATTATGATGATGGATTGAGGCGGTGAACAGATTTTGTAGATAATCCGTTGAAGGAGATGATCGAATTAGGAAAATGGATTGAGGAGGTGAGCAGATTTTGGAGATGATCCGTTGAAGGAGATGATCGAATTAGGGAAATTGATTGAAGCGGTCAGTAAATTTTGGAGGAGATGATTTTGTGAGGGGAGAAATTGAAGACGCAGTGACACACGGACATTTAAGGTTGTGTTTGATTGCAAGTCGAAAATTTGGGTGGAAAGAAAATATTTTCCATGAAAATGAATTACCAAGAAAATTTGGATTGGAAAACGTTAACAAATTTTCCATAGAAAATAAATGGGTTGGAAAAGGTTAACAAATTTTCTATAGAAAATAAATTCTCGTATCCCACAAAGAAAATATTTTCCTTGAAAACAAGGAAAATATGGCCAAAAGTGGAAAACATTTTCCATGGAAAAACAAAAGTTCCAATCAAACAAAAGATAGAAAATAGGTGAGAAAATACATTTTCCATGGAAAATTTTGCCAATCAAACAAACCAAAGCTGGAAAATAGGTGGAAAATTTTCATTTTCTATGGAAAATGAAAGGAATCAAACACACCCTAAGTACTTTTTGCTTCCCGCGGAGAAAATTCCCCATGGTCATGATAAACAAACTTCAAACTATTGTATTTTCCTCAACCCCATTATCTCAGCTATTGCAGATGATCAAGTTAATGGCAGAATCAGCAGTTCGAGACACGATCCTCAATTAAAGATATAATAATTACCATCATATCAAGCAATTGTTCCTCTACAGGTATTTCAACTAGTAATCATTATATTTCAATCATCAGACTCAATCACCATACCAAAATTTCTTCCAATCTTGCAAGTAACAGTAAGTTGCTCTTTGGAGTTGGAATTGCATGATCCAGAAAAGTTGCTTGTACTATATAAAGGGGTCTAAACCCAGCTAGGTGCCCAATAGATGACATGCTGAGAGTGGTGGACCGCATCCAGAAAGTAAATTGGCAGGCAATTCATAATTGTTCCCACTGGGAAGCTACAACTTTGAAAAATGAAATCTTATAAACCAGAAATTTAATCGACAGGTAAAGAAGCTTACTCTACAAAAAACCTTCCCCAGAATCAAACCATAAGGGATTGGCCCAAGGTGCCGTGAATCCTTCGACGCATAGATATTATCTCCCTGTATCCACACATGGCCCTTTGGCACCTATTAATCCAAAGAGATATATAAAACTTTTAATAATATGTATCTTGCATTGTCATCCTGAACAGGGAGAAAAAAGTAAAGAAAAGGTATCCTTTGATGTGAAACATTACAGCAAAGATCGCTCAGAATCTGTCAAGTAGATCAGATTGACTAATCATTAATGGATGTAATGAAGTTAGTATGCAGGTGCCTTCACAGTCCATATGTGAACTCTCTCGTGAGTATGCAGGAGCACCAAGAAAATTTCTATATAATCCATAAAACATTTGTTTCATTCAGAAACTACAGAGAGCTCACTTAATTTTCTTATCAATAAGATATGTCACAAGAATTTCAGATACTCGAACTAAATTGTTAAACACAAAACAACAAACTAAGCCTTATTCCCGACCAAAAAAGAAAAAAAGAAATATTTGAAAGCAAACAAAGACCATTTTTTCCTTTATTTACGTATGAAAGACAACTTTTAGCCTCACAACAATCAGAGAGATTGAATTCATGAAGATTACCATGTACGGTGTAGCAAGAGGGTACCATTCAAAAAGCACCCACAAAACACGTTCTCCTCCATCATGATTTTTGGCCATTTCAATTCTTAAAGAGTAGAAATCAGGCAGATCCATGGCTAAACTGATAATTTATCTGAAGACCATTTAGTTTGATTTAAACAAACTAAACGATTATAAGAATAATCACTTATTGAAGTGATCACATTTGGTTAATTTCTTTTTAACTTTCTGAATAATTGTCATGCTAGTAACCTTCTTATTAAAAGTTTAAGAAGTAAATAAAATCAGTTAATTTCCTGATTAAATCGGCAAAGATAATCCTTAACAAAATTGGGCAACAATCGCCTTGTAGGATCTTAAAAGAAGGGGATTATTGATAATTGGTTGACAACCATGAACCATTTACTATTTACCAGTGCTCATTATCTGATAAATTCGTAATTACTGAGCACATGCATCCAGGTCAATGTCACGCTTTTGTTTGGCAACTCCAAAATGCATTCATGATTAGAATTTGAGAAAGCTCAATTCCAATTTAGCTAGTCATTTCTAATTTCTATTCTTTTTCTATTTCAAGCTAAACAATAATAAATCTTCAATTTTCGTATCGGGGTAAAAAGGTACAAGATATATCAGTACAATATATATTAACACAACCTACATAAAATACATACACAAATATAGGGAACAAAATTACAAATAACAAAGAACTGAACAAAATCAGCAGAACAATAAGATATGAAGACTCGACCTTGGTTCTCTTCACCATTAGGCCAAGACCTCATTAGTTTCTAATTCCTCTCCAAAACCCCAGATTTCAAACTAACAAAGGCACCCAACTAAATATGCAGATTGAATAATAAGAGCATAATTCAAATTGAAAAATTAAATTATCAACAATGTGCAGAAAAGAAAAGGATAAAAAAGTAAAAATACCACGAGGGAGTGAGAGCGATCACTATGACTGGGGTCCAATAAAAAGGTGACCCTATCACCCTCCATGCCCACAATGCGCTTTGTAATTGTTTTCCTAGGGTTCTCTGGCGACCTTACTAAAACGACGTCGCCCGGCCCCACCATACCCAGCAAATGCGACATCTTCTCCACCAACAACACGTCGCCGGTTAAATTCAACGTCGGCAGCATGCTCGGTCCATACACCTTCAGAAAAAAAATGCAAATAACTCGACTAAATTATAATGTAGCTAAAATAAGGCGGCAATAATGAATTTATATAGAAAAAGGAAATGGAATAAATTGTACGAGAGTAGGGGAGCAAAGATAATTGTTAGTAAGGTGTAAGAGGCAGAGAAATTTGGCGAAGAGGAGAGAGTGATCCATGGCTTCTTTGGCTGTGGATTTCCATTTTTGCGTGAATTGGAAGAGTCTTGCTCTCATATTTGAGTCCAATTCTCGAGCCTAGACTCAAATGCTTCCCTTTCTATCTCTTTGTGTTGATTCTTTTTTTTTTTTTTGGGATAGTAAAAGGTTGATAACCCCAAGGCCCCCACGACCCCGGCCCTGGAGCCTGGAGCCACATGGGGAGGTAAATCGTAGGATATGCCTCTCAGCAGTCAAGGTGGAGGGAATTATGTAAACATGAGCAAATTTCAATAACTCTCGCTTTTTTTACAAAGAACAAATTCAGTATTTCAGGATTCGAACCTTGCACCCGGACACGCTGATCACTTATCATCCCTCTCCTTTGCCACTGGGGATATGCCCTGGGGGCCTCTTTGTGTTGATTCTTGCTCAGCTATCATGGTGTTTTCATGGAGGAAGGAAAAGTTCTCAATTTTTTACCTTTTTTTTTTTTTTTTTTTTTTTTGGGTGTGTGTTCGGGTCGGGGAAGAAACAGCAACAGAAGAATTTGAGTGGACAAGGAAAGGGTACAACAAGTTGGACAATGCCCGTTTGATTAAGATTATAAACTAGTTTATAAATTAATTTTTGATTTATTTGACTAATATTAGTTTTTGAGTTGTAATTATTGACTTTTCATGTTAAAAGTAAATTTAAAAGTCAAAAATTATAGTTGAAAAAAACTAAAATAAGTTTTTAATCTGTATCAAACAAATCTTTAGTTTGAAAATATTCAAAGGAGTACAGATTGTTAATAGTAGGGAATGTAAAATGTTTTTTTTTTAGGTGTTTTAATATAAATCATATTTTTATTTTAAATAAATAAGTAGTCGGGATGGAAAATGGGAATATTTTAATTTCCACCCACCTCTGAAAATCTCAACTAGAAGGGCCGGCTCGATTGCTCCCGTCCGTTTGCTATCCCTTGTTAATGGCCATATTTTAGTAAAAATTTTCTATAGTGAAAATTAGTTATATAAAGTGGATTCAGTTGGTTTAGACCAACTCAAGTTTTGTGCAGACTTAACATAATTGGTTGCATATTGTAAATCATGCCCGACCACTAGTCCAGTTCTTCTGCCTTTAAGGGATAGGAGAAAATTTGCCCACCGCTGATGTGGCAATCTCCACGTCAGCAGAGCTTGCCACATCAGCGAGCAATTTGAAACACAAAATAGGCAGGCAAATTTGGATCTGCCCATTTGCTGCTTCCATTTTCAGTGAGGAAGAATGCGTGCTCTCCCTACCAATTTTCCGGTGTGATTTTTTCCCAAGCTTGCCGGTAGACAAAATTGCCCATTCCACTGCCTCAGCTAAGTAATTTTTTTGGAAAGAAGAAGAAAATCCAAGCTTTTGCCAAGGAACCCAACTGGAATTTCTAGGTGAAAATTCATTCTATTTCAAAGTTGATTTGTTGGTATTTGGTGGTGGATTTTATTAGGTTTTTTGTGGTGATTTTTTTTTTTTTTTTTTGGTGGTTGGAGGTTGGAACACATTCAGATCTGGAGATAGATCTAGTTTTTGGCTTCGATGAAGGACTGAAGGTTAGGGCGGTTGGCAACGATGGCACAAGTCATCGGAGCTGGTGGTTGTGACATTTTTAGTGGTTGGAGGTTGGAGCAGATCCAGATCTGGCGACAAAGAAAATGAAGTGGTGATGGTCGCACGGAGAGTAGAAGGTTGGTGTTTTGGTGGTTGGCCGTGATTTTCCGGCTGGAGCGATGTCGGATGAAAATGAGCTAAGCCGGAGAGAGAGACTAGATGCGGATGAAGTTGCAATAAATGGGCAATGGGCAGGCCCAATTTTGTGTTTCAAAATGGCCAAATTTGCGTGCCCATTTTGTGTTTCAAATTGCCAGCTGACGTGGAGCTTGCCACGTCAGCAGGAGAACGAGACTGGTCCGACCGTTGTGTGCCTCTTTTATTTTTCTAAAAATTATTTTTTTTAACATATTTTGATAAAAATTGATAAAATATGTAGTTGAAAAAGTAATAAAAATTATAGATCCTATAAAATGTGTAATTTAAATTAATTGTTGACTTTAATTCAAAATTTACCAATTTTTTAAATAAAACCAAACAAAGACTATAATAGAATATAGTGCAAGTGTGCAGCATGGATTGGACTTGTATTTCGTTAGGACGAGAAGCTTTTCTTTTAAGATATCTGTTACCACCCGATTTGGTAAGGCCTCCACGCCATCAAAAACCTAGCAAAAGCCCCATAGACCCGGCCAAGGCCTTAAGGGCCCAACAAGAGCCTCGTAAATTCTTAGAATCTTGGAGGCCCATCGAACATCTTAGTACTCGTGAATCCATCATAACGAAGCCCATGAAGGGCCTCGACATTCCCGGCCAATCTGGAGCACTTCGCTGTCTTCGCATTCTCATAATCTAAAGGCAGTCTGATATTTTGGGATAACCAAAGAAGTAATTAAAGAAAGATTGTATTTAAGTAGCACACGGATTATCACAAAGAAACCAAATATCAATCTCCTAAAGATTAGGTAACGTGATAAGGGGAATCGACTTAAATAAGGGATAGAATTTGGAAGATTGAATTGAGTTCCGATTATCTTTATCATATAAGGAAGGAGAATCCAATCAGAGTTCTAATTGATTGATTATACAGAATAATTAGGACACTACAGCTATAAATACAAGGACTCCAGTTATTCCAAGGCACACACTCGTATGCATTTTTTGATGATACACTCTTTTTACGTATTAATTTCACATCTAAACGCTGCTCAAATCTTTGTCTGTTTGTCCCTTCCACACCCAATTATTTTTATTTCCTGTATATTACTCTATATACCGGCAGTTGACTTGATCGTCAGAGTATCAACGATCGCTAGACCCTTTATTCCTGGTGATCTTGGTGCCTATCGGTCATCCTAGAGTGCAGGTAATTTACATATTGGCAGAGGAGTGACTGAAGATCTGTTGACGCATGAACAGTGCAAAATCCGACGTCCACAATATCTCCTTGAATTGTCTTTTTACTTGTCGCTCATAACCACTTATTGACTCTTAAACTAGAAAGAAAGCATTGAAATGTTTTAGATATTTAGTGTCCATATGATTTTGTTAAATATTATATTTTATGTAAATTTTGATAAAATATAATGAAATATGTGGTTGAAAAATTAATAAAAGTTGTAGGTTCTATGAAATGTGTAGTTAGAATTAATTGTTGATTTTGATTTCAAATTTTTAAGCAAAATCAAATAAAGTCTTGGAGTACCAGTTATGTTTGGGAGTTTTGGAGTACTAGTTATGAGGATTTTTTAAAGTATCGATTTTAAACATTTGTGAGGAGTCCGATTTTGGATGAATTTAGTAGTAGTTTTTAAAACAATCAAACTTGTGATTGAGAGTTTATTATCCAGCAGCAGTTCTGAAAGTATTTTAAAAGAATATAACCAAATATTAAAAAATGTAGGTACATGTAAACAATATGAAGAATGTTAAAATTTGTGTGTAAATATATATATTCAAGTGCATAAAAAATTCAAAAATAATTCAATAGCACATAAAAAAAATTATTGTTTGGAGAGAAGAGGAAGAATGGATTATTTATTTTAGGTTTAGGGTAGATTTAGAAATAATTATTTTAGGAATGGTAAAATTAATAGATAATTTGAAGAACATCCAAAAACCGACGATTTAGAAGTTGAGAAATACACTCTAAATTACACTACAACTGTTTTGAGTGGTTTTTAAACCACCAAAAACCAGTGTCTTGAAAAATTAACAAGCACCAATTTTTCCAACCTCTTATAAACGGTACCATCTAAAACAGGTGGGAAAAAAAACTCTCACATCCTGAGAAATTGGATATGAAAAATCTCAAATACTTGTTCAAACAATATAAATTTTGGGAAAATTAGGGTTACGCACTCTAACCATTTATGTGATGTGGTTATTGGTCCACAATCTTCAAAAGCGAGGTTTTGAATTTTCAACTTATTTAAATCTATGAATTTGAGTATTCACTTGGTCAAAACTGTCAATGTAAACGTTAAAATCGAAAGCCACTTTCAGTTAAATTGGAGAAAAATGTTAAGCAAACTTTAAAATATGGAAAAGTCGCGTGCGATTTTATTATCTACATTGACAATTTTAATCAAGTGGAGACTTAAATTTACATATTTAAATAGGTTGAAGATCTAGATCTTCACTATTGAAGATTAAAAACATATAACCACACCACGTCAAAAGTTCAAAGCACAGTCTTAAATTGACCTAAATTCGAGAATTTAGCCAAACTCTTAAAAGGTTCTTGGAATATTAAGAACTTTTATTACAATCTTTTTTGTTAGTAAAAAATTATATTTATTAGAGTGTCAAGACATTTTTATCTATACATTTTGTAAGATCGACTGCTTATAATTTACAAAAAACTTTACCAAGCATACACTAAAGTTGACTTGTAATAACTAATAATATAGATTTTAAGATCACTTGATAAATTTTAAAATTGATTATACAACGTATTCAATTTCAACCCCTTGTAGATTGTTTTTACTAGATGTAGTCCACTTGCGGGAAAAAGGAAAAAGACGGGAAGGTTTATAAATCGGTAGAATTCAACTGGAAAACTTAATATACATATAAATATAGTACGCCAATGAATTAAGAAGAATGGCATTGCCTGACAATGTGTTCTTCATGGTCATGGAGTTTGAATTTCACTGTTTCCTATGAGCCGTTGCTCAAAAATACCTATATAAGTATACAACCACAATCTTCTTTCCCTTTTTATTGCACTTTCAGTGAGGAACTATCTGTATCGGATCGATTATCATTTTATTTAATTCTTTCTAAGTTATACTTCACCATTTCTTCAAGTGTGAATCGGAAAGAACTCAAGGGTAGGCATTGAAGATTATCAAGTGCTAGATCAGCTTTTGTTTTTGCCAACTCTCGTGCCTCATCAATGCCACCACAGCTCTTAATAATATCAATGGCCTCATCCAGAGAACCGGACTCAAAAAATTCAGATTCTATTATATCCCTCAGTTTAGTCTCTTTCTCCAGAGCAAATATTACCGGCGCAGTCAAATTTCCTTTCGCCAGGTCACTTCCAGAGGGTTTCCCCAGTTGTTCTGCAGATTGAGTAAAATCCAGTATGTCGTCAACAACTTGGAAGGATAGACCAAAATTCATACCGTACTGATACATTTGCTCGCTTATCTCACTGTCGACCCCACTGAAAATAGCAGCTCCTTTGGTGCTTGAAGCAATCAAAGAAGCTGTTTTATAGTAACTCTTGAGCAAATACTCGTCCAATTGAACATCGCAGTCAAACAAACTAGATGCCTGCTTTATTTCACCACTTGCAAAGTCTTTGATGACCTGCAACACCAACTACAGAGTTAGACGAGATTTGAAATCGTTTATGTCTTTTTCTTTCTTTCATTCTTTCTTTTTTTTTTTTTTTTTTATGGGATATTCGATCAAGATGATGATGTAGGTCATAGTTTGCAATGCCCGCAAGATCCCTATTTTAAGGGTGAAATTCTTCATATAGAGACCAGTTTACCTGGCTGATAAGCTTTATGACTTCAAGATTTTCAAGATTGGCTAAGTACCACGATGATTGAGCAAACATAAAATCCCCAGCCAGCACAGCCACTCTTGTACCATATAATTGATGAACAGTTTCCTTTCCTCTCCGAATGTCACTTTCATCTAATACATCATCATGTATCAAACTCGCAGTGTGGATCATTTCAATAATCTCAGCTAACCGTCTATGTTCTTTCGTGAGTTCCCTGAACCATTAAAGCATTATATAAATCTAAGAGACTTAATTTCAATAGAAAATACAGCAAAATTGCAAACGGAAGATCAGACAGTACTTACTTCAAGCCAACGATCTCTGCGGTTGCTCTTGACACTAAGAAAACTAAAGCTGGTCTCGTCCTCTTGCCACCAGCTCCAAAGATTTGCTCAGCTGCAGACATCAAAACTGGATTTTCTGCTCCAACAATCTAACAATATTCTTGTCAGATTTACACGATTAAAAAGTGGAAATCACTCTGGAAATTCTGTACCGAAGAGTCGAACAAATTCAGATACACTTTGTCAGAAGAAAAATTGTGTAGATAACAGAATCAGAATGAACTGTTATCAGAAGATCAGCACTTACTATTATCAAATACTATGATTTATGTGGAACTGAACAAATAAGAAAATATAGCGTGAAGGACATTTCTTGTATCCTTTTTCACCAATGAATCGCTAGGAAGATACATAAATTCAGTAGAAGAGAAGACCAAATCAAGAATGAGAAACCATGATAAGAGTGAAACTTCTCCAAACTAAACATAGAGAAAACTGCTGCAAATTTGTTGTTTGACACACGTCAAAATGGTTCTATCGACAACTTATACCATATGGAACAAAGAAAGTGACTACGATATCGAAATCTCTGAAAGAGTCGCTTTCACGCCGCTTTCATAATATTTTAGCATTATCTACTTTGGAATTTTCTGTAGTGAATCATGGAAATTGTCTTACAACAGTGGTACCCTAGTGTAAAAGTTACCTGGAAGGTGATTTTACTCTTATTTGTGCATTAAGATTTTCGACTGTAAATGAAAACAGAACTTGATCCTTACAAGGTGGTAAGGTTTATACCATGTTTGATCAGGAATCTAGACACTTAAGTAATAACAAGTATTCAAGCATCTTGAATGGCGCTGGCAGAAGAGATTTTTACACTAAACTACTTTTTCTCATTACTCAAGCAGCTGCAAGAAAGCTGTGTTGCCAACAGAGCACTAGTTCACAATAACAATATGCCACCATCAGCCAACAGAGTCATTGACCACATGATGAATACATCACAAATGATTATCCTCAAAAGCATTCTTATAGCAGATGATTGAACTTAGTAAACACTATTACATGATATCTGATACACGGAATTGAAGCCTCAGAATCAGAATTACGAATATTCCCACTCGGAGAAGGAATTCCAGTGCCCCAAATCCGTGTCGTCAAAAACAGACATAAACAATGTCCCTCTCTTTGCTTTAAAATCCAACATTGTATATTAGGCTTTTCGTCGAATTAAAAATTAATCTATGATGACTCTATTATCATTTCTCACCGAAACACATATTTTGTGCTGAATCACCCTCTAAGCCCATGTATCAATCTTTTTCCCCACTTCACTCTCAACAAAAGAACAAACAGCAATAACAATTTTGCAGCCATGTCATTGAACAATCTAGATAGGTTAAAGTACAGAACAGGGTTTTCAAGAAACTCACTGACTGAAGATTTTTATTCAGCGTTTGGAGGTCTTCAGCAACCACTTCAAACAAATTAGTCAGTGAGGCCGGGTTTCTCGAAACGTGTTCCAAATCCAGAACCGGTGGAGGAGCCGCTGCAACCCCTACAATGGCATCAAAACCATTACAACATCCAAGATTCAAGCTTTGAAATGTTAATCCAAACCACAGAATTCAGAGTAACTGAACAAAGCCAAATGAGAACAACATGTTGAACTAATCAAAGAAAGCAGTACCATTGAGCAAAACTTCCGGAGAGTTGGTCGAAAACACGCGATTCGGGCCAATGTCCCGCCGGCAAAACCACAATTTCCGACCTTGGTAGCCTCCATTGATAGTCCTAAGCATACCCTTTGCACAATCTCTTACAGAGATGCGGTCAAGAGAGGCGTTGGAAGAGCACCCATAAGCCAAAAATTCCAACCCTGTTCTTCCAAACTCAAGATTATGGCATGTCATTGACATCATCCTTAACTATGCCCAAATTGCTAAACCAACAAGATTTTCCCTCAAATCAAAAACCCACCTCAAAAACTTGCTTAATTTATCATTCTCCCCACCCCCACAACGTAAAAACTAAAAACTCACTACAAGCAATAAAGTCTGAGTCTTGGTTAGAGAAAATCAATGGACGAACTTCAAAAGAATGTTAATGGAGTACGAATTAAGAAGCTATCCTCTTCTGGGAAAGAAGATACGTGCGAGTTAAAGTTGTGAGGTGCAAAGTAGCAAAAACTGAGTGGATCAAAAAATACCACATTTTTCGTTACACATACCAGTCTTATTTTTTTAATTTTCCTTTTCCAATTTTGGACGAATGTGATTACAAAATGATGACAAAAGGAGGGACAATGATGTTTTAGGACAGTTTTTTAGTGTAATACAAAAGGTCGACGCCTTTTGGGGTGGGGGTGTGGGAGTTGGAACAAGAAGTAATGGAAAATGGATGTCTAGCCATGAAAAATTATGTGATATAAATAGAGGTTGTCACATGCAAAATCAAGCCATCACGTGATTTGTGAGTTGTAATAGTTTTTGAGGTCTTTCAAAAAGTTACCGTAATCTTGAGTCTACTGCCAAATTTAAAATACTCTTTCCGTCTTAAAAAAGATAAATTTATTTTTATTTTTACACAAATTAAAATATATATAATTATTCTAATTATAACAATGAATTTTAATAATTTTTTCTTAATATATTCATATATTAATATCATTATTTTATTAAAACTAATTTATATTTTGTTGATAACAACACATTAAATGAAGACATACTAGAAAACTAAGAATCAATTATACTCTCAATAAGAAAAGTGACATATAATTTAGAATAAATAATTAAAGAAAACAAATTTATCTTTTTAAGATAGATCTATTTTTTATTCTTTTGTAATTTCTTCTTTTCACCACCCGATACTTTTCTTATTAATTAAACTAAGAAATATAATATATGACTTGTGAATCTTCTAGCTGCCATTTTGCCATTTTATGAGTTTATGCCTTTTTGCATGCCAAATCAACACTTCAACAAGTTTTTTTTTTTTTATTTTTTTTTTTCTGAAAATTGAGTTCTTAGAAATAAGATATTGTATATTTCTTGTTTGTTATTTTATATTGAGATGGAATATTGTTTCCAAAATTTGATGTATTGTTCTTTCTTGAGGAAACATGTACTCGAAATCGACAAAGGTGGGTAGGTAGAAAATACATATTGGTGCGAGACAACTCTCTCTAAAGAACTTGACAAAATAGCCCTAAACTCAGGAGAAGGGGTATCTCCTCACAAAGGGGGTCGCGGTGACCATGCCCAATCGACTATTTACCAAAAACATAAGTCTCCGCAAAATCGTAAGACCATGTATGAGGGTTGACGTCTACCCAGGATTAAGATTTGTAAATTAGAAGTTTTTATATTATTGTATTATTTCAAACAAGGAGAATAAAAACACTTATTCTGGTTTGGTTCCATAATTCAAGTTGAAAACGATAGTTTCATTTAAAAGGTACTTAGTGATTATCGATTCGATTCTCTTCGTAATCGAACAAAATCGGATTGCGCCCCACTACCGCCGGCCGCAATTGCCAATTCCACTCCCACCACCGTTGGGCTTCTCACCATCAAACACCAGAACAAATACCTCAAAGCCAAAGAAACGAATTAAAGAAACCTATTATCAGAGCATGTGAGAAAATTAGAGTAAAAAATTTGGTACAAAAATCTTCATACGACAAATAACATACCATTAGAAAGTAAATTGAATTACGAGTCTAACGTTTTTTACCGATAGCAGCAATTCAAAATTTACTATGAGAAGTTATGACCGTTTGAATATCAGTAAATTTTTTATTTAGATATTTTAATTAATTCGAGCATATGAAATTGTGAGTCCATTCATAAAAGATCACGTTTAAAATTCCTTAATTATTATTAATAATTAATACTTCATTCTTCAAAATTCCATTTCAATAGAGACGTGATCTGTCATTTTTTTTCTTTAAAAAAGAACAATTCTGGATTAATTAGGATAGTTGACTTTCATTAGCTAGATCTTAAGCAACTGCAGTACTAGCTACTGTCAGATTGCTATATATTTTAATTAAAGGAAATTATAAATATATATGTTTGACATATTCGACTAAATACAACTCAACAAATTGTAAAAAGTAAGAAGTAAGAACTACTTATTTGGAGTACAAAAGGAACACGGGGGAGATAACAAGTTTTTAATCGAGCGACGAAATGTGTAAAACTTACAAATAACACTAACGTTAAAAGTAAATTGATAGGACGAAGCTATTTCATCATTATTTAATGTACTAAATGTATATTAACGGTATACTAAATTTACTTATTTTTCAATCCTCACATGCATCAATTTTCATTATGTTACACCAATTATAAGCCATGCCGTGCACGTTACAAACAATGCAAATTTATAAATGATGTAATTAAAATAGTACTATAAATAATCACTTCATAATGCAAACTAGAGCAATAATTTTAGTTTGAATCATAGATAATTTAGCACCACGTTGTTTGAGTAAACTGGTCAAATATATTTTTTATCCACATATTTTATAAGATCCACAATTTACTATCCACATATTTCATAAGACCCACAAATTATAATCACTTAAAAATAATTTTACTGACAAATCTCGTCTATACAAGAAAAAAAAGTGACCATTCCATAAATTTTACATTTCTCCTCTTTAGTATAAAGCAATTTCATTTCATTGCTATCGTAATTTAGAATGCAACTTTTATGAAAAATGATCATAAGATCTTAAAAAAACGAGTGATTAGGGACTGTAAGTACCGATGCGACTATTGTAGTTAATCGTTTAATTCCATTGAATTATATTTTACATAAAAATATTCTGCTCAATCTTTTAATATTTGTTATTGAAAATTTTATAGAATTAATTTTTTATGAAATAAATTTTCTTATTTGACTTTGGCTTGGTTCCAACCTAAATTTGTACTGCAGACGTGTGGAGAGGAAGCCAAATTCAAATTGTCCTAATTATGTATGGAATTCAAGAAATTGTCTATAACTTACTTGTAGATCGACTTATTTTAAATTATGTCAAAATATTTTTTAAAATTGTTATTAAATTATACTACTTCATTCATATTTCAGTTTATGCTGTAATTAGCTATTTGACCCAAATTAATTAAAATTAAACTCGATTTAAACTTTAGCAGCAATGCACATGCCCATCGTCTTCTCTCACGCCTCCCACCGGCTATTGCACTTCGTTACTGACGTTTCGCGACTCGCTGCCAGCCACCCAAACTTTTTCCACTATTATCGCGAGTGACAATAGTGAATTCATAGTTTTTTATTGTTTTTATTCTTTCTAGTCATGTAAAAGAATAAAGTTTTAAATTTTAACAGTCTGTTATTGTTTTTAGAGAATGACACTAATTCTGAGAAGTATTAGGCAATTCCTAAATTGTAAAATTTTGGAAACAATTGCTTATTGAATGTTACTTTGTAGGTGGATTCAATTTTTATAAATAGTTTCTTTTATTTTTCTTGAATTAAGTTTTTTTTTTTGTTAGAGATAATGTTTTTTTTTTATATATAGGAATACAATTGTTTTATAATCATTTTTTTGTCGAATAAAAGAAAGCAATATTTGTTTCAAATACATCAATATTTTTATGTGTTTCGGGACATTATTGAACAGATTCATGTGTGTTCCTTGATATTGTGTCACAGAAAACAGTATATCAATCAAACAGTATCATAAACAATATTTTATTAAGAATAACATCTCGTAATACAGTATTTCAAACAATATATTTATATTTCAATATAAAAAACACAATGTTATATTAATATAAAAGTACATTAGTTTATGTATCTTTGTAAACAAAGATAGTATTACACACATTCAAAAATATAAAATTCTAACCCAACATAAGAATAGTATCATAATAAAATTATATTAATAAAAGAGTATCATAGAAAACAGTATAAGAAGCACATTTGTATCAATATCATAATAATAGTATCACAGATAACATTATCGTATGGTTAAAGATAGCAAACAAGTTAAACAAATATAACAGTATCAGAAGTACATTATTATCAAGCACATGCTTAGATAGCACAAATGTTATCTTTTAACAGAAAATCATAACACATTATCTAAATAAAACAATATATTAATTAAATAATATATTAATAAAACATTATAACAGATAAAAATATATTAAAATATCAGTATCATACATTACAGTATCAGTGGCAGAGCCAGACATTTGAAGTTAGGGGGTCCCAAAATAACATACAAAAAATTTGAAATAACATAATAGTGATGGAATTTATTTATCTTTACAAACGTTCTTTACGAGTTCTCATACTTTATTTTTTTACGACCGTATGGAGTTTCACATCCACTCACCCAAAATAAATACTTACGTCTGTCTTCACCTTCTTCAATTTTTTTTTTCCCAATTTTTTCAATTCTCTCATTCCCAATTCTTTTTCTCTTCACCGTTTTTTTTCAAATTTTTCCTTCTTAACCTTGTTCTTCATATTAATCTCCATTTATTTTTCTATGGTCGAATTACACCGATAAGCGGTATACTAGTTTATATACAAACATATAAAACAAACTCAATTGCACTATTGTTTGACCTAATTTTGCATTAATATGTTGGTTTTTCCAAAACATATAACTTAGACTACTAATGTGCAATGCTTAAAATAAAACCATAAAAGAAATAAATATCAAACTCTTATTGTTCACGTTGTCTTCTACAAAATTATGTTCCAAAATAGAAAGACATGGTAAATGAAATTAAATATCACTCAAACTCAAAAGAAAAAAGAAAAAAAAAATCAATTTAACACGATATGCACTCATAAGCAAAATGCCTTTATTAATTTTTATTTATAAAAAAAAAGGACTTATTTTTAGTATTTCATTTACCTTAAAGAATTTACTAATGGAGTGACGAGTATGAAATTTGTCCCATGTTTTAGCGTCTTGTACATCATTTTGATTTTTTCGATGGTCTAGCAATTGAAGATTTTATGGAATTTTAGAGATTGTATTTAAAATTTTAGGAAAAATTAATATAGGGTGATTGTTGAGTGATTTGGGAGAAATTTGTAAATATTGGAATGTCGTAATCTAACTTATGCTTTACTCAATCTAGAAAACGGAGAGGAGAAATATGAGATTCAGATTTTATATGGGTGAACGTGAACTGAAATTAAGGAATATGTCAATTATTTGTAATTTTATATTATTAATTTTATTAGGTCAATGGGATCAAGTGTCTTACATTAAATTGATATTGGATCAATGGTTCTAACTGTCCTCCATTAAATTGATATTAGATCAAAATTAAATTGCATATTAAAAATTTTAAGAAAATAAAACTATCTCAAAAAGTTGGGTTTACGTTTAGGTCACCCTAGGAACCCCCCGGGCTCCGTCAGTGACATTATCACACACACTAACTACAATCCAATAGAAGAACAGTATCTAATATTTTGAATGAGAACACTGTCAATGCTCTCGTACTACTAAAGGAACATTTTGAAATAGTATTATTACTTTAACCATAAAATCTTTAATTTTGAATGTGTGTTTGTTTGGTGGGGTTTAAAAGTAGGTTTTTTTTTTTTTTTTTTTTTTTTTTTTTTTTTGAGATTTTAATAAAAAAAAATTTGGTGAAATGCGTAGTTGAAAAGTTGATTAAATTTTTGGGTCCCATAAAATATGTAGTTGAAAATAAGTTTGAAAAAAAAATTTTAAATAAACATGGTCAAACATGCTCTAATGTAATAAAAATTAGTATCTTAATTACATATTTGAGTGAGTAGTTTTACAATTGTAGGGGTATGTTAATCTTTTAGTATTGAAATATAATTTTTATTAAATTAAATTTGAGTCATATGATTTCAAAGCTTATGAGCACATGATCAATAGTTGACCCTGAATTTTCCCACGTATTGGTTTTAAAAGATTGTTAGATCAATGTCAAATTGCCTTAATTACAATCTCTCACTAACTTCAATTTGCCTTATTATGTAGGAATTCTTAGAAAGTAACATATTGGTTTTCAAAGGTTGACAAATCATTGTCAACTTTCCTTACAACCTCTGACTAATTTCATTCTGCCCTCATTACGGATGGAATTCATAATTTGCCTAATTAGTAATTAGGTATAGAATTCATAACAAGTACGTATGATTTTAAAAGCTTGACAAATTACCACCTCTTACTATGAACACGTATTAGTCAAATTAGAACATTTGACTTAGAGCATCTCCAATATTTAAATAAATTGTGTGTTGACCTCTAAAAGTGCACTATTCATATATTAACATACCTTCAATATGTAAACATGTTACATGCATATTTGAACAATCGTTAAGCACCAAATCATCAGATAAAAAGAGGGTCGGCGACAAATGACACTTCGGCATTCAAGTTAACTGCCAGAACAAAATTATGCATGGAGTTTTGGGTGTGAAAGAAATAAAAAAGCATATATTTGACCAGAGTTTAGGACATAGAATAATGCGTATCTTTGAATGAATAACAGATAGTCACTTATAAGAGAAAAGTTCTAGCTCATTATGGACACAAATCAATTTGTTGCCTAATTGAATCCTCTTTCCTAAGGTTAATCCCAGATTTATCGTGATTCCCAAGATTTCGTCTCTTATCATTGTCAATCTCCAAGATTGCGTTGTTGATTTCTAGGGATTGACACAGTTTTTTTGTGGGAGTTATCTTGTCAACCAAAACTAATCTTTTCCCAAATTATCTTTCCGACATTGACTGAAATTTTGCTTAAGATGACGGACTGCCTAGGGACAAGTATGGGCACGAGTCGGGTTAAGTCAGTTTTTGACCCAACCCAACCCAACCCAACCCAACCCAACCCACTCGACCCTCAAACTGACTTGGTCGATTTAGGTAATGTCCAACCCAAATCAACCTGACCTAAACCGTCGTTTCAATTTTGATTTGTTGGTTTGGGCTTGGGCCCAAAATTGTGGGTTTGAGCTAATTTTGAACTAAGGGTGTGTTTGATTGCAACCGAGAAATTTGGGTGGAAAGAAAATGAATTTCATGGAATTGAATTGTCAAGAAATTATTAATTGGAAAATAAGGCTGTATTTGATTTGGCAAAATTTTATATGGAAAATGCCTTTTTTCCACCTATTTTCCAACTGATTTGTTTGATTGCACAAGATTTTCCATGGAAAAAAATATTTTCCTCCCTATTTTCCTTGTTTTGTTTGATTGCAACTTTTTTTTTCCATGTAAAATCTTTTCTCATTTTCCTTGTTTTGGCCACATTTTCCTTGTTTTCAAGGAAAATATTTTCTTAGGGAAGAATGATGTTTTATTTTCTATGGAAAATTTGTCTTATTTTCCAATCAATATTTTAGCGTGTGTTTGATTGGCATTTATTTTCAATGGAAAATGTCTTTTTTCTGCATATTTTCCAACTTGTTTGTTTGATTGTCAAAAATTTTCCATGGAAAATGCATATTCCTACATATTTTCATTGTTTTGTTTGATTGCAAACTTTTTTTTTCCATTGAATTTTTTTTTCTCATTTTCCCACTTTTTGCCACATTTTCCTCGTTTTCAAGAAAAATATTTTCTTTGTGGAATAGAAGAATTTATTTTTCATGGAAAATTTGTTAATCTTTTCCAACCCATAATTTATTGGTAATTCATTTCTATGGAAATCATTTTCTTTCCACCCAAATTTTTCACTTGCAATCAAACACTAATTTCTTGACAATTCAATTACATGGAATTCATTTTCTTGGATCAAGTATGGTAGCAACCAACAACAATTAGTTGATCTTTCCCCAATCAATTTTTCTCTTCATGTTAATAGTCATTTCACTTAAAAGACAGTGTCTATTTGATATCCAACCTTCCAAATCAGCTACAAGTGAACATACTTCATGAAGATACACTATGGAGCTGACATTTAATGAAGTGCTTAACTTTAAAGTTACATCATAAAAACCTTGAAGAAATTTAACAAAAATCGAAGCATTTTCCCAATCACTTAATGAAAGAGGTCCACCACTTCTTCTACCTCTATCATCTTCCCGAAAATAGCATAAGTAGTGTCCATCATCCTCTTCTAATTTCTCAAAAGCCCTTTGATACTTGAAAGCGGCTTCCAATATCAAATAGGTAGAATTCCACCTAATAGGCAGATCTAGAATACAATTGATTTTGATTCAATCGTTTATTTGGTCGCACAATCCATCAATTTTTTATATCTCGCAGGTGAAGATTTCATATACTCGATTGCATTGTGAATACTAACTATTGAATCACGTGGTTCCTTCAACCCCTCGCACACTATCAAGTTAACAATATGTACACAACTATCTCATGTGAAAATATTTACCATCCAACACACAACTATTTTTGTCCCAACCCAACATCGTCCTCCTCAGATATGAAATGGCCATTTCATTAGCACTAGCTTTGTTCACCGTAATTGTGAACATCTTACCAATGCTCCATTCCTGCAAGCAATTTGTAATCACCTTTCCAATAGTTTCATCATTGTGATTATATATTACACCAAAATTCAAAATTATTTTCTGAATCATCCAGTCAGAGTCAATGAAATAGGCAACGAGAGACATATAATTTATATTCTGAATAGATGTCCAAGTGTCTCTAATAAGGAAAACTTTTGTCGTTGGATGGTAAAAATATTTTTCAAATTCAATTTCTTATCCAAATATAATTGGTACATATCTTTACCTATAGTTCTATAAGATGGATGATCAAACTTAGAACATGCTACACTACAAAGGTGCCTAAATCTCATTCCTTCGATGAAGTTAAAAAGTAGTTCATCGATAATTACCATTTTAGGATATGCAAGTCTATACGCTTCCTTACTAAACCCAATAGCCATAAAATTACTCCCACCACCCTCGTTTCGTTTATCAAAACTCAAGATTTTTTGCCATTTGTCTTTAACTCTTCTAGGGTATCGCTTACAATGACTCATCAAATGAGCCCATAAAGTATTTGTCCCGCACTTTTTAGCCCCACTAGCATAAGACTGTCCACAATATTTGCACTCACACCTCACATCTCCTGTTTTTGGGTCTCCTACTATTGTGAAATGATTTCCTAAATTTTTTCTCTTTCCTAAAGTTGTTGGTGGAAGTGGATGAATATTTGCAGCCCACTAGTTTATTGAAATTCATCGTTGATATCCATATTCAAATTTGCATACATATTCTAATTCAAACATGTTTCAGTACATTCAAACATTTCCACTTCCCTTCAAACAGATACTCTAGCATATTCAAGCATTTTCCATACTGATATGAGATACTCAAGCATGAGAAGTGATCACTTGCCCCTAGTGAGCAATGTTATGTTGTCCACATCTAATGTGTCACTTACATAATGGATGAATTGCTGATGTGACATTTACTTATGTAGACAATTCATCCAATGTGTAAATGACACATTGAATGTGGGCAACATAACAATTGCCCACTGAAGATAGAAGATCACTCCTCACTCAGGCATATGAAAAGATAGATACTCAAACATATATTGAAGCATATTAAAAAAAAAAAAATCCATTTTCCAGACAAATACTCGTGCATATTCAAGAGACTGAAGACAAAATCTTCTGAGTCACAACAATTTAAAAAAAAAAAAAAAAAAAAAAAAAGACAAAAGCATATTCAATAATGACTAATCAGATACTCAGACATATAATCAACCATTTTGCTCAATTAATCAATTTGGACCGAGAATGGTGATGGTGAGAAGATAGGGATGGTAAAAAAAAAAAAAAAACTCTCATCCTCGCCCTACCCTGCCTCGTCCCGAATCTTTTTATGTTTTTTTATTTTTATATTTTAAAATTTAAATCGTATTTAAAAAAAGTAATAAATAATATTAAAAATTAATTAATTAATTAAACGGGGCTATAGATTTTTCAATCCTCGTCCCTGTCCTGTCCTATCCTGTCCTGCTCTGTCCCTCCTCAATGCCATCCTTACTAGAAGAACAAATTTAACTAATTTTAATAATTTTGAGACACTCAGACAAATAATCAAGACAAAATTTTTACTAATTTTGAGAAAAAGAACAATTTTGATATACAATTTTAACTTACATGGGTCCATTTGCGAATTGTGATGGTTAGTAGAAGAGTAGAAAACGGATGAGACAACCGACAACTGTTGCTAGCAGCGGCTGGCGACTGCGGCAATTGGGTTAAACTTTCGTGTGATTTGTGACGGCGATAGAGTGTGAGGTTAGTGCTTTTGCAATCTGAAATCCCAATTAGGTTTTCATATTTTGATGTTTTGTAATTTTTTGTTAGTTAAAATCAGAATTTTTTCGATTTTTTCGAACTTTCAATATTCCGTCTCAAATATATTTGACATTTTTGTTAATTTCACTCTTACATTAACCCTGACCCACCAGCATAAGATACAAAAACTTTTATCGATCGTCACTTTATTTAATTCTCCCTAAGTTATACTTGACCATCTCTTCAAGTGCAAATCGAAAAGTAGTTGAATGTAGGCATTGAAGATTCTCAAGTGCTAGATGTGCTTTCGTTATTGCCAACTCACGTGCCTTATCAATGCCCCCACAACTCTTGATAATATCAATGGCCTCCTCAAGAGAACCCGACTGGCGAAACTCAGAATTAATTATATCCCTCAGCTTAGCCTCCTTGGCTAGAGCAAATATTACCGGTGCAGTCAAATTTCCTTTCATCAGGTCACTTCCTGAAGGCTTCCCCAGTTGCTCTGCTGATTGAGTGAAATCCAATATGTCATCAATAACTTGGAAGGATAGTCCAAAATTCTTACCATACTGATGCATCTGCTCGCTAATCTCACTGTCGACCCCACTGAAAATGGCAGCTCCTTTGGTGCTTGCAGCAATCAAAGAAGCTGTTTTATAGTAACTCTTCACTAAATACTCATCCAATTCAACGTCACAATCGAACAAACCAGATGCCTGCATCATTTCACCACTTGCAAAGTCTTTGATGACCTGCAACACATCTAAACGTACCTAGTTAGACGTCAAATTAGCTCGCTTCACCATAAAAGATCACGATGTCTTTTTACCTGGCCGATAAGCTTTAGGACTTCAAAATTTTCAAGACTGGCCAGGTACTGCAATGATTGAGCGAACATAAAATCCCCAGCGAGCACAGCCACTCTTGTACCATATAATTGATGAAAAGTTTCTTTTCCTCTTCGCATGTCACTTTCATCTAATACATCATCGTGTATCAAACTCGCGGTGTGGATCATTTCAATAATCTCGGCCAACCGTCTATGTTCTTTCGTGAGTTCCCTGAATCATTAAAGCATTCTATAAATCTAAGAGACTTAATTAAATGGAAGATGAGACAGTAATAGTTACTTCAAGCCAACGATCTCTGTGGTTGCTCTTGACACTAAGAAAATTAGAGCTGGTCTCGTCCTCTTGCCACCAGCTCTAAAGATTTGCTCAGCTGCAGACCTTAAAACTGGATTTTCTGCACCAACAATCTAATAACATTCTTGTCAGATACACGATTAAAATCAATTTATATTTGAAAACAAATTTATATTTTCCACGTTACCCTTATTACGTTTAAGGATTTCATTTTTTGTTATCCTTTCATAACTGTAAAAGTTACACTTACTTGTATCAATAATCTTATTAATTGTTATTAATTTGAGTAGATTTCTATTGATTTTACTAGTTTTCAAGTCTTCGGAACACCCAAAATCTTAGGAAACACAATTGCACCAAAAAAGTGCAAAGTAGAAGATCAAACGTTGAATAAGTGGACAACTTAAAAGTGTCGGGATGAATATATCAAATGGAAATTCAACGTATTTTACGGATCTCAATTTAAAGTTGTTTACTGAAGGTTATACACATTTACTCTGGACCGCCAAGCAAGCTGAATGGGTTCGCGCATGCAAAAAATCACATACTCAAAGGTTTAAAGAACAAAAAGGGTCGAACACAATAAATAAATAAAATTTAATTTTGAAATATTATTGAGTTGTGACCATTTGTGCAAAAAGGGGGGAAATGTACTTTCTTCAAGTTAAATAACAATTTTATAACTAAATTAAAATTAAGAAAAAAGTTACTCTAAAACCTAATAGATAAAAGGGCAAAATAAGAAGTGTATAATTATTGTTGTGTGTAAGGAGAAAGTTTCTATAACATTTAAAACGACAAACAAAATTAAGTATAGAACATAATTTGCAGCCATGTTGAAGAAATTTAATTATCAATTCATGCTAATATATATTTATATAGGCAAAAGTACATGACAAGATTTCCCAAGCATAAAAATCAAGAAACTCACTGACTGAAGATTTTTATTTAGCATTTGGAGGTCTTCTTCAACTGCTTCAAACAAATTAGTTGGATGACCTGCTGCAACCCCTACAATGGTACCAAAACATGTTTGCGTAAAAGACTAAAAGTAAGTTCGACCATCTTTTTACTTAGTAAAACGTGTTTTAAGAATAATATAATTAGTTAATTATCTAGTCACCTCGTCTATTACTTGTTTGTTCTGATAAGAAGTAGAGTAAGGATGCGTTTATTTATTCATATTTATCTAAAAAACATTACCGTTGAGCCAAGCTTCTGGAGTGTTTGTTGAAAACACGGCACGTGGGCTAATTTCCCGCTGGTAGCACCACAATTTTTTACCCTTGTAGCCTCCATTGACATTTCTAAACATACCCTTTGCACAACGAGAGGTGTTGAAAGAGCGCCCATAAGCCACAAATTTCAACCTTGTTTTTCCAAACTCAAGATTCTGACACGTTGTTAACATCATTTTTGACTAAAATTTTACTGTCTAAACTTATTTTTAAAAAAATATAATTTGTAGCGTCAATCAACATTGGAAGTAGAAAATAATTATAAAATCAATGTAAAAATGAGGACATTTGATGTTTTAGGACAGTTTCTATGTGTTGAGGAAAGGGTTGAGACTTTAGGATTGAAAATGGATATATATAAATAGAGGTGTGTTACATTTAAAATACAGTTTAAAACTCAAGGCTCAAGCCATGAGCCGGGATCAAAGCAGCGTGTCACATGATGGTACTGCACAAATACATACATATAATAAAGTTACTTAATTTTCAATCTTGACGCAAGTGCACATGTTCAATTTATTATCACTTAATGTGCGGGTCAAATGCATTGCGGGTCATCCAATTTTGAATATTCTATCAATTCTCTTATCAATTTAACTAATGTAATATGTTGACTTAGACATTAAAACTAACGTATAACTACCATATATGTCTTCGACTTCGTCACACAACGATGCACATAACCCATCTTAAAATATGTTTTTCATAAAAAAAAATGTATAAACTAAAAACATGTTTTTATGTGTAAGCTATCCATTAGTTTTAACATCGAGGTCAGCACATTTCGATAATTAAACTGACATCAATAGTGGAATTGATTAGGTATGAAAATAAATCGAAGTTAGATGATTTGATTGCAACAAATTGAAATTGAATTATTTGATTGCACCAAATTGAAAATGAGTGATATGGATACACATCCACTTAAAATTGGGTAACCAGCGTTGCATTTAACCCTTTAATATATCAATATTCTAAAAAATGTAAATCGTGATTAGACGTGGAGATTGAGTTTCAAGATTTTTGAGTCTAACCGAAACCTAAGCAAGAGCAAAATAAGGACAAGACAAGGGCGAGGCGTGATCAGGCGTGAGGCATAGTTAGGCGTGGAGGCCGCACCTCACGCCTAGGTTTCGCCTAAGCAAAGTTTATATAGACTTTTTAAAACAGTGTAATATACTAAACATATATATAATAACAATATAATAAGTTGATTATTATCGATCTTTCGTTAGGCCATGTAGTACAAAATTTGAAAATGAAGCAATTAAAATAGTACTATGCATAACCACGTGATAATTAATGCAAACTGTAGAAATAAATGAAGCAATTAAAATAGTACTCCATAATCACTTGATAATGCAAACTAGAGCAATAATAATAATATTTTGAAGCATAGATAATTTAGCAGCACATGTATCCACTATTTACCAAATTTAAAATATTGTACGACACGTCTTAAAACCGTATCCCAAAAATAAAAAAAGATTTTTGTTCATTGATAAATTTTATATTTATTTTCTTTGGTATAAAACAATATCATTTCGTTGTTCTCGTAATTTCAAGTATTAGTATTACGAGAAGTGGTTGTCGACTAAAGATGAAAAACATCAATGTAGAACAAGAATTTAAGATGAATGCTCGAATTTGTTGGGCGAAAAATATGGTGTTCTACTACCTGGAATAGGTTCGAGAAGATTAAAATTTCTGTTAAAAAATTAATTATGTTTAAAAATTCAATAAGTACCTGTGCAAACGATTTAATTCAAGATGGGTAATATATTGATGCATGTCTTCGAGTTTTGTGAGTTAATGACATTTTTGAATGGTAACACCAAAAGTATTATGTGACTGATGGACTAATATTTTTTTCATCAGGAGAGGACTAGAAATTTTTGGAGATTGGACTGTTTCTAAAAAAAAAAAAAAAAAAAATTTACACCTCAAAATCGAACTGTTGCTAAAAAAATGTTTAGAATAAAAATAATTTATATTATAAAAAATAATTTTTTTTCAGAATGAGACTGGACGTTTCCATGCCTAGCTAATTATATATATTATAATATTGTAGAATATCAAATGAAAACGATTGATGGACCAACATTGTTTCCCCAACCAATTATTGCTATTAAAATATATACAAAAGTATTGTAGAATTTAAGAAGTAAACGATTGATGGACTAACATTGTTTCCATGCCCAATTATTGCTATTAAAATATATACAATAACTATAGTATTGTAACTATAGTATTGTAGAATATCAAATGAAAACAATGTTGGAATTAATTGGATTAAAACATGAGAAAATTTCACCACCTACCATGTTTATTTTTTGAATTCCACCTTTATTATTTCTTATTTTTTATATAATAATTATCGACTTAAAAAAAAAAACACACACACACAAATACATATCTCAATGAGATAGAAGAGTGAACTCAATCAACCATCAGCGTCTGAGCCCGCCTTGGAAAAAATCATTTTTTACAGTGTAAAAAAAAATTCTTAGTAATATCCCGTGCGAAATTTTTTTTTAAGTAGTAAGTCGGATTCAAAAAATTCCTCGATCCGCTCCTGATCCCACTCTCATAGTCTAGTAGTCTACCACTATTGTCATAAATCCCCACCATCATAGTTTCGTCACCATAATCACAGCCATAGCTAGTACTTCTAATTCCTTCTGAATCTAGTATTTTTTCTGTAAAATTTCCAAAACCTGATCTACAATCTACATATATTGTATTCTATTTTGGTAGGTAAGTAGGAATATGTATGTACCTTCTTGGGATCTAAGGCTGGGATCCATGGACTTGTGGTCTTTTTTAACTCTAATTAGTACGGATGATATTTTTTTTTTTTTTGCATGAAAATGGTATCCAAATGGGGACAGTGATGTTCGTGGTGGTGAAGTTTAACACGGTGAAGTGGCGCATACAGGGGCGGAGCCAACAAGGGACAAAGGAGGTCAATTGACCCTGCAAAAATTTTGCAAAATTGTCCAAGCCCAAATCCAAATACAAAAATTTAAATTAGTCCAAATAACTCAAACCCAAGTCTCAATCCAAATTATTTAAGAGAAATTTGTCAATAAGTAATCTCCACATGACTTGTTTCAAATTAGGTCAAAACTTTTTTTAAATTGTGATTAAGTCATACTTCACATCAATATTTTATATTAATTCCAAAATCACCCCTTTTAACCATATTTTTCATTGACACAATCTTCCAACTCCACAAACCTCCTCCACCTCCTGCGACCTCTGGCAACCATCGCCTCCACCTCCACCTCCGACGACCTCCGGCGACAATCGCTTTCACCTCCGGCAACCTCCGGCGATAACCGCTTCCACCTCTAGCAACCTCCGACGAGTGCTTCTACGACGCAGTGTCACTTTTTAGGCAGTTTTTTAGTGAAGATTTTGGATCAATTTCCAGTTGGGGACTGAATGTTGTTAGCTGTGAAACTACAAAAGTAAATGACAAGTTACTTCATAGAATCCAGATTGAGGTAACAAATTAACGTAGGAATATTGTTATTAATTTCTTTGTTTTAATCTTAATTCTTGTATTTGATTATTTTTTCAGGCTAGTGATCTAACAGCTAGCATTGAACTATCCGTGTTGCAAGAGAGGCTGATTAATATGATTAACCTGGGTTGAGTATTTTAGCAGTTATGTAAACAATGAGCATTTTCCAGTTATGTAAACAATGAGGTAACATATGTTGTTGATACTGTATTATAGAATAACAACTTGATATTGTATTAAGTTGGTCATTAGATTATTTCTTTGTGTTGTTAATTAGTTGTGAAAGTTGTTTGATATTGTATTATACAAAACAGTATCACAACAGAAATGGGCATAGAATGCTGTAAATATGAGCTTAAATGCTGTAAATATGAACTTGAATACTCCACTATCTTATGTAAATAGGAGCTTGAATGCTCCACCATCTAATTGCTGTAAATAAGAGCTTGAATGTTCCACCATCTAATGTTTAGTCATGGTATGCTATTTGATACTGTATTATACAAAACAGTATCACAATATAAATGGACATAGAATTGTTGTAAATAGGAGCTTAAATGTTCCATCATCTAATGTTTAAATGTCTTAGTTTTAATCCATGATACTGTTTTAATGTCTTAGTTTTAATCTATGATACTGTTTAATTATGGCAAGGTTTAATAGATTGAAACTTTGTCATAATATTTCACTATCATTTGAAACATGTTTTAATCCTGTGATATTGTTTGAATATATGTGCTCTTTGATACTATTTAATTATGGCAAGGTTTGAACCTGTGATATTGTTTGAATGTCTTAGTTTTAATCTATGATACTGTTTTGTTTAGGTAATTAATATATTTTGATAACGTTTTAATCCATGATACTGCTTTAATCCTATGATACTGTTTGAATCTATGTAATCTTTGATATTGTTTAATTATGACAAGGTTTGAACCTGTGATACTGTTTGAATGTCTTAGTTTTAATCCATAATAATGCTTTGTTTAGGTAATGTACATTAATATAAATTGATACTGTTTTAATCCATATTTTAATATATGATATTGTTTTGCATAATACATTATCAAACAAAACATATGACTAATTAAATAGTATCAAAGATAAAAGCATGATATCATAGTCATGTGTGTTGTTTGATACTGTATTATGCAAAACAGTATCACAAAAAATAGTATTAGAATAGAAATGATCATAGAATTTGCACACGTGCTCAGAATTTTTATTATAATATGTTTTCGGAATGGTCTCGACGAGACGGTCAAGACCAGTCACTTTGTCACTGCCTATGATGGATTTTACCTGTTTGAAGTCGTCTCGTTAGCTTAAAATGACAATCTTTAATTTTTTTTTTAAAACAGTATCACAAATCCTCTAAAACAATATCACGGATAAATGTACATCATTTTGCTACAAATTAAAGCCCTTCCAAGATATCTGAGTCCCTTAAAAGCAAACACATACTTTAGAGCAATGCTAAAATGAAGAAAGAAGAACTACCAATCATTTTCAAGTTAATGGAAAGTCATGCAAAGGGTTCTCATCTAAAACTATAAACAATGTTTCTAATTCTTCCCTTGAATTAGATCATGTTTGAGATTCAATTAGGACATAAATTCCCATTGGATACATAAGTATAAATATATTAAGTGTTTAATGGTAAGTAGACGAATTAATCAGTAGAGAATAAACAAGAGAATAATATTGTTCTTAAAATGTTTTATTAGTAGTACAAAATCACCACAAAACAGTATCACCACAAAACAGTATCACAGTTAGCGTTTTTTTACAATTAAGGGTATGCTGGTCTTTTAGCTCTAAAATATGATTTTAATTGAATTAAGTTTTGAGCATATGACTTTAGAGCCCATAAGTGCCCAAACAGTGACCGGCCCTGAATTGTCCCATTATTTAATTATATAATTATATAACATTTTTAAAGTATGAAAATGTGTAGAATTATAGTAATGTATCGAAATTTTTTCATTAGTGATATATTATTTCAAAATTTTTTGGCTACGTAATTTTTGTCCACCTAGAGAAAATTTCTTAGCTCCGCCCTTGGGCGCATGTCAAGTGAATAAGAGTATGGGTAAAGAAAGAGAGCACTAGTGGTTAGAGGTGGTAGAGGCGATGCGGCGGTGGCTGCTAATGTGCACAGGTGAATCATTAGCCTTTCAGCAGCCACTACCAATTTTCGGGCCCTCTTTGTGAGCTGTACCATGGTCATTTGGGCTTTGTTGTTTCACTAATGGTCATTTATAGAATAAAATATTTATATTTCATAGTGGGAGTCAGGAAGGAAATGGTGGTCAACGGCAGCAGTGCAAAGATTGGTATCGAAAATATTTTTTGGTGGTTTGTAGTGGTTGTGAGGGTGAAAATAGGTGCGCGTGCGCGCGTGTTGGTGGTAGCGGGGATGGCGGTAATAGTGGTTGTTGGTGGTGGCGGTGGCGGTGACAGTGAAGATCTAGCGGGTTCGAATAGCGCGATGGTGGTAGTGGGAACATAATACTGTGTTACAAGCATAACAAGTGGTGGCAACAGATGTAGTGGCATCAGTGAACAGTGTGTGTTACAAATAGCGGTGGTGGCGGCATTGGACACAATTGGCAAAACATGCACAACAAATGTAACACACAATTTTTGTAACAAATATAACAAAAAATAGCGTAACAGTGAGTGTTACAAATGTAACACACTTTCTCACAAATGGTGGCGCGGGCAACGGTGGTGATAGTGAAAACAATCGGCGAAACATGCATAACAAATGTAACACTCAATTTTTATAATAACAAATGTAATAGAAAAATTGGCACAAATGGTCCCTAACGTATGTCAATAGTGCGCAAATGGTCCCTAACCTTTTATTTTTAGTTGAGTGGTCCCTAACCTATTTATTTAGGTGTGCAATTGGTCCTTATTTGACAAAAAGACAAATACTCCTAATTTTAGTTGAAAAAAAGTTACAATTGGATTTTTAACCTTTGCAAAATGTACAAATAAGTCTGATACATTTATTAAACAATATTTAATTTAATATATTAAATATATCACTATAGTCGTGTTAAATAAATTTTTCATAAGAGAAAAATATAAATTTATTGCGCTTTAGGTATATGTAATTGTTATGTGATGTGAAAAACTTGAATAAAAATTAAGTTAAATAAATAACAAAATAGCGTATATAATTTTATGACATTGAACAAATCTTATTATATTTTTTTAACATAAAAATACTAACTAAAATTAATTTACATAATTTGTGTTCTTTATTTTTGAATAATAATAAAACGATAAATTAAAATATGAAGAATACAATTTGAACTCTAATATTTGTAGTTAATATTAGCTCAATGAAATAATAATATTTGATTATTAAGTTTGTGACAAAGTTAATTTTTTTTTTATGTTGTAATAATAAAATTATGGTTTAAATTTTAATGATTAGTTAATAATAATAAAATAATTTTAATTAACACGTTTGTTAATAATTATGAGCTTAAATTTTAGTTATTTTATAATAGTTAGTAAAATATACAAAATAATTTAGTATATTATCAATTTGTTAGTTTCTTTTAATTTTTTTTTTAAAAAAATAAAAGTATCGGACTCATTTGTACTTTTTACAAATGTTAAAAATCCAGTTGAAATTTTTTCTAAATAAAAATAAGGGCATATTTGCATTTTTTTATTAAATAAGGACTAATTGTGCAGCTAAATAAATAGGTTATAGACAACTTCACAAAAAATGAAAGTTTAGGGACCATTTGCACAATAAGGACAAAAGATAGAGACCATTTGCGCCAATTTTCCAATGTAATAAAAAAAAATAGAGGTGGTGGCGGGAATAAACTGTGAAATGTGTTTAACAAATGTAACACACATTTTTTTGTAACAAATGCAACAAAAAATGGCTACGGGGGTAGAAAGAGACTACAAAATATACATAACAAATGCAACACACATTTCTTGCAACAAATATAGTAAAAAGTGAAAACGGTATTTTTTATAATAAAAAAGTGTAACAATATTTTTAAAATTATTTTATTTTTATGACTATTTGTGATACTATCTCTTAAAATATTAAATTTTTAATAATTTAATGTTATGGGTTATGAAAACTAATCGAGTAAATTGGAAAAGTCTCAGATAAAAAGCTCACAAGATGGTAAAGCTCATTAAAAGATTGTTTGTTTTCATTTTTGATTTTGTTAAAAAAGTAAAACGAAAGTAAACAATTAGTTTTAACCACCCATTTTATAGACCCACAAATTTTTATATCTTTTCAACCACAAATTTCAACAACTTTTATCAATTTTTACAAAAAATCATATTTTAATCAAAATCAAACGCACTCTAAAATACATTTTAAGTGTCTAAAATAAAAAATTGAACTTGGAAAATTTACGTATATACACTAGAACTTAAATAGAAATTGAAAAATACTGAATTTTATGTATTAATTGAAAAGTATTCATGAATCCTAATTTCTTGTTAAAAAATACTGATAATCATTTATTAATTACAATAATGTAAGATACCTAAAAATAAAATAAGAAACAAAAATCACTCTCTATCAAAATAGATTCTCTCTCCTCTTTGTAATATTCTTCTCTTCTCAACTACCTTCTCTCTCTACATTAGAGCATATTCAATGCACTCTGTGTATTGTAGTCTATGTGACAGGTAAAATAGACGGACTTTCAGTCCATGTGTCAATACGTCTATTGAATAGACGGTCAAATTATAAATTCGTCTCCAATGTGTTCTGTCTAAAATTAATATTACCGCTTATGTAGCATTAATTTTTTTTTTAAAATTGGCATGTCTTCAATTTATATTTTTTTTGTCTGCCTTTTTTTTAAATAAAATGATGAGAATGATTTAAATTTGCTAAGTCACCCCGTCTAGAAGTCCGTCTAAATTTAGACGGACTTCTAGATGGAGTCTATTTTTGGTGTGCCAAATCAGCTAGACGGAATCCTTGTCAGCATGCATTAGAGAGAGTTTTTTATAACCCCGTCTATATATGCTTATGTGGCACGTCTAAAAAGCAATAGACAGAGTACATTGAAGATTCTCTTATATACCCGATCAATTCAATCAAACTTCAAAATTGTATAATCAAAATCTTCATGCTAAGAAAAAACATTGCAAAATTCTACCAATACGCAGTAACAGAACACGGCGGTGATTAAAAGTTCCAAAAAATAAGACAACATGTTGTTTAAACAATAGATATAAATAAATTATAGTAATTAAATTGAAAATTATTTCAAATTTCAGTAACTATATGCACTAACAACAGTAACAATGCCAAATAACAAGGTAAGTACTCATTATAAGATAATCATATTTGATTTATAACACAATTATGTAACATAAGTTGTTCAACAATTAGAACCAAGAGTTTTTTTTTTTTTAATATTGCAAGTAAAATTTAAATATTTGATAAAATGTTGTAAAGAATTATTGTCCAGTTCACATTTACATTTAGTGGCAATAACAAGTACACCTTTTTTTCCGTTGTTAATCTGTAGGTAGGAATGAAAAAAAAAAATTCTGTAAATATTAGAAATCTTGCATAATGTGTTACATCAAATTAAAAATCAACACAGGTACCAATTTATAAAACTAATAACCATATAAAACAAATTTAATACCAACACTCACAAAAAAAAAAAAAAAAAAAAAAAAAAAAAAAAAAGATTACTAAGATATTAATTCAAGCTTATACATGTTGAATTTGTTTAAAAAATGAAATTGTAGTATAACATAATAGGGAATTGATCTACTCGCCATGGTGGATATCTTTTATAACTCTCACTGAACACGTGTCAAGCATTTTTTTATTGGCCAACACCCACTGAACACGTGTCTAGTGAGAATTATAAGAGCTCCCCACCATGGAGAGTAAATCAATCCCTTAACATAATAATAAAGTTGCGATTCGATTAAATCATTACATAAAAGTCCAGACAATTAAAACATAGGGAAATGTTCTACTCCCCCTAGTGGGGAGTGTTTATAAAGGCATATAAACACTCCCCACTAGTGTTCGGTGGCCTTTATAAACACTCTCCACTAGGAGGAGTAGAACATTTCCCTTAAAACATATTTACACTTTGTACTTTTCATGAAAACATATGTTAATGGCAAGCCAATAACACAATAAATTATCAGGATCTTCATCTTTTACTTTCCACTTTTCACCAGAGGGACGCAGTTGTAGTGTTGTAGAGAGTGCTATTGATAATCCACACCCCTCTGCCTTGTGCGGTGGGAAAAAAATTGTACTTTTATTTCATTTCTGCGTCTTCTTCTTCTTCTTCAACTTTTTTGGAGCTTCACTCCAAAGCTTAAATGAACTTTTACGCTGTAATTTGTTGCTGCTACGAGGTGATACCATCGTCGAATTACTGCATAATCACCAAAAAAAATTGATTACATAAAAAATAGAAGAAGATATGGTACTGATAAAAAATTACCCAAAAGTGAATGTTACGTTGAATAAGGATTAAATTGAAGAATATCAATGTACTCACATTACTGAAAATCGTTGTGATCTTCCAAGTAATTTGATGGGAAATAAACAAAAAATCGAATTTGAGGGAGCTTGACTGGAGAAAAAAGAGTGAGCTGTTGGAAATTGGTTTAAAAATGTCGAGAAATTAACTAAGTGACTTCGTGTCAACTTGGTCAAAATATACAAACCCGACCCAATCTGTTTAGGCAAAACCACTTCCCCACATTAGGAAAACGGAGTTTGACCTGCCCGGTCAGGTCGCAGGAGTTGAGGAGGCAACGCCCTCGGAAAGAAAATTCAGAATTATCTACATGTTTAAATGGTATATTTGACATCTCGAAACCAATATCGAATGAATGAAAAATTACAGAAAAAAGACAATTTTGGGTCAAAATTTTGACTATGCGATCGCATGGGTTTTTTCACCTGCGATCGCAATCTGCCTAAATTTTAAGTAGAACGTTTTTGGGTTCTTCCATGCGATCGCAGGAGACAAAGCCTTGTGATCGCATGGTTAAATTGGATCAAGCTCTATTCTGAATTTTGTACCTTGCGATCGCAATTTGGTAAAACCATACGATCGCATAGGTTTACGCGAACAGACATATCATTTTGAAGGGTTGCACGATTTGGCTCCATTCTTTTTTGTTTTCAACCGATCTCCAACGTTAAAAAGGGCCTGTGGACGTCCATTTTTTTAGAGGATTTATACAGAAACTATATGCAAACACTAAGCACTCATATATTTCATCATTTTGAATCAAAATTTATTTCATTTGTTGCATAAAATTTCTGGTTTTCATTTCATTGTTTGGAGTATAAAACATTTTCCGGTTCGTTGTGCTTGTGTTTAGAAGTGCTACAAATACAAGCGAAAGCCGTTGTATCTTGAGAATCAATTGCCTTATACCGTAGGCATCATTGCGGGGTAAAATTGACTTAAGGACAAAGTGTTCAACACTTACCTTGGCCTAATTATAATCCATTTCGTTTGATTGCTTCGGAGTCATTTCACAGAAATTCTGTCAACATGAGCTCCAAAAAGGATTTTTACTTTTACATGGAGAAGATACAAATTTCTATGGAAGAAATTTTGAAAAGAGAGACTTTAAAGTGTATTTTGGGCAAATTTGTTAATTAATACTCTAATTAAGGATAATAAGGTTTGGTGTCTGAAAAGTAGCAAATTAATTATTAATTGTGTTTGAATTTATAATACTGTTATATGCCTGTCCTACCTGGCCGCCCACGAGGGCGAGATAGTCCCACCCATGCGACACGTAAGCACAGTCGAAACAAACACGCCCTCATTTAACCCTTTTTCGAGGCGGTTTGAACTGAGGAGGCAAGTTACCGAGGCCCATGGGTCGGAACGGCTTGATGGGCCGACCCTGGTTGCGTGTCCAGGAAGCCTCCCTGCAACTCAACCTTGAAAAGATTGATGGGACAGCCTGCCAATGCGGCTTGTCATGGTCATAGCCCTTTAGTTTGCGGCTGAAAGTGACTCTCCCATTAATGCTAGTGACGTGACACCAAGGATGTGACTCGAGAACCCCTCAAATTGAGCCACGTGTCGCACATCGAGAGGAATCGTTCCCATGACATTCGTCTATAAATACCAAACTCATTTCACTAGACAAAGATGTTGAAAATACTACTTACGACACATATATTAAGTCCTCTATTCTAACCATTCTTAAGTGCCTTAACCACCTGAGAGTTTGTGAGTTAGAGGCCCTCAAGCCACTTCCTCTCTCATAACATGTTGCTCCTTTTTCTTAATTATCTACCCACCAGGGCCTAGACATATCTACGAGGTTGAATAAACCACGTGGCGGTCCAAGTAAGAAAAGAAAGACACGTAGGAAGAGGAGGCGTGGGGATCCTGTTGGCAGCCATTTTTGGAGGTCAACAAATACTAATGAAATTTGTTAATAATTTTAGATACAAGTAAATATAAATGAAAATTTGTAATGTTAAAAGAAAAAAAACAATCCAGTAAATTTCAAAAAATTAAAAACGCATCCGTTTCAATGCAGTACACAAGAGTCATGGGCCATCGCGAAGTAGTGCAATCTGGACCGTAGAATGTGAATTTGTGTGATCTTAGAGTTCAGATTGATTTGTACCAAATGGTGCATCCATTCATAAGAGAGACTTAGATAATTATAAATAGAGACCCTAATTCCACATTTCTTACACCAAATCAATTCGGAATTAAATTGATCTCTAAATTCTCTCATTTCAAAATTCTATACAATTGAAAAATTTGTGTTTTTTTTTTCATTCAAGAAGAGTGTAGTCAATACATTGATTCAACCGACAATGTTGATATAGTGCAGTGCTGACTTTAGAAGAAGCGTTGTATCTTATGAGACAAACGTCCTGATAAATCATGTTGGCACTAGTGCAGGGGATGAATTCCCTCTTAAGAAGATTTGTTTTGACATGCTTCACTTTATGTATTTTTTTTCCTATTTTTTTATTGTTCTAGTCAATTCTCGACAACAAACAAAAATAAAAAAGGCACCACAAATATGTTTTACTAGCTTCAAATAAGAAATTATAAACTTTGAGCATTTTACATAATTACTCAATGTTTAAAGTTATCAAAGAAAAAAAAAAAAGCTCAGCAATTCCTTCATAACAAAAAAATGTAAGATGTTCTTTATCGTCGACTAATACAAATCAGTGTTCTAAAAATCGTAAAGTATGACTAGATATAGAGGTTGAGTTTCAAACTTTTTGAGCTTCAGCGAGGGCGAAGAATGAAAAAGAGTTTTCTTATTTTTAATATTATTTTAAACATTAAAAATAATATGAAAAAAAAAATCAATAAAAAAGCGTGCGATTAGGCGCCCACTTTTTAGTTAAAAAACACAGTTGCACATCTGACTCAAGTGAGGTTTAGATGCCACACCTCGTATCTAGGCGACGCATACATGTACTTTTTAGAATACTAATATAAATTGATTATCATATAAAGTAAAGTCATATTTTAATATCTAATAAATATCAATTCCTTTAGTTTTAAGAAAAATTATCTAACCATTCAATTGGAACACACAATCCAGTAACGAACACCATTCAAATCGGGGTACAATGAGAGTATATTTTGTGAAATACTAACATAGAAGTTTTTCACTTTAGAAAATTTTATAAATTTAGCTCTTTAAAAAATCGTTAAAAAGTAAAGGTTAAGTCAATAAATAATTTTAATAATAAAAAAATTGCCAAAAACATTTATACTTACTACAATCGATATTTAAATTAAAAAGATGGCCCATAATTTTATATATTTTAAAAAGAATTTACGTAGAAAATTCTAAAACTATATTTCGGTGCAATTCAAATCTTTCACTGCAGTTGAATGGATGGTTACCCTCTTTTGTCTTGAGCGTTCTTGCTATAAAAGCTTGATTCGTTTCTCATTGTTAACATCTAAAAATTTATTTCTCACCATGTTCTTCATTTTCCGACCACATCTTGATTTTGTTGAAGGAACACATCACATCAAAAATCACGACAAAAAAAATTGCATCATGCCATGTTCTTCATTTTGGGTTAGACTTTTGGAAGCTATGAAAGGAAATTAAGAACATCGGGGATTCCTAAGGTTAGTGGGGGTGAAGTTGTACTTGTTTTTTGCGATTATAGTCTATTGAAAGAGAGAGACATATGTTTGAGTAGATTATTTGGATTGAACTGAGAGCATGTTTGTCTAAGTTTAAAATGAGGCACAAGTACTCGAGAAACAAAAATTAAAAATAATATTTTATTGAGAATTATTTTTTAAATCGATGATGTAAAATTAGAAATTTAATAGTATGTTGATATTGAATTGTATTGTTAGGTTGTTAATACAGTTTTTTTTAATAATAAAAATTGACTTGTATTTTTTAAATGGATGACTCCATGAAATTAGTCTTTTATTAGAAGTAGTCCTCTCTAAGTCGTTTGGTCCGCAATGAGGGTCTTCAAGACAGATGCTTGATGTGGTACCAATTGTAACAACATTAGAATACACATTTAGAACAGACGTTAAGAGAAAGGTGCTTAGAGTGCTTAACGTACGATACCGAACTTTTATATACGAATTTGATCGTTAAAGGTTATGGCAGAAGCAATGTAGACGCTCTGCAGCTAATTCATTCCGACCGTAGGGAGTTTTCACTTCCACTCATGATAAAAAAATACTTGCGTATCTCTTCCAAAAACTTCAAAAAATTTAGAAAAGAATTGCTCTTTCTTCATCAAATCTAATATATTCATCAAATCTCATCTTATTCTTCCCACAATTGCAATGCATCTTGATATCCAATTATATTGAATTGAAAATTTGATTCTATGGTCGAATCCCACGTTGTTAAGCCGTATACTAGTATAAATGGTAAATTTAATAAATGGCCACCAAACTAATTAGAAGTTACTACTTACTCACTCAAGTTGAAAAAGTTTCTAATCGCTCACCCAACTTCTCAAATAGTTTACTAACCATTCATTGAGAAAACGTTAAACTGAGCGGACTGAAATTACCACATGGTGAAAAAAAAGTTGATGTGGCATAATTAAATTATTAAAATCGTCCACTTAACAAAAACATAATAGCCAAACATGCATTTAGATTGCTTTAAAAAATATTTTTCCAACTTTGAAAAAAACGTTTATAGCTTGGAGAAACGTCTTTTAAAGCAAGCTAAATGCGTGTTTGACTATTGTAATTTAGTTACGTGGATGATTTCAACAATTTAATTATGTCACTTCAGTTTTTCATTTATCATGTGGCAATTTCAGTCCGCTCAAACTAACGTTTTCATAATGAGTGATGGATGGTAAATTATTTGAGAAGTTAAGTAAGCAATTGAAATTTTTTAAAGTTGAATAAGCAAGTAGCAACTTTAAATTAGTTCGGTAGCTATCACCGACCGTAGAGAGATTTACTATGCTACAAGTACAAAAAATGTACTTCTTTGTCCGTCATTGTTCATCCTCTCAAATCAAAATCCATATATGTTTTTCAATTCCTCCATTTCTCCATATTATTCTTTACATTCATCAAAATCAAACTCATCTCAAACAAAACTCTTTCTCTCTCATTCTTCTCAATTCTTCAATCTATTAAAATTTTCTACGGTCAGATTCCACTGCTAAAAAAAAAAAAAAAAAAAAAAAAACGGTATACTAGTTTATTATAGTATAAATGCACCCCAAGTGTTGGTTGATAAGTGGACCCGCAAACCCCACAATGTTTGCGTTTCTCATTACCAGAGAAAAACTGGACTGCTGTGGACCTTAATTCTGAAAAGGTAAATTGTAACTATCAGTTCTGAATATTACATAACCGTGAATTTACAAGCACTTTTCAAGTTGAGATCAAAGCTGCACTTTTTAATGCAATTGAGATTTTGGAGATTTCTTCTGTTTGAATTTCCATTATCAGAGTATGACTTCAACAGTTGCAATTTGCACTCCAATTTTCCATTCATCACCCACCAAAACCAATGCCTCTGATGTAAACCCTAGATTATGCTTTATTGTAAAGACTCCAAAAAACCCATCAGCACTGAACTGTAAAGAAATAATCTCCCACTTATCCACATTTCCTGCTCATGTCTCCCTCCATAGGAATGCAAGACTTTACACCCCCTTTTCACCCAAAGCTGCTGCTTCATCATCAGGTAAACAATTCGCTTAGCAATTCTTGAAAATGCTGTTCTTTTCCGGTTCCGCCCCCTTTTGACTACATATAGATCATTTTCGGTAGTAGTTGAATATAAGATTGTGAATTTCGTACTTGCGTGGAATTCGGTTTTTACTTACTTCAATCTGTGTTTCTATTCCTTCTTTTTCAAGAGTCTGAATTGGTATACTGAATTGGTGAACGGAAGCAGTGGGGATATGGAGCCTGCTTCCTAGCCACCATAGTTTTTTTGCATTTATGGCATGTTTGGTATGATTCGACCGAAACGATTAGAGAAACAAGAAGTTAAAATCTTGTATGTTGTGTTGGCGGAATTATGTGAAAGTAACTTCAAACAATAAATCTAGAACCGAAAATGTCGAAAGGATGAATTGACCGAGGCAAGAGTTGAACTCTTTGTCCTCAAGTCAATATTGCCCCGCAAGGTGCTTTCGGTCTTTGACAAATGACTCCCAAGATACAACGGTTTCGCTTGAGTTTTGTAGCACAACAAAAACTCAAGTACAGCGAACCAAGATTGGTTTTGTACTCCAACTGATGAATGGAAATGAAAACCAGATTTTGTGCAACTTAAATGCAATAAATTGGTTCAAAGATGAAAATTATGAGTGCTTTATGTTTGCAATATGTTTTTGTATCAATTCTCTGTCAAAAATGGACGTCCATAGTCTTTTTTTAACGTTGGAAAGTCGGTTGGAAACGAAAAGGAATGAACCAAATCGTGCAACCCTTCAAAAGGACATGTCTGTTCACGCAAACCTATGCGATCGCATGGTTTAACCAAGCTGCTATCGCATAGCACAAAAAATAGAACAAGACTTCATCCAGAATAACCATGCGATCGCAAGGCTTTGCCTCTTGCGATCGCATGGAATGACCAAAATACATTCTGCTAAAATTTTAAGCTTGTTGCGATCGCAGTACACATTACCATGCGATCGCATGGGTCAAACTTTGACCCGATTTTGTCCTTTTTTGTAATTTCTCATTCATTCGATATTGATTTTGAGATGCCAAATATACCTTTTAAACATGCAGATAAATCTGAATTTTCTTTCTGGGGGTGTTGCTCCCGAGCCCCCACGAGGGGCGCTGCCCCCTCGACTCCCGCTACCTGAACGGGCAGGTCGAATCCTGCGACCTGACCGGGCAGGTCGATCCCCGTTCTGGGGGCGTTGCCCCCGAAGCGTCGAAGTGGCAAACAACTTTGCCTAAACGGATGGGTCGGGTCTTGTATATTTAGCCAAGTTGACACGAAGTCACTTAGTTAATTTTTCGATATTTTAAACCAATTTTCAACAATCCCCCACATGAATAGAAATTTCTTGATACGCAAAACACGATGCAAATGAAATGTAATGATATGCAGACTCTAACAATGAAGTACAAGCGACAAGTCATAGCATCAAGATAGGTCGCTTGTGGCTTTGAACCTTCTTTAGTTGAATACAATCGAATTTACTAGGCTAGTTGGTAAACACGATGTTTTTGAACTATTCAGCCGTTTGTGTAAACCCAAACAATTGTACCAACACCATAACTCATCTAACCAATTCGGTTATCATGGTTGTGTCCATTTTGGTCCTGGATAGCTCTTGGTTTCATAAGTGCTCTAAGAGAATTAAGCCTCAAATTCTCGTAGAAGCGGCCCCACTTCACACTTATATAGGTGATCTCTTACCTTTCCACTTCAAGGTTTTGAACCATTAAAAGTATGTATACTTACCCTTATACATAATTAACATAGCACTTTAAAAGTTAGGAATGGGAATAAGTGCTTTATTCCGAATCTTTTATAACTTAGTTGTCCCATTGAATTAAGATTTTGAGATCTCCAATCTATAAGGTTGGGTTTCCGTTATAATTAATTCTATTCAATAGGCTTTAGGCCCATTTCCTTCGAAAGATGATATACTTGATCTCTTGCAAGTCCTTTCGTCAAAGGATCAGCCAAGTTCTCTTTTGACTTCACATAGTTAATAGAGATTATACTATTCGATATTAACTGTTTAACGGTGTTATGTCTCCGACGGATATGTCGAGACTTACCATTATACATACTGTTTTGTGCCCTTGCTATTGCCGACTGATTATCGCAATATATGTTAATTGTAGAAATCGGCTTTTCTCAGCATGGAATCTCTTCAAGGAAATTACGAAGCCATTTTGCTTCTTCTCCGACTTTGTCTAAAGCAATAAACTCAGATTTCATTGTGGATTGAGCTATGCATGTTTGCTTAGACGATTTCCAGGACACGACTCCACCTCCAATGGTAAATACATAACCACTTGTGGATTTTGAATCCTTAGTGTCAGATATCCAATTTGCATCGGCATATCCTTCTAACACCGCGGGATATCTTGAGTAGTGTAATCCATATTCAATCGTGTGTCTTAGGTATCTAAGAACTCGGTTTAATGCCTTCCAATGTTCAATATTTGGATTACTAGTGAATCTACTCAACTTGTTGACTATGTATGCTATATCCAGTCTTGTACAGTTGGTAATATACATCAAACTGCCTATGACCCGTGAATATTCCAATTGAGATACGGGCTCACCAGTATTCTTGGCTAAGTGTATACCTAGGTCAACTGGTGACTTAACTAGTTTATCGTCATACGCCTTAAATTTCTTAAGTATAGTCTCAACATAATGAGATTGAGATAATGACAAACCATCGGATGTCTTAGAGATTTTAATCCCTAATATCACATTCGCCACTCCCATGTCCTTCATGTCAAAATATTTTGTTAACATTTTCTTAGTCGAGGAAATGACTTTTGAGTTATTTTCCATAATTAGTATATCGTCAACGTATAGGCATACGATCACATATTTATCGGGTGTGTTTTTAATATAGACACACTTGTCACATTCATTGATTTTGAAGCCATTTGACAACATAGTTTTATCAAACTTTTCATGCCATTGCTTCGGTGCTTGTTTTAATCCATACAAGGACTTTACAAGTTTACACACCTTCTTTTCATTTTCCGGTGCAACAAACCCTTCGAGTTGTTCCATATAGATTTCTTCTTCTAATTCACCATTTAGAAACGCAGTTTTAACATCCATTTAATGTATTTCAAGATTATGCAATGCCGCGATTGCAATCAAGACACGTATAGACGTAATTCTAGTTACCGGTGAATAAGTATCAAAGAAATCAAATTCTTCTTTTTGTCTATACCCTTTGGCTACTAATCTAGCCTTGTATTTATCAATTGATCCATCCGATTTCAATTTCTTTTTGAATATCCATTTACAGCCTAAAGCTTTATTTTCCGGAGGGAGTTCAACCAATTCCCAAGTATGGTTACTCATGATAGATTCAATTTCATTACGTATAGCTTCTTTCCAAAAAGGAGCTTCGGGAGTGGACATTGCTTCATCAAATGTCCTCGGATCATTTTCAAGTAAATTGGTTACGAATTCTGGACCGAATGTCTTAAGAATTCGTTGCCTTTTACTACGTCTCGGTTCTTCGTTTATTTGAAGATTGTCGTCATTTCTATGTACATTTTCATAAGTTCGTTTAACTGAACTTGCTTCCTTTTCTTTACACGGAAATTTGTCTTCAAAGAAGACCGCATTTCTTGATTCAATAATCGTGCCTTCATGTACATCAAGTACTTCAGATTTATGAACCAAGAATCGATATGCACTACTATTGATTGCATATCCAATAAAGACACAATCAATTGTCTTTGGTCCAATCCTAACTTGTTTAGGTTTGGGTATTTGTACTTTTGCTAAGCACTCCCACACTTTGAGATATTTGTAGGAAGGTTTCCGACCTTTCCATAACTCGTAAGGTGATTCAACCTTATTCTTGTGTGGTATCTTATTTAGGATATGATTTGCAGAAAGTATAGCTTCCCCCCACAAGTTTTGAGGTAAGCCCGAACTTATTAACATTGCATTCATCATTTCCTTTAGAGTTCGATTCTTACGTTCAGCTATCCCATTCGATTGAGGTGAATAAGGTGCAGTAGTTTGATGAATGATTCCAAATTCTGCACAAAATTTCTCAAATGGTGCAACGTATTCTCCAACTCTATCACTACGAATCATTTTTATTCGATTTCCAAGTTGATTTTCAACTTCGATTTTGTAGTGTTTGAACACTTCTAAAACTTCATCTTTGCTTTTCAACAAGTATACGTAACAGTATCTTGTACAATCATCTATGAACGTGATGAAATACTTTTTACCACCTCTTGTTTGTACAAACTTTAAATCACAAACATCCGTGTGAATTAATTGTAGAGGTGTTGTGGTTCGTTCAACCGAATGAAAAGGTGCCTTGGCAGCTTTTGCCTCTACACATGTTTCGCATTTTTCATTATTAAAATGCATATTCGGAAGTAAACTTAAATTTATCAACTTACGTATTGAATTAAAGTTTGCATGTCCTAATTTATGGTGCCATAAATTAGACGACACAAGAATATAAACGGAAGATTGCGTTTTATTCATAACTTTCGGTACAATAGTTAGGACATTCATTTTGAATAGTCCATCTTTTACATAGCCTTTGCCAACATACATATTGTTCTTGGTAAGTACAAACTTATCTGAAACAAAGACTAACTTAAAGCCATTCTTGCTTAACAAAGAACCTGACACAAGGTTCTTGCGAATATTCGGTATGTGAAGAACATTGTTGAGGCTAAGTTCCTTTTCCGATGTCATCTTCAATATCACTTTGCCTTGTCCTTCAACCTTGGATGATGAGGAGTTCCCCATGAACAGCTTTTCTCCCTCGGTTGGAATGTAGGATATGAATATATCCTTATCAGCACATAAGTGACGGGTTGCACCCGTATCAACCCACCATTCCATGGGATTTCCAACGTTGTTGCATTCTAAAACAACCGCCGATAAATTCATGTCAGATATACCATTTGATATGGAATCAGATTCGGCTATGTTCGCTTGGGCTTGCTTCTTTGGTTTGCGACAATCAACAGAGCGATGTCCAGCCTTTCCACAATTGTAGCAGTTGCCCTTGAACTTCTTTGCATTCTTCTTGGAAGATTCAACAAAATGCTTCCTTTTCTTTCCTTTGTTGTTGTTGGATTCCACCACATTAGCCTTAGATTGTGGTATGCTATGTCCAACACGTCTGTCCGAACTTCGATTGTCTTCTTCAATCCTTAGTCGGATCACAAGCTCTTCAATATTCATCTCCTTGCGCTTATACTTGAGATAATTCTTGAAGACCCTCCACATGGGTGAAAGTTTCTCAATGATTGCAGTCACTTGAAATGATTCACTTAGAGACATATTCTCTGCATGAATGTCATAAAGTATGATCTGCAACTCTTGCACTTGACTGATTACCGGCTTTGAATCTACCATCTTGTAGTCCAAAAACTTTCCCACGATGAACTTCTTTGTTCCTGCATCTTCAGTCTTGTATTTCTTTTCCAAAGAATCCTACAAATCCTTTGTCGATTGCTTGGAACAATACACATTGTACAAAGTGCTGTCCAAGTCATTCAGAATATAATTCTTGCACAAGAAATCTGAATGTTTCCAAGCATCCAACGCTATCAACGATGCCCGATTGTTTTCTCCTTCTTGAATAGCGGGAGGATCCTCATTCAAGAATTTTGCCAAATTGAGGGTTGTGAGATAAAAGAGCATTTTCTGATGCCATCTCTTAAATTCAACCCCAATGAACTTCTCCGATTTTTCCCCATGTGGAATGGAGCTTGAATGAACGGTAGTAGGGGTAGCCACAACCGGATCACAACTGGATGAATCACACCGGTAGGGATACTTCCTTCAGAAGTTCCCTAATTCGAATTATCATTCGAATTCATTTCTGTTTACGTAAAACAAAAGATCAACCAAACCAATTACTTACCACAAAAATACTGCAACGAAGATATTGACTTAAGATTGTTGGCGGAATTCTGTGAAAGTAACTTCAAACAATAAATCTAGAACCGAAAATGTCGAAAGGATGAATTAACCGAGGCAAGAGTTGAACTCTTTGCCCTTAAGTCAATATTGCCCCGCAAGGTACTTTCGGTCTTTGGCAAATGACTCCCAAGATACAATGATTTCGCTTGAGTTTTGTAGTACAACAAAAACTCAAGTACAGCGAACCAAGATTGGTTTTGTACTCCAACGGATGAATGGAAATGAAAACCAGATTTTGTGCAACTTAAATGCAATAAATTGGTTCAAAGATGAAAATTATGAGTGCTTTATGTTTGCAATATGTTTTTGTGTCAATTCTCTGTCAAAAATGGACGTCCACAGCCTTTTTTTTAACGTTGGAAAGTCGGTTGGAAACGAAAAGGAATGAACCAAATCGTGCAACCCTTCAAAAGGACATGTCTGTTCACGCAAACCTATGCGATCGCATGGTTTAACCAAGCTGCGATCGCATAGCACAAAAAATAGAACAAGACTTCATCCAGAATAACCATGCGATCGCAAGGCTTTGTCTCCTGCGATCGCATGGAAGGACCAAAATACATTCTGCTAAAATTTTAAGCCTGTTGCGATCGCAGTACACATTAACCATGCGATCGCATGTGTCAAACTTTGACCCGATTTTGTCCTTTTTCGTAATTTCTCATTCATTCGATATTGATTTTGAGATGCCAAATATACCCTTTAAACATGTAGATAAATCTGAATTTTCTTTCCGGGGGCACGAGCCCCCACGAGGGGCGCTGCCCCCTCGACCCCCGCTACCTGAACGGGCAGGTCGAACCCTGCGACCTGTCCGGGCAGGTCGATCCCCGTTCTGAGGGCGTTGCCCCCGAAGCGTCGAAGTGGCAAACAACTTTGCCTAAACGGATTGGGTTGGGTCTTGTATATTTGGCCAAGTTGACACGAAGTCACTTAGTTAATTTCTCGACATTTTAAACCAATTTCCAACATGTTATACTGTGCAATGTTGTACCAAAACATTCTCTTACTGGTTGAAGATTATAGAATGCTTTCTATATGTGTGTTGTTGTGTGTGTTGTTTTATTGATATGCCTATGCTTAACGCACATAGGGGGGAGTTATGAGGCAAAAGAACTGATAAACTTTCGTGCTATGAATGTGGGAGTGTCGTGCAAATCGGACTGCTGATAATATTTACCATCAGACCAAGGAGATATGTTGCCTTTCTGAACTCGATGGCCCCCAAAATGTGGAGGAGTAAAGCACTGACAGCTTCTTTCTCTAACATGTGGTATTTACGAATCTGCAATCTTGTAATGCTTTATAATAAATTTAGCGTTCAATAAACATACGGCAGAGCCTCTGCATTGAATTCCGGTTCTTATTTGTCACCTTGTAGCAAATCGATAAGTTACAGACTATGAGTGTGGTTATTTGAAGATGTAATGAACATGAGTTTTTACACCTCTTTTCTGACTTTTTTTTTTAACCCTGATAGGTAGAAATAATGATTTTCTGCCTGGTACAATTTGTCCTGGCAATTCCTTCTATCTACTCAAAGGATAAGACACACATTAGTATCTTCCAACCTTACACCTTGGGATATTTGTGACACCACATACCTATATGTTAAGGATGGGCTAGGTTGTTGTTTGTCGGAGTTCCTACCAAATATCATTTCTGTCAGTTGGCCAATTTGCTTTTAGTATTGGCATAGCTCTTGTCATGCTAAGCCATATAAGCTGTACTATATCATCATTCCAGTGATATTTCTTGCAATTGCTTTTCCGAAAATTGGACGCAGAATACTGAAAATAATCAGTACAAGTGCATTTTCCATGATTCTCTTGTCATCTTCTGTATTTGTGTTTATGACCTGATGGCATTTGATGTTGTGGCTTCAGTTGGAAGTACAGAGTACATAGAAGAACCTGAGACCAAGGTGAAGTTTCAAAAATCACTGAGCCTTCCAGGTTGCTCCTCGTCATTGTCATTACTTGGAACTGGTCAGTTGCTATACTATCAACTGAGATTTTCTTGATCATTTGAGTATTTTTATGGATTTTTACACCCACTGTCTAATTTAGGATCTTGGTCATATTTAATGCTTATACTTTCAGGAATTCGGGCTATAACCTTTGCTCCTTGTAATATTATTAGGATACAGAGAAAAAGTTTTTGCAATCATTGGAGTTAAAGTCTATGCTGCAGGATTATATGCAAACAGATCCATTTTTAGTAAGTTAGATGCCTGGAAAGGGTATTCAGCTGCAGATGTGCAACGGGACTCATCATTGTTTGACACAATTTTTCAGGGTGATTTTTGTTGAACATTTAATCTTTTTTTGAAGTTAAGGATGTATAGTTGCTGGAGAAAGGGCAAAAAATTGAAAATAAGTAAAGATAACTGATGTTGATTGCATTAAGTGCAGCTCCTCTAGAGAAATCACTCCATATTATTCTGGTAAGAAATGTTGATGGTAAAACATTTTGGGATGCCTTAGATGAAGCTGTCTCCCCAAGAATCAAGTCACCCACTCCAGTTGATGAGCGTGCTCTTTCCACATTCAGTAGCATCTTTCAGGGGCGGGCCCTTAAGAAAGGAACTTCCATATTTTTGACTTGGCTGGACCCGACCAAAATGCTTGTGAGTGTGAAATATATCTTCCTGTATGATAATCTTCATGTGTTTGTTCATTCAAAAGACGTTGCTTTTTCCTTCCCCAGTCGTGGAATAGTAGTTTATTCTCTTTCCCCTTGTCCCCTTCTTGTCTAAGCTAAATTGCTGTATGTGCACTAACAGGTTTGTGTATCATCTGATGGGATGCCTTCTTCAGTTGATGCTACAATTGAATCACTGAATGTTACATCTGCTCTCTTTGATGTTTTTCTTGGAGGTAATCCAGTTTCACCTTCGTTGAAATCTTCTGTTGCTAATGGTTTGGCAGTGGCTCTTATGTGATTAAAGGCCTGACGGGTTGATATTTCTGTTGTTTTTGAGTTTCTAAGTTTGTTCTAGTTCAGTATCCATCAGTTGAATTTTGTAATGTTGAGTTGATTGAAATTTGATGTGCCTATAAAGGTAGAAAGGAATAGGTATTGATTGGTTTCATCAATATGTATCTTTTGCATATTTGTGAAGAAGTTCAAATGAAGTTTCACATTCCTGATACAAACTCGTCCACTTTTATCTCCTCTAGCATCTTGAGAACCTCTGCCATGGTAGGTCTTTTGTATGGCTCTGGTTCAAGGCACATTAGTGCTATGTTAAATACTCCGTTAACTTCTTCAACAGGAAAATCTTCTAAACTTCTGTCGAGTACATGCTCTTCTCGCTTTTCTTGGACAACTGTCTTCACCTGCAATGTTGTGAATTGTGATACTTAATCTTGTTAATAACAACATATAAAAGAACAGTTCTCAATCAAATTATGACGGAAAAAGTGATTCGTTGTTTAATAGTTAATTATGCTGCTGAATGCTGACTATCAATTAGGACATATAAAATCTTCTCTATCTTGATATCAATTATTGCAAGTGTCTCTGCTATAATTATTGAAGATTATGATACTTCAAACCGTCCCCACCCTTAACGGACTGGAACCGGGCTTCGTTGGGTCGTTCTTCTGCTGCATATGATTAGTTCAGGGTCAAGGGCACTAAAAAATATGGGCTGCTCATGTTTGGAAACTGTGTATACCGCCTAAGTATTCGTTCATCCTTTGGCTGGCTGTAAAAGGGAAATTGCTCACTCGGGTCAGGTTGTTGCACTTGGATATTGATAGAACATGCATTTTTTGTAATGATCATGAGGAATCCATAAGACACCTTTTCTTCCATTGCCGGTTTTGCTCCTCCATTTGAAACAACATTAGACAATGGTTGGGTATTCGCAGATCGATGTCAACAATTGCAAGCGCACTTAAATGGATTTACAAAGAGGCTAGGGGAACCGGTTGGGAATCTCTAGCGAAGAAAACTGCTCTTGCTGCCACTATCTACCATTTATGGATGGCTCGTAATTGTTGGATTTTTGGAAATCTCAAAGGCGTGCCGAATAGCATTTCTAGAAGAATTAAAATACAAGTATACAAAGTTTTGTTTTCTTTGTATCCTAATGTTTTAATTCGTTTTGAGTCTTTAGCCTTTAGTATATAGTTTTCTTATTTGGGATTACATTATTCTTTTCTTTGCACGTTGCCTAAGGCAAAGTTTTTGGTTATTCCCCTAGGTATACCTAGTGTATTTGTCATTTTTCGGTTCTTATTTTATTGCAAAAGTACCAAGTTGTGGTGCTTAACTAGATAGATTCATTTTCTTTTGTATTCTCGGGTATGCCCAAGGTATTTGTACAATTTTGATATATAAATTTTTACATTTCCGATCAAAAAAAGATTTTTAATGACATACTTGATAAAGGTGTCGTATTAAATTAGCATGGAAAAACAAGCTGTAAATTTTAAAGTATTCATCCAGTGAAAGAGTTACCCAGGTCACAAGCTTAGTTCCCTCCTCAATAAATGCTTCGTCTGTTGGCTTTTTCCCCGTTAGAAGCTCGAGTAACACAACCCCAAAGCTATAGACATCCCCTTTTGTTGTTGCTTTCCCTGTTTCAAAATACTCTGTATAACATCACAAGATGATTTAGGTAAGGTCATAAACAACATCAAAAGTAGAAGTATCTCGTGTTTCCAACTAGCATACCAGGAGCCAAGTATCCAAAAGTTCCAGCAACTAAAGTTGAAACATGTGTTTTATCTGGTTCCATCAAAGTAGCTAATCCGAAGTCGGATACTCGAGCCTCCAAGTTTTGATCCAACAATATATTGCTTGACTTAATGTCTCTGTGTATTATGTGAGGGATGCAATCATGGTGGAGGTAGGATATCCCTCTTGCAGCTCCAACTGCTATTTTGTATCTAGAAGGCCAATCTAGAACCATCCTGTTTAGAGACTTTCCTGTATAACATGATATTGTAATCTTCAGTAGAAACTTGAATATTTATAAATATTTCCTCTTAAATCTAGCTTAAATTCCTTTTAATTGATGAATCATGTAAATGCAAACCTTCTAAAACATTCTAACTAATACTAAAAATGAAAGATCTAGTATATTCCTCTAAATTTAGCAGTTGATGAATATAGGTAAAAATTGATGGCATGTTTGGTACGTTGGACTTGACGTAAGTATTAACAAAAAAAATTCACATCTCTTCTTTAATCATGTCCAACATACCAAATATGCTGTAAATGCATACCATGGAGTAGCGAGTCAAGACTGCCATTAGGCATTAGCTCATAGATGAGAAGATTGTACTGAGGAGCAGTGTAGTATCCATGAAGACTAACTATATTTCTATGCTTTATGTCCCCCATCGCCTCCAATTCTCTCTCAAAACTGCGGTCTTGCTCTTGACTCGCTCTGCTTAGTCTTTTAACCGCGAAAGAAATGGACTCATCTATTGTCAGCTTGTAAACTGTCCCATAGCCTCCTGATCCTATAATATCCTTGTTGCTCAGTTTCATTGTCTTCCTCAAAAACATATTCGACTTCAAAGATTTTATCTTTAGTGATTTGAACATCACTAGTTTCCCACCTGTGTTGTTTAAACATTGGGAGATTGTAGCACATTGTTAGATCAAGAGAAGGCACAATTTAATGCTTAAATTAGAACCAAAACATAAAAAAATGTACCTGTGAAACTGTTTTGAACAACCTTTTGCTTTCTTTGCCATCGACGATAACATAGAACTGCCATAATGATCTTCGAAATAACAAAAGCTAAAACGCATATGGTTATGTAGAAGGGAAGAAACCGAGTATTTCCCATTTAGTTATGCAGTGAAAAGCCAGCTATAACTCAAAATATTTTGCAGTGATAAACCACAAAGTTGCACAGAAATGCAGCAGAAGCACTTAAACAGTTAGAATTTTTAAAAACTATTCATGGCTAACAATGAAAGTAAATCCCGAAACTTCAATATCATCCATGGCTATAATCTTGAAACATAGATCAATATGGAGAATTCAGATTAAAGAGAGATCTCCTGAATTGGAAGTAACAGCAGAAATGAGCAGTTTACTAGGCTTTTTGCCACAAGAAAAGAAGAAAGATCATTCTGAGATATGAACAAGATAGTTTAAAAGTTGTTTAAATTGAATTGAGAATTGAAAACTGAAGTTGGGTTCATATATATGAATATGATTGGTAGTGTTGAAGAAAAAGAAGCATTTTTCCAAGTAAAAAGTTGAATTTTTTATGAATGATAGTTTGACAAGTATGTATTTTTTAACAGTAGAAAAAGGGAAGGAAATGCCAGCCTGTGGTGTCCACTTTTATTGACATTATTATCTCACGATTATATTTGCCTGTCCTGTCTGGTTATGTAGGGTTAAAGTTTTTAGGACATTGCCTATGTTTTTGTATTGTTTAATGTGGTTTAAATCAGACCATTAATCACATCACACTTTCTGTGGGTCTCTCCTGGTGAAAAAACGATTGCTACCCTGAAAGCTTGCAAAGAGGAAACAAGAATGATAGATAATTTGAACCGACCATTTGCGAGTTCTAGCATTTTAGTTTTATAAAGGTAGCATTCGTGTTTTTACGAGCAGTGAATTCTCATATTGTACTGTTGAATATGGAAATTGTACAAAAGATTGTACAAGTTGCACTTTTCTTTTATTCAAAGTTGTATTTTTTTTTCGATCTTTACAAAATATTATTTTTTATATTGTTCAATCATGTCCAATCTAACGTATACTAAACATGCACGACTGTTGAAGATCAAATGGGAGAATCCGCTCGAAGAAATATTTGAGTCTAATTAGCTAGTTGCGTAATGCAAAAATTTACCGAGACATTGATCAGTATGAATAAAATGTGAAAAGACGCATGAAAATTTGCTGTCTTCATAGACTTTATTCCAGCTGTCTTTTATACTTTATATATATATACATATATATATATATATATATATATGGAAGTTGAGAATTTATATACAACCTGGGGGATTTTGCCCTTGAAAATTAAGATATGACACAAAAGTCGTCCCGTGGTGTGGAACTTGAATCATGTGAAAAGGGTAGCCTTTTCACATGGTATTAGGGGAATGTAAAAATATGGTCCGAAAAGGGGTCATCGTGCTACTTTAAAATTTTATTTGTAAGTAATAAATTCAATAATTTGTTTTGCTGGTTAAATTTAGAAACAAATAACAGCAATGCAGAACAAAGGCACTGCATTGAAGCACGTGTCCATAGAAGACTGGAATCCCGACGATTAACTTCCTTCGAACATCGTCATGTTTTACAATTGTAAATTGTAATTTGTGCGGTGGCGGTGGCGGTGGCAAACGACTTGGAAGAGAGTACAAAATTTAAAGTCGTTAATTCATTCATACAAAGATATTGCAGTTGCTGAGCCTTTCAAGTTTTGCTCGCAGCATATAATCACGACTGCCAATAAAATGTCGAATAGCACATTGTTGTCTACACTATACCCTATATTATTTCTCTCGTTAGATATCTATATGTTGAACAGCAACTGGTGATGATCTCTATCTGCACTACCATTTACCGAACTGAAAAGCCATTCGAGAATTGCACAACAGGAGCAATGATGTCCCCACCACCCTTCTTCTCCAAAATTACATTACTGCTTAGTTCATGGTCTCTTCATTGCTAAAGCAGTAAAAGTGCGGAATGGAAAATGGAGAATTGGAAAAATACCGTCCTGAACAAGTTGTCTTGAACGACTTAGTGACTTAGTGAAGTCCTGCAGTGTAGAACATGTAAAAAAATCATGTATAGCGCAATAGCAACCATTTTACCCATCAATCTGGAGAACATTTTGAGCAAGGGAAAAGAAAAATAAAATATCTTGCCTTCCCAATCGAGATAGCTCAGGTTCTTCAAGCAACATATCTTGGAGCGGTTTTCCGGTCATTTCTTTGGCACCAGAACTACAGAAGACAAAATGAGGTTAGAGCTGTCTACAGGGTAAAGCAGGAGATAAGATGAAACACATAAAATATGAAGAAAACGAAGTTATAATAGGTGACACCTGCTTTACCTTCTTTATATACTGTAGTTATATTGGCAATCTGCCATTCAATGAATTACGTACATACAAATGTTAGTGTCTAATACCAACAAGAACATCTTCATTTCTGTGTTGAGATGTTCAAAATGTCACCACTTTTCGAATTTTATCGGCTTACAAAGTTTTTATTATCCAAATCATCCTTTATTTAAGAGATTAATAGGATTCTAAAAAAGTCAAATTGTCCAATACACTCTCCTCCCCCGTCTCGCCTCCACAGATTATTTTTTCACCGCAGACAAATGGCATAATAAAGCACACCCCAGCTGCTACCACCCCTTGTCTCTGAATAGAGAGAAGAACTTACAATGATGTACCAAAACTTACAAACTCCAATATTCATAACCAAAAACTCCAAACCATCACCACCAAAACTAATCCTTGAACAACTAGAACCACTAGCAACCCCACCGACGACTCCCCTGCTTCCAAAGGGTGAAGGGGTTGAACTGGGGCTAATATATAACTATATAAACAACTTCCACCATCAGATTGAAGGTATATGCAACCTTAGAGAAGAGAATGCTGTTGAGTTTGAAATTGAGTTCGCAGGGATGACAGTACATTTTTGGTACTTGTACTGTTTAGTTAAGAGTTTTTTTTTTAAGTCAAGGGCTGTAAGTGGAGTTTTGCTAATTATAGCACTGTGGATTCAACTTTAGCATCAGTATGCTGATTCATGGGTTGGGTATTTATTATTAATATTATCATTTTCTTTTGGGGCGGGCGCGTTTTCAGCCAACTGTGGCTTTGAGTTCTATTGGAGATTAGTGGTGTTAGCTGGTTTTTTCCACTCCTTTTTTACAGTGTGACTTCACTCCAATTAATATCATAGTTCGGAGGGTTGAGATGGTGGTTGCAATGCTCTTTGGAATTGAAAAGGTGCAAACTGTGGTTCACTGGTGGTGGTACGTAGGTTACGTCGGTGAAAATGTCACTACTTTTTCGCTTTCTTTGGCTTACCTAGAAGTTAGTGTGATTTTAGTCTGGAGGTGGTCGGCGGATGGTCTTTCATAGCCTTTTGAGTGTCCAGAAAATAAAAGTTCAAAGAGAGTGAGAAAAGCTTTTCACCTGAAACACTGGGACTGGTGGCAATTAACAATTTTTTTATTTCGATGCAAGACATATTCATGCTTGATAGAAAAAGAAAAAAGAAACATTAAAAGAAAATGTACCCGTCAATGAAATCGAGGGACAGCAGCCTGTGGTGGATGGTATAGTCACTACCAACATAAGTCACAACCAGACTACCAGCGTCCGGATGAGGCCAGCTTCTTGAAGTAGGGAATCGCAATACAAATGTTCCAGGATCTTGAAGACCACCTGGACCTTGAAGTGCAGACTCTGCTTCTTCCTTTGTAATAAATCCTTCCATCCATTTGGGTAACAGAGAAGCCCACATCGCATTTACTGAAGTTCGTGATAAATTAAAAGCTACTGGGTATAACCAACACCACATTTTCTCAAAGTTTTCTTGGGAAACCAAATCTTGGCATCCAGCAATCCTCCTCAGACACTCGAAGTCCTGAAAATTCAGAACATTTTAAACAGCTAGTAAACTACACATGTTGCAAATGGATACTAGTGCTAATTAAAAGGTTGAATATTTTGCTTTAACTGATTGAAGATAATAATTTTTGAATCATGACAAACAATTTAAGTTGACAACTTAATAATTAATGTTCAATAAGTTGACTTTAATATCATATCCAATCATTAATACCACTTTAAGAAAAATCTCTTAATTATCAATTATTATAATAGAAAATTGCATACCTCTAATAATTTTTCATATGCACGATCGATTTATGTATACTACTCAAAAGCCTTCCCATTTTAATGTTTTGATTAGTTTCTATAGCGTTCTCTTTTAGCCTTAATTTGTCATATGGACCATCGATTTCCATCTCCATGCTTCCTTATTAGGTAGGCTTCTATCTGTATATTATCCTATTACCTCCTTGCTAAAACTCTAGAGCAGAGTCACCTCATTAAATTACTATGTCTATTTATTAATCATATTTTGTCTTCAACACGCCCCCATGTGTTCTTAAAGGCCAGACACTAGACAATGTTTTATAAATAGGTGGCGGCGAGAATGGAACATATTTACCTAAAGTCTGTTTTATGACTCGATACCATATTAACAATTTCATTAAAAAAGTTAAGTTGTTAGAGAGGAGTCACATGTATTCATTCACATCTCATCTTAAATGTGCCTCCTCGGATTGAATTTATTTTTTGCATCAAAGGTCTTACAAGTGCACAATTTTTAAAAATAGGTGGTGTGACAACTTTTCAGAAAAGGGTAACTGACACGACCCGTCCTGAATTATCCTAGTGGACCCGGAACATGACGTGCGCCAATGATGGATGCTAGCGAGGTGCCGGACCCGCCACCAAAGCAAATTTTGACTTGTCTATGACTAAATAAATTTTGACTTAAAGCGGGTTGTAACATTAACCATCTCAATGTTGTCTTCAACACCATTGATATCCCATTTTCTTTCCTTTAAGGTTACGATATTATGTAGTTCAATTATCGCCACTCCTCATCTAGACCAATGTAACAGATTGATATATAAAAATCAATAAAATATTTTCAAGAACTTATACAATATTTTTGCAACATCTGCTTGAATACACAGAAACTTATTCATGAATAGAAGTAACAGAAGTATCGGAAGCTTTGATTTGATTCGATTGAAAATTTTAATTTGATTAGAAGATCTCATATGATTACGAGATTTGATCTTATTTGTAATTTATTTTTTATGCATAGAATGTATAGCTATAGAATATATTGTCTGATCAAACCATTTAGTCAGTTTCCTATGCAGTCACATTCTCTACTCTATTTAAAGTTGTATTTTTTCAACAAAATGCAAGAGAACTGAATATTTTCTCCTACAATTCTACAAAAGCATAAAAAAAAAACTGGGAACATAATATAAAATTAGTAGGGCTTTTTTATTAAAACAATTCAAAAAAATATTTATACACGTAAAACTGCAGCAAATGCAAACTATTGATAAAAATAGTTCAGTCATTTCGCCCCAAAAATTAACTTTTTAATACAAAAAATATTCAAGTCGTATCCTCGCGGTAATTTTGCAATATTTAAAATTCAAAAATTTTTCATTTTTTACTCCAGATGGATGCTCATGCGCATTATGCGTACTCACACTAAAAAGGTGCATATCGATTAAAAGGGGTATGTGGATCAAGGCTTGCTAGATCCTCTGATGGGGAAATAAAAAAAAAATGTTATTTCTTTATTTTAATGTTACGAGTGACTCAAGACATAAATTGAGCATTCATCTAAAAAAGAGCCACATGTAATTGCTTCCATAATCACCATTCAATTAACTATTATAATCTCAACAAGTAGAGGGAATTTCTGTCCAAATACTAATAATGCAAGCAAAGCACGTCCTAGAGCATAACTATGTGCAAGTACACTTTTAATTTTTTTGTGTGTGAGAGAGAAAGAGAGAGAGAAACCTGATGTGTCAAAGATCGAGAACAGCCTGTTATCTTCATGAAGCATTCATTAATTCCAAAAGCCAGATTCTCCCAAAGCACGTGATGGTTGCTCTGTGATATTGAAGTCCAAGCTTGCATTCCCTCCTCTACCAATCTCTTTGCAACTATTATTTGACGCCTAAAAATTACAAACCTTCTTTATGAACATGAAACCAAAATGAATTGAAACATCTGTCACAGAATGTGTAAAATATAAAGGTGGGGGCAATACATAACTAGTGAATATACAAATAGCAAACATGAATAAATTGCCTTGGCACCAACCCACACCTCAATCTCTCATTTCCAAAAACAGTAACATTTTGGTCCTTAAAAAATGAATTTGTTTCTAAATGGCTAGCTGCTTAACTTTGTCCACAGAACGGACAGAAGAGCAGATACATCAACCTTCATCAATTATCCAAAACTCATTTCTGTTGAAATACAAAGTGCAGAGATTGAAGTCGCTCGGCAAAGATTAAGTTGAAACATAAAAGAAAGTACATAATGTAGTGATAATCTGATGCAGCCTCAATGGACTAGTATTAAAATGGCAGTCTTAGATTCTAGTATTATTAATTTAATTTTGGGATTTTAGTATTATTACAGTAATTTTTAGATTTTCCTATTGCACTAGGATTAAGGTTTTGAGCTTTCCTTCTTGCACTATGATTGGGATTTTCCTTGTGGTAATTTTTTGTGTTTCCCTCTTGCACTAGGACTTTTAATCAATGTATAAATAAGCCACCTCGGGATTGGCCATAGCACAATTGATTAGTGAATAGACTTTGAGTTTTCTCAATTCTTCTCCAATTCTTTGTATTCTTTGTGGATCAACAAGTTTTGTTGATCAATTTAATGGTATTATTATAAATCAACAGAAAATAAGAAGGTTTTTCATGTCTCTGTGTTAATCATTTTCATATACGCTTCCCTACATCATCATCCCTACAGCTTACCCAGGATGAAAAATGAGTCACTCTCTCCGGTCAGGGACGATCTAGGTTCACAACAGTATTTCATAATAAAGAAATAGAGAAGAAATGGGAGTTCACTTAATATAAAAGTTAATGGTGGGAATCGAACTTTAATGTATTGAACATGGGTCAACTTTTTCAATTCTTAATAACTAGAAGATTTCTGCATTTCCTAATATTAACTTCATAAGATTGCACTCAAATGACAATAAGAAAGAACTAAAAAACAGAGAAATGTTTAGTTACCTGTGATGGGAACATCCAGAAAAGAGAGAAACCTGGTCGGAAAATTTTGTAAGGTTTTCTTCAGTAGCTGAAATAGCAATTTCCTTGAGCAGGTCAGACCTTTCGGTTAGACCCCCAAGGCAGTATTTAAAGACAATCAAATCTGAAATTGGACTAGTGCTTGGCATGCTCTTCGGATCCGAATTTGTTTCTTCGCTACTATCTGAAGCAGCTGAGAAGTTGTCTGCTCTGTCATAGTTTTCTGGTCTCCAGTCCATAGTTGTTCCATATGCATTAGTCTCCTGATTCCAACAATGGAAGCATAGAGAAAAGTATGAGGGAAAGATATATAAAGCATAGAGTGTCAATGACCAAAACGGAAATACGAAGTGCATAATTCATACTATACTCCAACCGAATGCTCGAGATAGGTATTATCTTCAGTGCGTTGTACAAAAATGTATATGAAGCTCGCTAGGAAAACAGATGCATTTACTGAGTGCTTGGATCATTACAACCAGGCCATCAAATTTTACAGGTTCAGAAAAAAAGAGTTTTCCTGTGCATCAGTGCAAGCATAAAAAATATGGTACAACCAACCTGACCCAAAAAGGAAAATGTCCAACCCCAGATGGAAAGGAGCAACTAGTAATCAGTGGTTAACTTACCCTAACGAAGAAGGAAAAAGAACTAGTACACAGTGGTTCTACTAAATAGTGCTCCTCGCCTTGCCATAAAAACTTTCATTGTTTCACCGCAAAGGACAAGAGTGAGCTGGTTTTATGTAATTGGAGTAGAATAGGGATACAATTCAAAGTATTTTTCTCTTTTCCCTGAAGTTACCTAAATGAACTTGAATACATCAGTGAGAAGATATTCACATCTTTCTGCTGCACATCTCACCATAAGGTTATTCAATATGAAAACAGATCAAGACAGTGTCCTTTGATGACATTGTTTTCAATGCCGAAGTTGTTGGTACTTGTCAACACGTCGTCAACACACATAGAGAGATTAAAGGGCCCGGGAGATACCTCATTAGTGATCCAAGCACGAGAACTGTACTCCTTGCTACCTTGCTTCAGTGGGAGATTATCTTCAAACATTGCAAATGGTTTATCCTGTCCTAATTTGATCCGTTTAGATGACGGACTAGGTTTTGCTTCACGCACAATACTGGGGAGAAGTTCCACAGGTCCATCATCAAGATCAGGGGATTGGGATCCGTTGAGTAAATAAATTCCAGAGGAAGCTTTTCTCCATGGTGTAGAGGTCGTCCGTGTGTTGCGACTACGTGAAATGCAACGAATTGGAACCGAGAAAGTCTCGAGAAATGGACATCTACCCATCTTTGGAATGTCAAACCTGATGCGGAACAGCCTGTTATCACACTTTGACGAAAGCTGCAATGAAAAGACAAAATGAACTCATGAATTATTTAAAGAGAAACAGATACATGATCAAGTAATCAAATGAAAATACTTCATTAGAAAAACTATTCTCACGGAGAAAAGTAGGTAGAAAGAGATTGTAAAAGTTATCTCTTGAAGCCTGACACAACAATAAATCCATGATACGAGATGCTTAATGTTGAACCGCTTGATCTAAAAGCTTACGTTGTTAGATAGGACCACATTATTATTATTTAAATATTATCTTTGACACGCCCCCTCACGTGCAGGCGGGATTATTGTTTCTCATCAAAGCCTAAAACGTGTACAATTCATTTAAATGGGTGGCGGTCAGCTTCAACCTAGGACCTTTGCTCTGATACCATGTTGAACCACTTGATCTAAAAGTTTAGCCTGTTACGTAGGACCACATGTATATCATTTAAGTTAGATAGGACCACATGTATATCATTTAAGTTAGATAGGACCACATGTATATAATTTAAATATTATCTTCAACATTTAAGTCGTGTAATTGTTCAGTTACACGAGCTGCAGCCATGCTATGGAAATGCTCCAGTACCTCAACTTTGAAATTGAATCACATTGGGGAATGGAAGAATAACAGTAACCGGCAGAGAGAGTAATCATTAAGTTTAAATCAAATCATCCTCAGCAACGTAGTGACAAATGGTAATATTAAAAGCTCCGACCAAATTCTAATGCAATCTACCATATATTACAATTAGTATACGAGTGAAAGACGTACAGGAATCATTCAAAACATACCTGAGATATCTTGAGCTTAAAGGAAGCACGTCCACTGATCAATTTACACGGTCTATCATGAGAATCAAATTCAATTCCATCATAGCCCGTAAAAAGGGGAGCTTCTGCATCATTTGTGTTCTCGACAGGGGCCTCATTGTCAGCATACAACAGGGATGCAACAACCTTAAGGAAAAGATTAGCATGCACTTAAGTAGAAAACTACAATACGTATAAATCAGCCTAGATTAGTAATTGCACAAAGAAAGAGATGAAAAACCTCCAATTCTTTGTTCACTTGATTGCCAAAAGCATCCAATAAAATAACATCCACAGAAAATATCCTGCGACACTGTTTTTTCATGAAACAGATGAAAGATTGGGTTAGAAGAATGACAAAATGATTGAGGAACCCAAAACACTGTACCTAAATGCGAGCCATGGATGATGCTTAGTTTAGATTATATGCAAATCCAAATATTGAAATGCAGCACTATCTAGAGTTTAGCAAAAAAATGCTAGAATTGCACAACACTGTTAGTCTACTAGCATGTTCTACAGAAAAATCAGGGCAAAATCATGCTCAAAAGGCATCGACTAAAAGTGAGCAAGAGTGTGAAGGGAAAAAAAGGTTTCCTGTGGGGCTCATTAACAGAACCAAATTTAGCATGATGCTCTATAAGATATCTCCAAAAAAACTACACGTTGAATGAACACGTCAATGTTCAAACACGCGGCACTATTGCTTCCAGCATTCGAAAATTTCATAAAGAAAAAGGCTTCATTGAATTTTGATTTAAGCAATGATGGAAATATAACTGCAGAGTCGATCAACTTAAAATCTGAAACACATAATTATCATACTTCTTACACAGTTGTAACACTGTATGGTTCCACTAAGTGAGCAGATATCAAAATAACTTTAAATTTCCAGGCGAGTTGTTAGAAAGGATCAATCAGTAATAAATTTTGAAATATACACGAGTCAGAGATTACTAAAGCAAATTTGAATTTTTTGGCAGAAAAATATTTATAATGTTGAACAGCGGGTATTATTAATTGCAATTAGATCCCCCAATAATTTGACGTGCATTTGCATTTCATATTGGAAAATCTAAAACCAAAGGTAGGCACAAGTTCTAAAAAATAATTCCTTTCAACCTTGCCACCAACAATGCTCCACACACCATCACTGTCTTCTTCTATCTCAGAAGCACTTGAATGGTCAATAGCTAGTTGCACTGGCGGATCCTGCCATCAGGGAGTAAGGGTCACCACAAACAGGAATTCCAATACACGCAAAAGCATTTTGAAAAATCTTAAACAGTATGAACCTTCACATAGTGATGTTCGACAGGTGATGTTGGAGATAAGACATCCATTCCATAAACGTAAGCCTGCAATCCATCCTCGTTTCCACCAATGCTTGCCAAATACATTCTTTCCAGAGCATCTGGATGCGTGTTAAGAGAGCAAGTTAAATGCTTCTCTCCCACAATCTTTCCATCCATGTGAAGCCGCAGAATATCTGACAAGACCTGAAAAATAAAACAGTATGCAATAAGGTTTACCACAAATAGGCATAAGAGAAGAGAAACGCACTCAAGAAGGGCAGATTTCAGAAACAAACAGGATGAACAGTGAAGTAAGAACCCAAAACAAATTCTTACTCCAGACGATATAGAAGCTGTCCAAAATGTATACATTTTATTTTCATTCCATACCAACTTAATATATTATTTTTACTTTACTGCCAACCATTTTCAGATCACTGGTGCATATTGGTAATCACAAATCACAAACCAATCTATTGCTTCTTGACATGGAGAAAATGCTAATCACCCCACCTTAAGTTTGAAAGATGTAGTCATTAACCACCTATAAATGTTTAGATAACAAAAGCAAATCTTAGACCATCACCTAAATATAATAACGATGCAATTTATTTTGATATCTTTTATTTAAACACCCAAATTTAGAGAGGGTGAGAGAGAGACGATAAACAGAAATATATGAGGTATATGGGTACATGTGTGTGCTTGTTTGTCTGTAGAAAGAAAGAAACCGAGTGGCACAAAAAAAAAAAAGAGAAAAAACAAACGGAGCTACTTGTTTCAACCAAAAGAGCCCGCAACTTAAACCCATTTCTAATACTTATTCAAGTAAATGAAGATGGGGCGGTAAATTTTGCCCAGAAGTAAATTTGTTCTTCGCAATTAAAAGCTGCATCAGCAATAGAGTCTTATAATAACAAGTGAATGGGCCCTGTCCATTTTCCCACCTTCACTCTGAGTGATGGAAGATCACTAAATATCTCCACTCCATCTTTGTCTCCTCACACTTCATCAATGGATACAAAAAAAAAAAAAAAAGGTACTCTTACCACAAAACAAGCGAATGTTATATTCTTTACTTTTCTCACTCAGCAGACAATCTTAGCAATAAAATAAGAGTGCGACTAAGTCACACTGTGTTGCATATATTCAAAACGTTGAGTATTTTATACAGGGCATGAGAGGTTTTCTTCCTTTAACATGAGCAAACATACAACTTAAAAATATTGTGAGGTTTAGGGAATATTATCGGGCTCAAACCATGTAGATAGAAGGAAACATTATAGGGGTGAGATAATATTGGACTGGTCTGCAACACAAAGCCCATCCACAACTCCGAAAATATACCGGCAAAACTTTAACAATTAAACATGATTTCGCGTTTGTCCAGATAAATATCCCCATTCCATCAACTAGAAAGTAAGGAAAACCACGAGTATCATCTTGAAAGACATGTACAAGTGATTAAGACTAATAAATGATCACATACTCTACGAAATAGATATGGAAAATCTAGTCAGATGAGAAAATGTGACGTGTATAGGAAAACAAAATACCTCACATCCAACATGAACCCATTTCTTCTCTGGGAACTCCATCTCAGTAGAGGCACATGGAACTTCCATCCATGGAATTACATTATCAGGGTCTGGAGCCTCTTGGTGTAGAAAATGCAATGGGAAGAGCATCATTTTCTTCTTTTCATTCAACCAAAGGAAAGGGGCACCGGTTGCGAATTCTGGACACTTCTGCATAATACCCAAAACATAAACTTTCCCATCTTTCTTCCATGAACCATGTACGAAGAAGCATATCACAGGGAGCAACTAAGTTGAGTGCATTTTGGTTTGTGAATAGAGTATACTAAGAAACCACAGATACAATCCAAATCGTTTTTTACAGTCTTATAGTTATAGACCAGAGGTGGGAAAATGGTTGCTTACTGCTTAAAAAGCATAGGCAATGTTGATGCCTTGTTACCATAAAAAAGTAATGAAGCTAAAACCATTCGGCATAATCGAGAAAAATACAACGACAACTTTGAAAGTTGTCCAGGCGTAAGACATGTATATGCACAAAAGTTCAGTTGCCAATGACCATTCAGCAGGAGGTGTCTGTACTCCAGCATATGGGGTCGATGCTGGCCAAACTGGTTAATACAATACAACATCAGACCAGAATCAGCTTGCAAATACAATGCAGTACTTAAGCAGCGTTGAATTGCTATCTTTCTACTAAGAGCTTCAAAGGCACCAAGTTTAAGAGTATGTCATCAGATAAAAATGGAATCTTTAGACGGACCTAAGAGCCCGCTAAATCACAAAATTCAGCACCATCTACCAGTCTACCACCATAATTTGAAAAGAAAATTACAATTGCACAAGAAGAACAAAAAAGACTCAAAATTTACCCCAAAAAGCTCAACCTTTAAAACTCTCATCAAATAACCATAATTCAAACAAGCCAAAAATAAATAAATAAATAAAATAAAATAAATGCCCCAGCTCGACAACACTCCAACCAAAAAAATTGCAATAAAGCTAACAAACACACATGTAAAACAGACCATCATCAACGCTAAGTCAGCAACTCAATGCCCCTAGGTTATTACAGACAAAAAATAGATACATACCCAAAGAGATAGATACCAATTCTCGCTAAACAAAAACATTTTACAACCGCAAAAACACACATGCAAAGTCAGTCAAGGGAAGTTGCTAAACCTGGTGAAGAATTACAGAGGGAAAAGAAGCACAGTTATGAATGTAAAGCCAGAAACAGAGAGTGAAACACCCATTTGCTACTTCTTCATCACCATCTTTTCTTAATTCCACTTTAAGATCCTTCAACAACACATATTTTTTCTCTTCCACCCCATCAAAACCCGCCATGTTCCTAAACTAACTCGATCGATCAAGAAAAACTCGGACACTCTTTTCACTCTCTCACATTAAAGTAGATTTCAGCCCACTTGGTAAATTTTTGCTCTTTTTCTGGGTTCTATTCAAGAATCGAAATGGGGTTAAAGAAACTTTTTTTTTTCTTGGATTTCTGTTTCTCGTATTTTGGAGTTTTTAGCGCGTGTCGGCTGTTAATTAACAGTTGGTGGAGTCTTCGGCAGTTCGGGTTCTGGTCTTTTCTCAGCTGGTTAATTACATCATATATCAATCAACTTTATATTCTATTTCATTTATACTACCAAATTTTAATTCATTTTATTTATACCATTAAATTTAAAATTACTTTCAATTAAACCACTTTGTTAACCAACCATTTATTGTTTAACAGAATTTTTAACGTAGCATCAACAAGCCGTTAATTGGCCGATGTATCCCATCATATATAAAAGTGTTATCCATGTATGAAGTTCAAACACAAAATAAGTTCTTGATGTTAAAATTGTGTTTAAAAATACGTTTTTGTATGAACCATTTCAACAATCTTTTGGCCCAAAATCGTTTTATTAATGCTAAAAACATATTTGTATTTTAAACTTCATACACATAGACAACACTTTTACACGTAACGAAATACATTAGCCAATTAACAACATGTTAGTGTGACGCCAGAAAACAATAAATGATTCGTTAAGTAAGTAGTTTAACTGAAATTAGTTTTAAAATTTAATGGTATAAATAAAATAAATTAAAATTTGATGGTATAAATAAAATAGAGTATAAATTTCGGTGATGAAAAAGGGGAAACTGAAATTTTTGGGATGTGATCTAGTGTTTCGCTTGTAGAAAGCGAGAGCGGCCAGTGTCTTTACATTTTAATTCCAATAAATTATTTTGGGGGTTAAGTTCCTTTTTTTAATCAACTAGTATATCACCCGTGCGATGCACGGTATTTATTTTTCATGATGGTGATTTTAAAATATTTTAAGAATATATTGTTTATTTATTACATTCAAATAAAAAAAGTATCATATAAATAATATTTGATTAATCATTGATAATGGAAAAAAAAACAACATAACTAATCCAAATTTTGAAACACCTCTTTGAAAATCACGTTTCTGGTCGAATTGGTTGGCACTCCATCTCTATCACAAATCAACATCTTCAATCCCGCACGATTTGTAACTCTAGAAAATGCAACATAAAGTTGTCCATGACTAAAAACTGATTTTTTCAGATATAATCCCATTGTGTTAATTCCAGCATATTTAGCTTTTACTACAAATATATGAAATAGTGGATATCAAAACATATACGTAATGTGTTAATTTTGCCCAAATAATTTCAGTCTATTTAAAATAATTAGTTAAAGCAAATCTATGAAATGATCCAACCTTACGGAGAAATGAAATGACTTTAGTTGATCTTATATTTGACAAATAGATATTAGACATGTATTCGTAAAAAAAAATAAACTTGATCTTAATTGTGATATTGAGTGCTTACGATTTAATGTGCTGTTTTGTTCCATCAAACCTCTTGATAAATGGTCATCAAAGACAGTCTTGGAAGTCAAATTGGAACATCTTGTTATGAATCCATTATCCAATGTATGCTTCCCAGAATCCAAAATGTTCATTGCTTTATACGGTTTAATACCCGGATCTTGAGTATGTATTTTGTAAGGAATTTCAGAATTAATGATAGTTGAAGATCTTGTTCCAATTGTTTGAGATACTGTCAAAAAATGTAGAGGTGATATAAATATCTATCAAAAAATTATTTAAGAATACATGAAAGACTTATAAATTGCCACTACATGCGATTAAAAAAAAAAATAAGCTTACCATTTGTGATATCACCTAAAAGTATTCTAGAGAAAGATTGTGAAATGTTTATAACATAATAGTGAACGTTTGGGTTAGTTAAAGTAGATTCTGAAATCTTTGTTTGAGAGTCCATCCAAGCTGTTGTACATTGAAATAAATTCATTAGAAATTGTTAAATAGAATAGCAGCAATATGTATGTATGTATTTATTGAAATTGAAATTGCATATTGTATGAAAAAATAGTTATTTGACATTTTATTTTTTGCCTTTTGTAGGAGCTTAATCCAAACAATAAAAAGATATGATAGTCGTCATACACAACGTAGTGACTCAATCAACATAATAACTATGCTAAGGAGCATAATATTAACAAAAAATGAAGAAATTGTGTAAGTTTATTACCATCTGGCTCAACTTCACGTGTACGATTTGTCCTTTGAAATGCATATACTGTAAACATGAAAACGCATACATTTCAGCATACAATACTACCATAAATGATACATTAAATAAATGCAATAAAAAAAATAATAGTATTAGAAAAAATTATATACATTTTATAAATAAATATAATAGTTGAAGATGGTGAAAACCTGTGAATCTGTGAAGACCATCTCTACTGTTTGTCGCTGCCTTATTGTCAAAGCAAGGAACCTCCCAAACTCTTACAACCTGAACCTTCAGCCTCCATTGAGTCTTGGTAGAATCTACTTCACTAATGAAGTGACACTGTTCAGCCATATTCTGGTGAAGTATTAGCGTCAATAAGGGTTTGAAGTGATCTGTTTTGTTGAGATGGGATGAATTGATTTTTTTTTTTTTTTTTTGAAATATATGTATTTTTTTTTTTTTTGAAAAATATTAAATGTTGGAATGTTGAATTTATTCTACTGAAGATCGTATGTGTAAACACCAAATTCTTGAAATTGTTTTCTTGAACAAAGTTTGCATTGTTTATTGGAAAGATTTTACAACTTGTAGAGTAAAAGTTCACTATTGAATTTAATAATATTTATTATCATAAAATTTTTTGTGAATCCAATTTTTTGTTAGGTGTTGTAATAGATAATTCTTTATTATATATTGGTTTTTTTGACAATGGTTATTGGATACCAAATTTAATTTTTAGACTTGTAACTTTTATTAAGTTTAAGTAGGGTTGTAACTTTTTATTTATATACATGGAAGATGTTTTATGTGGAAATTTAATCATATTTATTATCATTGAATTTTTCGTGAATCCAAATTTTTAAATGAAGTGCTGTAGATAATTCTTTATTATCTATTGGTTTTTAACAATGGTTATTGGAATAGTAATTTTAATTATCAGAATTATAACATTTATTAAGTTTAAGGGATGGTACAATTTACAAAGTATTGGAATAAGGTTAATTTTTATATATATTCCATAATATTAAATTTCATTGAATTTTTCAAGAATTTAATGCGGTAGACGATGAGTGGCTGCAGTTAAACTTTATTGATTTTTTACATTAGTTATTGGAAAAAGTAATTTTAATTATCAGACTGTAGTACGATTCACCATTAAAATCAGACTGTAGTACGATTCAGTATTGGAACAAAGTTGATTATTTATCAAATGAGTCATGGGGAATATAACATGCACATTCAATCTGATTAATAATTATTTTGAATGAAATGTTTTAATATTGTTTTTATTTATTATTATTATATTTATATATATACTTATATACATAAGAGATGTTTTAGGTGGGAAAATTGGTTGACTTTTTTTGCTGACTATCCTACTTCTATATATATTAAGATTTTAAGTTGTATAAATCGAATTACTGAACGCTAACTAACTTTTAACATTAATCACTATGTTAACAATCTGACTATGTTATAAGTAGATATTAGTATCGTCGCACGAGATGTATAATCATAAAAAATAATTTCGATAATTATCTATGAAAGTTATTAGTTATAATAAAATCAAATATTAAATCTTAATTAGTATTAAATTTATGCATACGTTGATCAAAACGAAAATAAGATTAATTAAGTATTTAAAATATAGATAATTAAATTTAAAACGCATTGAAAAATTAATTTTTACAATAATAACAAAATTTTGAAAATATAAATTTTGACTTATTTTTCTTTTACTTTGCATTGATTATCTTCCATAATAATCTTGAAAGTACAATATCTTAAATGTGATCTCATTGAAAAACCTATGCATATTTTGACTAAACAAAAGATAAGATTAATCAATTATTAATTAATTAAATTAATTATTTAAGTATTTAAAATGTGGATAATTAAATTAAAATGCATTGGAAAATTAATTTTTGCAATAATAATTAAATTAAAATTCATTTAAAAATATAGATTTGGATTTATTTTTCTTTTAATGTGCATTGATTGTTTTCCATAATAATCATGAAAATAATTTTTAAAATGCGATCTCTTAAATCTTAATTAGTATTGGAAAATCCATATATTTTTTTTATCAAAACAAAGATAATATTAATTAATCAAATATTTTAAATATAGATAATTAAATTAAAACACATTGGATAATTAATTTTTGTAATGATAACAAAATTAAATTAGTTTTTGCAATGATAACTAAATTATAAGATAAATGGAAGGATTTCAGTTGGAAATATAAAATATCAGGCGGCTATTAAATGTAGTATTAAGAATGAACATTTAATATCTGTTGGTGTCCGTACTGAGCCCCAGTACGGACTGACAAGTGAACATTCAGTTCGGCCCGATAATGCTCAGCTCGGACCGGCCTCGCCTTTCAGGTCGGATTTGCACGAGAGTCGTCATGGCTGACATAATCAGTGTAGGTTGTCCTTTGGAGTGTCAGGTGACAGTCTAGCTGCATTTTATATTACTTAAATAAGCCTGCATTAAATCCCCCAAAAAGGGGATGTCTTGTAAGCATTAAATGGCCAAGCTATGCATTAAATGTCTAGCTTGGCATTAAATGCAAGTAATCATTGTAAATTTCCCTATAAGTATGAGGAAATAAATGTCCTACTGGACACAAAAAAAAAACGGGAAAAACACATTCATACAAAGAACGTACATTTAGCTCTCCCTGCTCATGTTTACCTAGCTAAAACCCAGTACGGATTCAGCCGACCTGAACACAATCATCAAGTTGACTTAGGATTAGTGCAAACCATTTTCCGACGTCAACAGTTTGGCGCTAGAAGGAGGGGGCTCATTTTCTAAAAAGGCTTTCCATTTTCCACAACTACCATACACTACACCAAAACACTCAAAAATTATCCAAACATGAGTCGTAGTCATGACTCAAGGGCTCGTAGCCACGGAAGAACTGGAAGTCAGCAGGTCAACCTTCCCCAGGTCTTCCGTCGTAGACAACAGGGAGAAACCTCGGCTCGAACACATGTGCCCGAGGGAGATGCAGTGCTACAGAAGCTTGAATACCTAACTCGAGCTATTGAACGGCTCGAGAGAAATCAAGCCACTACCAAACGAATTTCTGACTCAGAAGCTGAGTCACCGGCACACGATGAGTCTAAAAGCCGTCGAGTAAAACGAAGACTAGACTTCGAAGCGAAGAGCCCATCAGAAAGTAAGGGAGGAAGAAGTGTGCGCTCCAGTCCCCACAGGAAAGCTTCCACGCAGCGGTCAGTTAGCGTATTTGACCATCTAGGTCATTCTTCTCAAGTCCCTCACGAACAAGAGGCACAAAGAAAGAAGAAAGCTCCGTCCATGGCAGCCTCGAGTGTACAGGACACTCCGGATGAGCTTGAACTCATGAAGCAACGACTGGCCGAACTGGAAGCGAAGCAAAAGAATACCTCGGAAGAAGTCACCACGGACAGGCGTTCCCCATTCACGGAGGACATCTTGGCAAAACCTCTGCCGGAGAGACTGAAAATGCCGCAGTTGACTAGCTATGAGGACGGCAATGATCCTGTTGGCCACCTCGACAGGTATACCTCTTGGATGGAACTCCAAGGAGCCAGTGACGCTATCATGTGCAGAGCATTCCCCCTCACCTTCGGGAATAGAGCGATGAGGTGGTTCAAAAAATTACCACCGCGCTCCATTCGAAGCTGGAATGACCTATCAGGTCAGTTCGTCTCAACCTTCATGGGGGCAAGAACTCGATCCACCTCGAAAGAGCGCCTTGTCAGTATTAAACAAGGCCGAACTGAAAACACTGAGGTCCTACATGGATCGATTTAGCAAGAGGATAGTGGAGGTGGACAAAATATCAGATGATGCCGCCCTGATGGCAGTCCTGTCAGGACTAAGAACACGGACTCGGTTCTGGTGGTCCGTTCACGAAGACGGACCTGCTACCTACCAAGACTTCCTGGCTAGAGCTGAAAAACACATCGGCGCTGAGGAAGCCACCTCGGACCAGGAGAATGACCGCCCTGATCGTAAGGACAGCACGAAGGGTAAAGAGAAAGACCTAAAAACGAAGAAGAAGGAAAGTCCCAAGAAAACACCGAATTTTCAGCATACAGGGCGTCCAAGGCCCACCACGCCGAGGTACCAGGGATATCATATCCTAAACACTTCGCTTGAGAACGTCCTAACGAAAACCAAAGGCAAGGGCATCCTCAAAAGTCCACCTCCTATGAAGGCGAACTCGTCAGGGCTAAACCAAAGGAGATACTGCAGGTACCATCGTTCAGCTGGGCACGACACGGATGATTGCCGTGATTTAAAAGGAGAAATTGAAAGCCTCATTAGACGAGGCCACCTGAAGGAGTTCCTAGCGCGGCCATCTGGCGGAACTGAGCCTTTCCAGGTCCATGACCGAGCTGAACTTCCGCACCCTCCTCCACCTCCACCTCAACCTCAACCCGGACGAGTTGAAATTCACATGATAGTTGGTGGAAGTCAGTACCTGGAAGGATCAAGGAGACAGCGCCGTAGGTCCTCCAGGGAAGCTCACAATAGCTACCAAGTGTTAGCAGGTACGACAGCTAACCCCGACGCGGAAAAATTCTCTTTTTCCGAGGAAGACGCATCCCATGTATTGCAGCCACACTCGGATGCACTCGTCATTACTATGCCGGTCTCCGGCGTCAACATCCATCAAACACTGGTGGATGACGGGAGCTCCGTGAATATCCTATACCTCAGAACATTCAATCAGATGGATCTCGACATTCGGCACGTTAGGCCTTTCCCAAAGCCCCTGCAGGGGTTCACTGGGGATTATGTAAATCCCAAGGGCCAGATCGCCTTGGTGGTTGAGCTCGGATTGCCTCCCTGTCACAGGAGGATCATTGCGGATTTCGTAATTGTAGATCTCCCATCTAACTACAATGCCATCCTAGGGCGGCCAATCCTGCATGAGCTAAAAGCAGCCGCGTCTATCTATCACTACACCATCAAATTCCCCACTCCACATGGGGTAGGAGTAGTACGGGGAAGCCAACTGGTAGCAAGGAGCTGCAACATCAACTTCGCCCGAGCAGGGGTAAACACAATCCGTACTGACACTGAGTTTGCAGCTGAGAAGTCTGAGGATGATCTGAATAGTAACACAGTGGAAGATCTGGGTCACCTCGACCCCAGGTCGGTACAAGTGCTACGGAAGGCTGAACCGATTGAAGACCTGGAGCAAGTAGAGATCGATCCCAACCGACCTGAAAAGGTCCTCCACATTGGGAAGGAACTCAAACAACCAGTAAGGTCCCAACTTATAACCTTCCTGAAAAGCAACACTGACGTCTTCGCATGGGAACACGCGGACATGGAAGGAATTGATCCCAAACTCTCGTGCCACAGACTGAATACCAGTCCGGACATCAAACCAAAACAGCAACGCCGACGTCCTCTCAATCCAGAGAGGTACGAGGCCTTAGCTAAGGAAGTCGATAAACTACTCAAGTGCGGCTTCATTAGGGAATCACTTTATCCCCGGTGGGTAGCCAACCCTGTTCTCGTAAAAAAGAGCAGCGGAGCTTGGAGGGTGTGCATAGATTTTACTGATCTAAACAAAGCTTGCCCTAAAGACAGCTTTCCACTCCCTCGGATAGACCAGATGGTGGATGCCACCGCTGGGCACGAGCTCCTGAGCTTCATGGATGCGTACTCCGACTACAATCAAATTGCAATGCACGAGGATGATCAAGAGCACACCTCCTTCATCACTGATCGAGGTTTGTACTGCTATCGAGTTATGCCCTTCGGGTTGAAGAACGCCGGAGCCACTTATCAGCGGCTGGTGAACTCAATGTTCTCCAAACTCATTGGGAAAACTATGGAGGTGTACGTTGACGACATGCTTGTCAAAAGCACCAAGGAAATGGACCACGTGGAGCACCTCTCCGAGATGTTCTCCATACTGAGGAGATATAAAATGAAGCTCAATCCTAACAAATGCTCATTCGGCGTAAAGTCAGGGAAGTTCTTGGGGTACATGGTTCACCGAAGAAGAATCGAGGCCAACCCGGAAAAGATCAGAGCTCTCCAAGAAATGAGGCCCCCTACTAAGATCAAAGAGGTACAGAGTCTTACTGGGCGTATAGCAGCGCTTAGTCGTTTCGTTTCAAAATCGACCGACAAGTGCAAACCCTTCTTCGACGCTTTACGCGGAAGAAAGGGGTTTAAGTGGGGCGAGGAATGTCAGCTAGCGTTTGAAGAGCTAAAGAGGCAACTGGCACGACCTCCACTACTCTCCAAACCTCTAGTGAAGGAAGTCCTCACTCTCTACTTAGCAGTCTCGAAGCACTCAATTAGTTCCGTACTCATAAGGACGGACGAGGGCGTCCAACACCCGGTGTACTATGTCAGCCAGGCGTTACACGATGCCGAACTGAACTACACCCCGATGGAAAAATTGACGTATGCCCTTATCATGTCTGCAAGAAAGCTCAGACCCTACTTCTTGCAACATCCAATACAGGTCCTGTCGAACTATCCTCTGAGACAGGTTCTGCAGAAACCAGACACCTCCGGAAGACTTATGAAGTGGGCAGTTGAGCTCGGCCAGTTTGAGCTCCACTACAAACCGCGGACTGCAATCAAGGGTCAAGCTCTCGCAGACTTCATCGCTGAGTTCAGTCCGGAGCACGAGCCTAGTAACAAAAAGGAGGAAGTCTGGACTCTCTTTGTGGACGGTTCATCGACCGAGACTCGGGCTGGAGCCGGAGTAGTCCTGATGAGCCCGGACCTAGAGCCACTGTGCCAATCTCTACGATTTAATTTCCGCGCCTCAAACAACGAGGCTGAGTATGAGGCCCTAATTGCCGGCCTAAGGTTTGCGAAAGGTATGGGTGCACTCAAACTGTTCGTGTACAGCGATTCTCAGCTAGTGGTCAATCAAATCAACAAGTCCTACCAAACCAAAGATGATAGGATGGCGTCTTACTCACTCATTGTGGAGCAGGAACTGAAATCATTCGCCACCGTCGAGGTTAGCCAGATTCCCAGGACACAGAATGGCCTCGCTGATGCACTAGCAAGACTTTCTACCAGCGAGGGCATAGAAGAGCTGGATAGCATCCCGATTGGAAGACTCAGTAGCCCAGCTATATCTCAGCCTGAGCAAATTAGCAACACATCCGAACTGAGCTCCAGCTGGACTGACGAGATCATCCAATTCTTGAAGGATGGGAAGGTACCCCCAAATAGCGGAGAAGCTAGAAAGTTAAGAATCAGGGCAGCAAGGTACACTATAATCGATAACATCCTGTTCAAAAAAGGCTTTTCGCTCCCTCTACTGCGGTGCCTAAAGGAAAACGAAGCTAAATACGCCCTCAGTGAAGTCCACGAAGGAGTATGCGGCAACCACACTGGGGGGCACTCCCTCGCACTCAAGATCTTGAGGCAGGGGTATTTCTGGCCATCAATGAAGAAGGACTCCATCAATTTCGCGAGGAAATGCGACAAATGTCAGAAATTTGGTCCCTCCATCAAAGCACACCCGGAAGAGCTGACCTCAATCCTCAGTCCGTGGCCCTTCTCCAAATGGAGAATTGACCTCATCGGTCCCATGCCAGTAGGAAGAGGTAGAACTAAGTATGCCATAGTTGCCGTGGAATACTTCACCAAATGGGCAGAGGCAGAACCGCTTGCCAAAATAACTGAGCAGAAAACTACCGGTTTCATATGGAAATCGATTGTCTGCAGGTTTGGAGTTCCACACTCGATCATTACAGACAACGGCAAGTAATTCGACAATGCTAGACTCAGGTCATTCTGTGAAGACCTCAATATCAGAAAGCACTTCTCCACTCCAAACCACCCCCAGTTAAATGGACAAGTTGAGGCAATAAATAAAATTATTAAGCATACACTGAAGACACGCTTGGATGAGCTGAAAGGAGCTTGGGCAGAAGAGCTCTCCAGTGTGCTATGGTCTTATCGAACAACATGCAGGTCAAGCACGGGAGAGACACCTTTCTCACTGGCCTTCGGCACAGAAGCCGTCATACCGGTCGAACTCGAGCTCCCGTCTTATAGAGTTCGGACGTTTGACAAAAATCACAACGACGAAGCGTTGAGATCAGAGCTCGACCTCCTGGAGGAAAGAAGGCTGGGGGCAGAACTGAAAACTGCCATCTACAAGCAAAGAAGTGCAAGGTATTACAATGGCAAAGTCAAGGAGCGGAAATTCAAAGCTGGAGACCTGGTCCTGAGAAAGGTATCCCTAGCAACGAAAGAAAGTCAAGCGGGCACGCTCGCCCCAAATTGGGAAGGACCTTACAAGATCACTGCTGTCCTAAGAAATGGAGCTTACGAGCTCCAGAATGCAGAAGGACTATCACTCGCGCATCCATGGAATGCCGAGCATCTAAAGAGGTACTACCAATGAAGACTATCCACCTATGCCCACGGGCGTAAGCTACTTTTGTAAAAAGAAGCTACGGCTTCCACCTTGTAATCATTTCTCAAATTTACGAAATGAAGAAAATTTTACAAGATAAAGGGCTCACGTTGAAATCTGAAAGCCTAGAAAGGCTCCGATCTAACAAGGGATGACTAAGGTCGCAATCCTCTTGAACACATGAACGTGTGACACGGCTGGGTGGCGTAAGTGCTGCGTCACCAACGCCAAAACTAAAGCTTATTCATCTCAGACATACTATGTCTGAGGAATATAGTTCGTCCAAGAGACCGAACTAGTCTGAGGAATAGAGTTCGTCCGTGAGACCGAACCACTTTCCCAAATATGTGAAATAATTCAACTTTCAGGTCGTCCCACACGTCGTCATAAAGAGTAAGGCACTATGCCGATCTGAAAAGTTGAGGGGCAATTGTTGGTGTCCAGACTGAATTTTACTACAGGACTTTGAGTTCGGACTCCTCCACCCATCCAACCTGGTATTGACTACAGTTCGTCCTCGTCGAAGTAAACACTTAAAGTTTGAAGTTATTTAACTATTGTCAGTTCGGAGGTTCAAAGCATTTGAGCTCGGACAAGTTCGTCCTCGCCGAAGTAAACACTTAAAGTTTGAAGTTATTTAACTATTGTCAGCTCGGACGTTCAAAGCATTTGAGCTCGGACAAGTTCGTCCTCGCCGAAGTAAACACTTAAAGTTTGAAGTTATTTAACTATTGTTAGCTCGGACGTTCAAAGCATTTGAGCTCGGACAAGTTCGTCGTCGCCGAAGTAAACACTTAAAGTTTGAAGTTATTTAACTATTGTCAGCTCGGACGTTCAAAGCATTTGAGCTCGGACAAGTCCGTCCTCGCCGAAGTCAAAGTTAGAAGTCAAGTTACAAATCAGAACGGAAATATTTCATTACATTCAGGTCTACACATTTACATCCGAACTGATTTGACTACAACAAAAGGAAAACAAAAAAAAAAAAAAAAAAAGAAGGTTGGAGCTCATTCATCATCTCCGGCCTGATCTGGATCTGCACCGGCCTGAGAGGTTTCTGCCTCATCTGGAGATGGAGGATTGAGCGTAGACTTCATTTTCAGATCAGCGAGCTCGTCCTTTAGGAACTGGAGGTCCCAGTCCGGTCGCTTCTCCGCGGTCGAATCAATCAGCTCCTCCATCATCAGGAAGTAGACCGCCTCCTGCTCGGCCAGATAGGCATCCGAAGCTCTGAACTCAGCCACTGCTTCTTCCTTTGCAGTACTGTTCTCCAATGCAGCATGGAGTTCAGAGTTCTTCTTCCGTTCGGCCTCCAGATCGGCCTCCAAATCGGCCTGGACTTTGGCCGCTCTCACCAGCTCGTCCGACATGGCGTTGAGCTCCTCCTCCCTTCTAATCAGGATGTCCTCCGAGGCAGCTCGCAGCCTCTTCTCCTTCTCCAGGTCTTCCAGGACCTTCCGCCCTTCGTCCCTCAGTACTTGGACGTCGGACATCAGTCTGGCCATCTTCTCCGAGGCCGAGGTCAACTGGATGGCGGCCCTCGAAACGTTCACCGAGGCGGCCATGACGGAGTCCACAACCCCCATGCCGTCCAAGTACTTCTGCTGAACTGGGGTCCAGCACTTGGCGACTAACCTAATCGCCCTCCTCGATGATAGGGGGAGGCCGGCGATCTCTTCTCTGGTCGGAGAGTTCGACCTGATGAAATCCCGAACTGGCTTGGGAAGAGTCCCTCTCAGACGCAGGAACTCTCCGTCTTTCTCCGGGGTCGAGCCCAAGTACGTGGGCTGGAGCTGAGGCCCTGCTGGAAGACGTCCGGGCTGGGAGGAGGACGGTCCGGCTCGCACAGTGGTCGGAGCTGTGATCTCCTCCACGCTCCTCGCCGGACTTCTCTGAGGGCGAGGTAGATCGGCCTCCACTCTCGGCCGCGAGGAACGATCCTGGTCCCCAGCAGGGACCTTTCTCTTTCCCTTGCCGGCTTGGCTGGGGCCCTGGTGTTTCTTCCTCAGGAGGGCAGATATGTCCTTCATGCTTCCTCCGGGTTGACCTGAAATCAGAGAGGAAGTAGTCAGACCTGAAAAAATCCTTACGTAAAAGATAAATATTTTTCACAAGTAATGAGTTCGGACTTACTGGCTATAGGACGATCTGAGAGAGGGCGGGAGAGACGAGCAGATATTAGATTCTCCTCGGTTATCAGGACGGCGCTCGACCTGAGGCTTTCGCTGATCTCCCATGCTCGCCGAGCTCTTTCTGAAGACTCTGCTGTGGGCTCCCGAGCGACGTATCCTGCAACCGACATGAATAAACAGTTCAGTACGGATATAAAGTAATTGTTGTAAAAAAGAACAGTAGTACGCTTACTTAGTTCGTGATAACGAACTGGGATGCTGAGATCAGGCCTGGCGTCGTCCTCAGCGAACTGCCACGGACCACGGACGAAGAACCAAAACTTTTTCCAATTCTTGATCGAGTCCGGAGTCTGAGTGACGACGCTTCCCTCCGTCCTCGCCTTCACTGAAGCGTACCACCAGCCCGACCTCTTCCCGTCCGACTTAAAAGAGTACAGACTGTGGAAATCCCTAATAGAAGGGCGGGAGAAGCCGAGCTGGTCCCAAAGAACCAGGAGGCCTATCAGGATCCTCCACCCATTGGGGCAGAGCTGAGTGGGAGCTATTCCCCACTCTCGCAGGAACTTCCTGACTACCCTGGGAAAGGGTAGTCGGAGTCCGGCAGCCAGGATGGCCTGATTCAAGGCGACAGTACCCAAGGGCGGTTCGTCAGCCCGGTCATCAGGACCTGGAACGACGAACTCTATGTCGTCGGGAATCCTGTACATCTGATGCCACTCCCTAAGCTGCCCTTCCCTCACCTCGGAAGGGAAAAACCTACACTTCCAGACAGGGGCCGTCCTAAGCCCCGAGGCAACCTCAGCCTCCCTCCTACTTACGCTCCCGGGCTCAACTACCCGCTCACCCCTGGTCTCGGCCTGTTCGGACGGCCCAACTCGAGGGGGAACAGCAGTGATAGGAGCTGGGCTGAGGACTTCGTCCTCGTCTAATCCCTCTACTGTCCTACCTAGGGATGGCAACGGGGCGGGTTCGGGGCGGGTCGGCCATTCCCATACCCGCCCCGTCAGGTATTTTTGGAAAGCGGGGCGGGGATCGGGGCGGGTGCGAGTCGGGGCGGGTATAAGAAAATCTCCATTTATCGCCCCGTTTAATTAATTAATTAATTAATTATATTATTTTTTATTTTTTTTACATACAATTTAAATTTTAAAATATAAAAATAAAATAAAATAAACTATTCGGGGCGGGTTCGGGTAAGGCGGGGCGGGGATCATGATCCCCGCCCCCGCCCCGTTTAGTAATCGGGACGGGGATTCCCCGCCCCATTAGGGTCGGGGCATGGCGGGGCGGGTCGGGGGCGGGTTTTTTTGCCATCCCTAGTCCTACCCGAACTCGCTGGCTCCTCATCCTGGCCCCTGCCCCAAGAAAGCGCCTCTCTCCCACTGTCACTACCGACCTCACTAGACATTCTATTGAATAAAAAGAAAGAAGAGGAGAAATGTGAATGAGGAGTCTGTACTGACCGTACTCACCCCTAGATCGGAAGAGAATAGCTGAAGTAGGTTTAAGATCGGAAAGGTTGGACCGCTCTGACGTTGAGTTCGGAATGCACAAGAGTTTTAGTGGAGAAATCACGCACAAGCAAAGGCGTCAAATGAACCTCACCCCCTATATATAGGGCGGGAAAATGAAAGGTCAGCACCATTAACGAGGCAATAATGACGCGACGGCTAAGGCGTGCCCTCGAGCCACGCGCAGACCTGACACCTCCATTGGAATTGCTCCACGTGTCGAACAGCATTAAATGAAGTCAGGATTGTCAGAGTCAACGGCACAGAACAGGACGGCCTCAGCCGAACTTCCAGAGGAATTGAAGACATCCTTTCACTGACGTTAAAAAAGGTCCTCAGGGGGCAATTGTTGGTGTCCGTACTGAGCCCCAGTACGGACTGACAAGTGAACATTCAGTTCGGCCCGGTAATGCTCAGCTCGGACCGGCCTCGCCTTTCAGGTCGGATTTGCACGAGAGTCGTCATGGCTGACATAATCAGTGTAGGTTGTCCTTTGGAGTGTCAGGTGACAGTCTAGCTGTAGTTTATATTACTTAAATAAGCCTGCATTAAATCCCCCAAAAAGGGGATGTCTTGTAAGCATTAAATGGCCAAGCTATGCATTAAATGTCTAGCTTGGCATTAAATGCAAGTAATCATTGTAAATTTCCCTATAAGTATGAGGAAATAAATGTCCTACTGGACACACAAAAAAAACGGGAAAAACACATTCATACAAAGAACGTACATTTAGCTCTCCCTGCTCATGTTTACCTAGCTAAAACCCAGTACGGATTCAACCGACCTGAACACAATCATCAAGTTGACTTAGGATTAGTGCAAACCATTTTCCGACGTCAACAATATCTATTAAAAAAATATATTTCTAGAAACTAGGAAAAAAAATAAAAATTCTAAATAGAAAAGTACTTTGGGTGAGAAAATAGATTTTGACGGCATTTCTATTTATATATATATATATATATATATATATATATATATATATATATATATATATATATATATCATCTAATCAAGTTGTGAATACTAAATTTTGAAAATAGATGCTATTTGATTATGAGTTATGAAATGGTAATTTATTTTCAAAATTTGCAGTCATGACTCAATTAGGTCACATATATACTTGAAAACGTAATATACGTCTAATTGTTATAATTTTTAATGTCTACCGTATGTGAAAGTAAATTGAAGTTCAATAAATTGAAGTTAGATTATCCAATTGAATTTCAATCGAATATGAGTGACCAGAAATGAAAATTACCTGGCTATACCATTTTACTTTTTCATAAGAATTGATTAGCTATTTTTTTCAGTGATATCGAGGAATTGAATGTTAACATTATGAAATTGGATTGTACTAGATTTTAGTTAGACTTTAATAACGTATTCGGTGCTAGAGTAGATATGACAATTTATATAATTTTATTTTTATATTTTTTTAATATTGTTTAGTATTGTACATTTCACATACTAAGTGAGCTCTCATAGTAACGATTCTTTACAAAATTAAGAGAAATGAGAGACGTGAAATTTTTTGTTAGTTATCATGTTCAATCTAACCTAATTTATATGTCGTATTTGACTAGATTGTATAAAAATGAAAATTTGAAATTGAATTGGTTCATTTGTAAAAACAATAATATTTTGATTCATTTTTGAAAATAGGAAGATCAATTTCAATTTTATACACTTGGCATAAAGATGTAGATCTACATTGAACTAATTTTCAAGCATGACAATTTTGACCAAAAACAAGAAACATGCAAAATATATCTGAACAAGTGTTACGTAGATACATGCTTCTGATTGTTATGACGTATATTGCATAATTTACATTTAAAAAAAAAAAAAATTGGACTTTAAATACTATATTGAGTATAAAATAAAACTTAAACTGACAAAGAACTTGGCAATCAATTTTGTATTTAGACTTCGGATCATAGCTTTTTGAGATGAGATTGGTAAATATGAGCAATCATAAATATTACATGGTTTGCATGTAAAAAGTAAGACAATATTACATGAGATACGGGAATTGCTTCATTTTCTCTCTAACCCCAATCCACTGAACTAGTCAAACTTTTGCATTATATTTTCATTAGTTTGAGGGCTTGCTATATGTCTCCCTTTTAAGTTTTGTACTTAAATTTATTCACGTGATTTTGTAATAATATTGTGATTTTTTTATTTTAAAATCATCTATAAATATAATACTTAAATAAAACTCATTTTAATCATAATTTCATCAATAATTATGACCAACTAAAAAATAACATTCAAGCTTCTTGGTAAAACAGGTGGTTTATAAAAAAGTACATTACCTACCTATGTGAATATTAAATTTAAAAGATTATTGATACTCTTTTAATTATATTTTAAAGCATATAGCTAACGGCACATCAAGAAAATGTAACTTTCTTTTGTGAAAATTAGTATCAAATCCTAAAATACATGAAAATAGTAGGTAGACCACAATTTTTCATTGATTTTTTGTATTTATATCATTATAAAAAGTACATGAAAACAAAATGTTTAGCATTTTTTAGGTAATTATTTCTCAAAAAAAAGAATACCAAAATTCTGACATATGATAAAGAAGAATTTTATCTTGTAATATCCATTCAATTTTAATGCACCTATAAGCTAGGATTTTTTTTTCTTTTTTTTGTGTTCTCTTCATGCATTCTTTCCCGCAATTGCTTCTGAAATATTAATAAATTTCAAGAAAATTCAAAACAACAAAATACTTAGACAATTTTTTTTCTTAATAAAAATTTATGATTTTAATTCATCACATAAAACCCACTTATTATGCGAAATTACATTCACCTTATGCATAGCAATATAGCATGACTTAGTTTATCCAAGTTATGTAGTACATGTTAACACTTTTCCTCAACCATGCGCTTGAGAGAGCTAGAATAACACCAATTCTCATTCTTCTAACTCGTTGTTCTTCAATAAATATATGTTTAACTGCTTACAAAATGACATAATACACTATTTGAGCTTAAAATCCCTTTGTTATCAAGACTACCACAATAACCTCGAACAAATATTCTAAATCAAGAAAAAAAAGATATAGAAATCAAAATTTAAATAAATATTACCATTATATATTCTTAAATTTAGTAAATCCTTCATGAAAATTAATACATCCATTATTACTACATTAGTATCCAACTAATTATCAAAGATTAAAAATCGTCTCTGTGAGAAAAATAAATCTTGGCATAATAAAAAACAAAGAACAGCAGATGAAGAAAGTATGAATCAATAATAAAAAAGTCGAAATGCAAAGTTAAATTCCTCTTGTTTTGTTATGTTGATGAATGAATTTGCTTAAATTCTCGTACATAATAAGATTCCCTCTTTGATTGTGTATAATTAAATAAAATTATTTCAATATATTAAAATCCTTATTAGCATTATATTTTTATTTATTTTTATTAATTACAATATATAATGGAATTTAAAGGAGTAAATCACTTTTAATGATCAAAATGTAATTTATTTGGTATTAAATAATTTAAATTAAAACCAAAATAAATAATATTAATTGAAAGATGATTTTAGAAATTATAAGTTATTTGCGGGGATAATATCGTCCATAAATATTTTTTTGATATTGGGACTTTTATACTCTCTCCGTCCCAAATATATAGGCCACATTTCCTTTTTTTCTAGTCCCAAATATATAGGCTTGTTTCTATTTTTGATGTATTTTTTTTTGTTTCTTTACTAAAATACCCTTATTTAATTTACTTATTTATAATCATTTTTCTCAACTTAATCTTGAAATTGTACATTAAATAATACTCATTAAATAAGGGTAAATTAGGAAAACTATTGGTAAAATTTACTTTTTCAATAACATTCTTAATCCGTGTGAAAAACCCAATCAGCCTATATATTTGGGACGGAGGGAGTATGTAGTATAGATAAATACTATACTTTCGTTAATTACTTAGTCACGGTCTCTAAATTTGCAAAATAGAGTGCGCGAGTCACTAATCAATTTTTTAATGTTTAGGTTTTAAACTTTCATTTTCGATGCATGTTGGTCTTTGCTATCAGATAGAATAACAGGCTTAGCTAGCTTAGATGGCATATCATCGGAGAAGACACGCAAGAGGAAGCTGCTGAAGCTATCATCTTCGTTCGTTTTCTTGTCTTCCCTCGACCCTGACCCCGACCCCGACCCCGACCCCGACCCCGACCCCGGATCCGCCTTGTAAGCCCGCTAACTCCTACGCCATTCTCGGTCCCCAGTCATATTTCTTATTCTCAATTGGCGAAGCCTCGATACTCACAGACAGTTGAGAGATCTACAGTTGAAGGAATGAAAATTGTCACTTCTTTCATTAAATAATCAGCATGTGACCTTTTTAAGGGCATTTTTGTCAATGCTAACCTATTCATTAAAAACACAATTAAAAAGGAGAAAAGAAGAGAGAGAAGAAAAACCAACTGTGTTATAAAAATAATTTCTCAACGATATTTGTATTTGCTATTGAGATAATTTTCAACAACGATCGCTTTTATTATTTAACCTAATTAGGAGTGGTAAACGGGTTGAGCGGCTCGTAGACTCACCGACTTGAACTTGTTTAGGGATGAGCACGGGGTCAGGTTGAGTTCCAAACTTTTTTAAGAGTCAGCTCGTGGCTCAGGCCTACGAGTGTTTTGGATTTTTCTAGTTATTTAAAAAAATTGCATTAAAAAAAATAAAATAAAAAATGAACCGGCTCTTGGACGGCTTAGTGGGTCGAACCGAGCCCCCTAGTGGATCACGATTCACGAGCTGAGCTCAGCTCGTCTCCACACAGACCGAACGAGCTCATTTGGCAATGGAGCAAGTCGGCTCGATTCGGCTCATTGCTACTCTTAAATTAAATGAATGCAAAATTAGCATTGGTCCACTATCTGTGATAAGTGGAAAAGAAGAGTGTTAATGGATCAAGAATCTTTTATATCATGCAGGGAGAGATAGTGAAAAGTATGATAAGTAGTGATGTGTACAACAATATTTGGATCACCACATTTACAAGTGAATGTAAGGGAGTTCAAAGCAAGTGAGCAAATTTAAAGCAAGAGAGGTTTTAATAGAAATTAACTATTTATATAAACGTTCACCGCTTTTATAGAACCGCTTGATTTTGAATTTGTAGAGACCGTGAAATTTAGAACTACTAGAGATAGGATCGATTAAGTATAGAGGCAATAAGGCTTGAGGCCCTCGAGGGTAGTTGTAGAGATGGTGGGGGTGTGAGGAGCAATGTTGTTGTTGTTGGTTTTTTTGTTTTTGTTTTTGCTTTTCTTTTCTTTTCGCGTATTTAATTGTTATTGAGGAAATAGAGTGGATAACTGAAATAGCTTTAAAATAAATCATAGGCGACTAATTGACAAAATATTTATAACGATTTTCATTTAGACAGGACCAACATGTACCGAAGATAAAATCTTAGTATCTTTAAACTTAAAAACAATGACTGGAGACCCAAGTGCTATATTTGTTAAAACTTGAGGACCGTTGCTCAAATTTCTCAAAATGTAAGCCCGTGTCTTTAATATATGGAGAGACGTGACAGTTACGCACCCTGGATCGCGTACAGAACTCTGGATAAGGTAATAACATTAAAAATTAATTAATTTCGAAATTGCCAGCCAAGATTCCATCACTCCCAAACAAAATCCCCCAAAATCACAGCCATGACTCAATCTCAGCAAGAAACACCCACAAAAGAAGAAGAAGAAGAAGAAGAAGAAGAAGAAGAAGAAAAGGCGAAGCAGAATTTAACTGTCACAAGAAAAAGCATGGGAGGTATATCAAATCTTTCTGCCCCAAAACACTGGCATCATCTTCCACCGTTAGAATACCAAAATAATTCAAGAATCTTAAACCAATCAAATGACAAAATTCATTCACTCCAGTTTAATCCCACATTCAAATCATCAAGAAAAGAGAATCCATTTTCTTGTTTTGCTTTGGATTCTTCGAGGGAGTCTACACCGCCGCTGGTGGTGGTGGGATCAGCCAATGCAGATATATATGTGGAGATTGACAGGTTGCCTAAGGAGGGTGAGACTATATCTGCTAAGACTGGGCAAACATTGGCAGGTGGAAAAGGAGCCAATCAGGCAGTGTGTGGGGGGAAATTGGCGTATCCCACTTACTTTTTGGGGCAGGTGGGCGATGATGCTCATGGGAAGTTGATCACCGAGGCACTTGATGGTGGTGGAGTGTTTCTTGATCATTTGAGTAGATTGGATGATGTTTCCACCGGGCATGCTGTGGTTATGCTGCAAGCTGGTGGGCAGAATTCTATTATTATTGTTGGGGGTGCTAACATGGCTTGTTGGCCTGAGACTCTACCCGAGGAGGATCTGGAGGTTGTCAGGAATGCTGGGATTGTTTTGCTTCAAAGGGAGATTCCTGATTCTGTTAACATCCAGGTTGCAAAGGTGAGACATCTCGTTTGGTTCTTGATTTTAAGTGTTCTATTACAATGCTTGGTATTTGAATTAGTGGATAAGATATAAAAGATGTGTATTTTATCATGTTGTGTAATTGTTACAAACCTCCGTATTGACCAACGTTCATTTCTGTATTTTTCCCTGGACCGTGTTTTTCATTTTAGGGATGGATATATGGTTAATTGCAGAAATGAATTAAAAAATGTCTGAAGTACTAAAATTATGCTCAAGTCCTTAATTTGTGAGATTGGAATCACGCTGGTTTACTTAAAAGATTTACACATCAGTGTTCGGGCAACTGATATTTTCTGCTAGGGTGTCCACGTCTTTACAAGCTCAGAGGGACTAAACGGTGAGGATGGAAAGCCCAGAACTGGGCACTTGGGATATAGACTAAGATGAATCTATTAGAAGGGGTTTACATACATAGATGAAGAATCTTTTACCACCCAGCGGAACTGATATCGGGCAAACAGGTGAAATTTTTTTTCTCAGGCTCAGACATGTTACCTCATTTTGTAGAAGGCAAGCTAACCAGCAGCCTGCTTTGTGGCAGTGTATCCGATTGGGCTGGATGAAAAACAAATCGTGTTGGAAATATCCTTTGGTGCTCATAGCCATAAACTGGGGGATGGTACAGAGCTGTTGCTTCTGAAAATTATTTTTGGCAATGTTTTAAGCTCTTGTGTATTCTCCTAAAGCAAGCAGTCTCTCCTATTTATTTATAATTTATTTAATAATAATAATATGTTAAAAGCCGCATGAGATGAAAATCATTTTTTGGACAATTTTATCCAAGTTAAATTTAGACTATTACAATAGTACCCCCTTTAGTTTTGATTTAGTTGGTTGACAAATTTATCATACATTCATTATAGCTTTAAACTCTTCAATGGAATTGATAAGATACACTATATTTTTCTAGATTCATTCATTTATCACACATTGTATTTACTGGATATATTGATGTATTTAAAGAGTCGCACGTCCAAGGAAGAAGAACACACGTGAACGTGGTTTAATGAAGTCTAGCAGAAGGTTTTTATAGTCTCTGTAAATTGTCATGTATTTCATCATAGAGAAAAGAATTAATAAGTACTTCTGCTTCACCAACGGTTCTTGAAATTGATATCTCAGATGTTCGAACGAAATGAACCATGGTTTTGGGATAGAAGATGAAGGTTTTGGCGAGAACAATGTTGATTCAGTTATGGGACAGCCGCATGAGATGAGAATCATTTTATAGACAATTTTATCCAAGTTAAATTTAGACAATTACATTGTACTCCCTTTAGTTTTGATTTAGTTGGTTGACACATATATCATACATTCATTAAAGCATTAAACTCTTCAATGGAATTGATAAGATACATTTTATTTTCCTAGATTCATTCATTTATCACACATTGTATTTGCTAGATATATTGACGTATTTAAAGAGTCGCATGTCTAAGGAAGAAGAAAATACGCGAACGTGGTTTAATGAAGTCTAGCACAAGGTTTTTATAGTCTCTATAAATTGTCATTTACTTCGTCATAGAGAAAATAATTAATAAGTACTTTTGCTTCACCAATGGTTCTTGAAATTGATATCTGTGATGTTCTGAATGAAATGAACCATGGTTTTGGGATAGTAGATGAAGGTTTTGGGGAGAAAAATGTTGATTCAGTTATGGGACAGAATTTTCCACCTTCAAGCAATCAATCTGTCAATTGTGAGATATTGTTTGGCATGAAAATTATTGACAATAATGGGTGTTGGGCGAATTCGGCAAGTTTGAAAACGGAAAACCTCAGCGCCTGTGCATTGGAATAAGACTATTTTCCTAAATATGTTTTCTTATTTCAAAGGAGTATTGAAATTGGATTGTACAACTTTTTGTTCTTGACTATGTTATGGTTTATTTAATATATTTTTTAAATTATTAGAATAAATGTCAACGGTTTGTTATCAAGATACTCAATTTACAGATATTGAAATATTTTTGATTTCATCAATCTTCCAATAATAAGGAAAAATAAAATGTTCTCTACTTAAGGAAAATCTAAAATAACATGCATCGCATGTTGACTAGGACTAGGCTTTATAAGAAGGAGAAAATAAAATGATTTCTACTCTAGATAATAGAGTTTCTCGTATAGAAAAAAGAAAACCGACGGTCCTTGTCAGATTAGGCTTTCAGACTGATATTCTGCAATAAAGAACAACCAATGAATTTCAGAGTGGGTTTGAACCAAAAAGCCATTAAGTGGAAGTTGATCATTGAACGCATTTCAAAGTTGCACTGCTGCATTTTTGGTTTATATTTGAGGTTTGGTGCAATTCATTTGCTCAAAACAAGACTTTAGAATAATCAAATAGTCCCACTCTGCCTCTGGTTTTGATGTTGCATAAAAATAACAAAAAGATACAGAAACGAAAAAGATTTCAGCAGTCAATTCCTTTTTCGACACGCGATACATTGTCAATCACCTGGATTATTCTCTTTTATCTGCTTTAGACATGTTTTTGAAGAGCGTTTCTGAATATGTGGGGGCATTGTGGAATTCTGGATTCAAGATTTCTTATGTTGTCAAGTTGCAATGACCTTAGCTTCTTTAGGGTTGGTTATTCTTGCCATTATAAATTACAGACTGGAGTTATAGAGATCCATACAAACTTCTTCATCATTTATATATCTTTTGGCGATATGCTTGTCTAACCATGTTTCTCTCTTTAGGTTGCTAGGAGTGCACGTGTTCCGGTCATCTTGGATGCTGGTGGAGTTGATGCTCCAATCCCTATAGAGCTACTTAATTTTGTGGATATTTTGAGCCCAAATGAGACTGAGCTTGCTCGTCTGACGAACATGCCGACAGAAACTTTTGAACAGATCACTGAAGCTGTTGGAAAATGCCATAAACTGGTGAGTGACAGTTGTACTCAATGTATAAATGATGGCTAATTATGGAATGGCGATATCAATTTGAGTATCTGTTTTAGTTTATTTCTCTTTCGCTGTTCAAATTTTAGGCATTCCTTGTTCTTTCAGGGTGTTAAGCAAGTTCTTGTGAAACTCGGAGCTAAAGGGTCTATTCTTTTCAACGAAGGAGAGGAACCGATTAGACAACCCGTCATATCAGCTCGAAAAGTCATTGATACCACAGGAGCTGGTGATACTTTCACTGCTTCTTTTGCTGTGGCTCTCGTGGAGGGAAAATCCAAAAAGGAATGCTTGAGATTTGCTGGTATGCATAGAAATCTTTTCCTTCCATTTTTTTATTTTACCATTATGTGGGCTGTCTCACAAAGTGTTTAATGATTTTCAGCTGCAGCTGCTTCACTTTGTATTCAAGTAAAGGGAGCCATTCCAAGCATGCCTGACCGAAAATCTGTCTTGGATCTTCTTAACTCCATTTGAGGATGTTCCTTTTGTAGCTTAGTTCATCTTGCATATAACTAAGAGGTATTCTTCTGAAATAATTCTGTATGATCATTTTTTTCCCTTTTGGTGTCTAGAATTGGTTCTTCCTAAGTGTGAACTGGTTGAAAATTTGGATATAAATAAAGGCTAAAGCTCATCAATTAGCATTCTGTTTCCTTGTTACTGACAAAGAAAAAATGTCTTCCTGGGGGTTGAGTTAAAAAGAAAATTACAGGATAGAAAAGGTTGCAAGAACATGCAAAATATAATTAATTGCATATCATTATGAATATAGATTGATGCTAGGAGACAATGGTGGAGGCGTTGTGCCAGTTTGAAATGAGTGGGGTTTAAACTCTCGCCACTGACTTAACATACTGCCCTTCAAGAATAATGGTACTTTTGTAGAAAAAGGTCACTGTTATATGTTAGGTTATTGCGAATGGTCAATGGAATAAAACTAATCTGTGATGTGTGATGGAAACCCATGAAACCCCACTTAAAAACAGATTTGAATCTTGCCTTGTTAAGTCCATGATTTCTCATTTTTCTCTTTCCTTATTTGGAGCATACTCTCTGTGACACAACTATGAAGAAAAAGAGAGATTGTTAGCATAGTCTATAAGGCAGTATATATTGTACTCTATTTAGTCTAGCTATGTATAGAAGAGTATATTGTATATAGCCATAATTGAGGCTAGGGGTGGGCGTTAGTCGGGTTGGTTTTCGACCCAACCCAACCCGAACCGTAAAAAAATCATTCGACCAATCTGGTTAAAACTTAATTTTTTTTATTTTAAAAAAAAATTTCAAAACCGAGTCGGTTTCGGGCTGGGTTTTACCCAACCCGAACCGACTCGGGTTGGGTTGTCGGTTTTGCTGATTTTTTGCTCAGCTCTAATTTATGCAACACATATTCTACCATATTTAGTCTAACTATGTATAGAATAGTATATTGTATATAGGGTGTAATTGATAGGCGTTTATTTTGGTAAGCTGCTTACCTTGCATTAATATAAATGAAGAAACTCTCATAATGAGAGGCATCGAAAACAAAATCCTTTTTAACAGAGATGACCATAGACTATAACTACAAATGAGAAAATTGTATTTGCGGTAACATTGTTATAAATTTGTTCTTTTATTAGATTTTTCAATCTAAAAAAAAACATGCAATTATATTAGTTTTCAAATATTTTTATTTTTTCATAAATATCGTCTTTTACAACAAGCTAAGAATTATGAATTTGGAGTCAAAAAAATTATCATCTTATACAAATGCCAATTTATGGGATTTATACTGTTTCATGAAATCTTGCATTCCATTGGGTGGAATTGCAAAATATTAGGATAAATGTTTCATGTCTATAATGCTTTACCGATTTCTTTACAGATGGCTAAGATGGCAACTTTTTAAAAGTCAAAAAGTTATTGCTTTTGACAACTACTGTTCCACGTGACTTCTAAATCACAATTCAGAATTTCATTATCCCTAAATCCCTCACCATTTCCTTTTCCTTTTCCGCCAAAAAGAGAAGATACATACAGTGGCAAAATTTGAAAATTCTTCTCTACCCACCACCGACATTGACTCCACCCACTGCCGACATTGTTATCCACTGATCGGTCCTTCATCTTTTCCAGCAAAAGTTATTACAATGATTCACGAAGGTAATTTTTTGTCCTGCTTGTTGTAAGTGAAATGATTTGAGAAAAATCGATTTTTTTCGTACGCTGATCATGTGATTGTTGTAGAATATTTGCTGATTGTTTTAAAATCGTAAAATTGAAATTTTTAATTTTTTGATAAAAATGGGAAAAAAATTAAAATGTTTCCTGCTTCTTTCCTGGTTGGAATGTTTATGTATTTTAACATTTTAGAGAAACTCAAATTGAATATGCCGACGATGAGACAATAAATAGGAATGTTGAAAATGTGGATGACGAAAGTTTGGACAATGCTAATATATTAGATGATGAAATCTTAGGAGGAGATAGTGAGAGTGCACCTAAGATTGGGATGGAGTTTACGGATGAAAATGAAGTATTCGAGTTCTACAAACGCTACGCCTATCATCTAGGTTTTTCAGTAAGAAAAAGAAATTTGAAAAAGGTGATGATGGAAATCTAAGATATGTTACATTTATGTGTAGTCGTGAAGGCCGAAGAAATAGTGGTACAAGCACTTCTTTCAAGCCTCTACCAACAATTCAAACAGGTTGTAAAGCTAGGATAACAGCATCTTCAGAAATTTCTGGAATATGGCGAATTAATACAGTCCATCTTGATCATAATCATAAAACAAGTTCTTCGAAATCTAGGTTGTATCGATGCAATCGAGAACTTAGTGCACGTGTGAAACAAAAGCTTGAAGTAGACGATGTAACTGGAATTCCATTGCACAAAAGTTATAACGTCAATGGAATTTGGTTTGGGAATATTTAAATGGTGTTTTGCAGATGGCTGAGTTGGAAGTCTGGGCGAACGCTCAGCTCGTTCTTGTTCGCCCAGCCTCTGTTGCAAACAACAGAATCGATTCTGTTGTGCTGGGCGAATGCCTAGATTTATACTGTGAGTTCGCCCAGCATTTGTTGCAAACAACATAATCGATTCTGTTGTGCTGGGCGAACGTCTAACATCTTTTGCGTATAAGATATTCTGTTATACTGGGCGAACGCACAGTTCACAGTGATTTCACAAAAGTTCAATTTTCTTGTAATTCAAACTTAGAACCATTTTCTGTTATTTCAAAGTCACAACAAATGCCTTGTATACCAGAAACAACCTTTTTTATCCAAAATAAAACGCCAAAAAGGTTTCGTCATTGAGAACTCAGAACTTACTCATCATTCATCATGCAGAACTCATTCAATTACAATAATCTAACAACATAGAACAACTAATTTACATACATAATTTAAATGATTCAATGTTCCTTTTCTTTCCCGTTATCTTCCGCAATTGTTTTTCCCTTGCGAATGGTAAGGTTAAGTGAAATTTCCACGTTTTTTTCTTCTGATATCCGAGCCAAGCTTTTGAACATATGCAAAAAATCTTCAAGATCATCATTGGGCTCAAATTTAGCCGAACAAATGCAACTTAGTTTACCTTTATACATTACGATTTTCTTTTTTGGCGCAACATCACTCCACTTAAAAAATCTGCAATCGTTACTCCAACAAAAGAATAACTTTCCTATGTTCACCGTCTTCATCTCCACCTCCATCCATTTCACAAATTCCTCGCCACATACTGGACATCGTTGTTTTCTCGAGCATTCTAGCAAGTAGTGACTTGGCTGTCTACAACTATGACAAATTTCTTTGTTGTTTCCTATCATTGTTCAAGTACCTTGCATTGACAATGGAACACCAATTACTAACAATTTAATTAATCAATTGACAAGAAAAATTAAAAGGTCAAATAAATACATCTGATAATGAAGACAAATCTACTAGATAACTAATTCTTCATGACAAATACACTGGAAACACTAAATGCACCTGATAATGATAGTAAAATTTCATTGTACCAATTAAAAGTATGCTGAGGATATACAGAAATCAAATTAACGTCGATTTAATGGGAGTTCAAATTCGTCATATAAACTGATTTTACATATTGACTGAACCAAAACGATTGTTAAAATTAGTGAATATTTAATCTTGATTTTGCCGGGGATGAAGGTGGTGTTGGGATTTGGGTGTTTTCCTCCTCTATCTTTACAAGGTAAGAGAGTATGATTTTTTGGTGATAAATCTTCTATTACCGGCGACAAGAATTCCACCGCTCGGCGATGACGATGATCTGGGTTGGTGATAAAGCTTATCTCTCCAACGTCTCAATGTCCGGTGTGGGTGGAGAAAAATTTTCAGATTTTGCCATTGTATGTAAAGAAAATGGTGAACTTTAGGAAAAAGAAAAAGGAAATGGCGATACAGCTTCTCTCTTTTTTTTGGCAGAAAAGGAAAAGGAAATGGCGAGGGATTTAGGAAAAATGAAATTTTGAATTGTAATTTAGAAGTCACGTGGAACAGTGGCTGTCAAAAGCAATAACTTTTTGACTTTTAAAAAGTTGCCAGCTCAGCCATCTGTAAAGAAATCGGTAAAGCATTATGTATATGAAGCATTTCTCAAATATTAGATATAGCTATCTTATATTATTTCGTTTCATATTGATTTTCTCGGGCATGTTGTTTTGAATTTTCCTTTCTCATTATTCTTTTACTAGTTAAAGTGTTACACCATTGTTGAATTTGTTAATTTTACACTAATATAAACTCTTGTATTATTTTTGAATATTTTTATTATTTCTGGATAAGCATTTGGAAATGTTAATAGCTGCTCAAGGTGATTGCCGATTGGTTAGTTGCATTTGTAGGAGTTAACACAAGTAGTGAGAGATGTTCTTTTATTCGTAGAGCAATTGTTAACAAAAGTTTGAAAAGCGATTATGAGTGGTTATAACTTATAAAGCTCTTACTACCAAGCTCATGGAAAAAGTATCTAAGTAATGGAGATAAGTATGAAATATTAGTTGAATACAAACACTTCTTTCACTCTTTGTGTTAACTCTTATAACTGTTGCAACATGATTGTCTCCTTAGGTCAACCATTATCACTTTCGAATCACTACACTTACCTCGAGAAAAAATGAGTGAAAATAGCATAGGAGGTCGCAAACCTTTGGGGTCAGCTACAACTACAGATGCCCTTTCAATCTACATGAATCGTTAAGATGATTTCAAGACACCTAACCTTTCATGAACAGAACTTTGGACAATCCTTTTCTATTTTGATGGCCCTAATATGTCAAACACTGAGATATGTTCTGTCCTCCTTTTCATTCCGTAAAAAACAGTGGGACTAGCACTTGTGGATGAAGCTTCGTCTTTGATAGTGATATAATGGCTGCTTGTTTGCTTTATCGAAATACCAACAAAGGGTGGTGGAATGAATTCCAAATGAGGAAATCCCAACCAAACCTATACACAATGAGCACTTGGGTCTTTGCTTCCATTTTACGTGCTTGAAGCATAAAACATTGTTTAAGAGGTAAAATGGGTAAATACAAATAATTTAAATGAAACAAAAAAAATAAATAAAAAGGAATGGAAAAGGAAAAAAGAAAAATCCCCTCTCTCCCTCCCCCTTGCTTCTCTGCTATCCTCTTCTCTGTCTGTTTTCCACCCATCCCCTACCCCTGCTTGCTTCCCTCCATTCCCCATCCCCCACCGCCATCCCGTCCCCGTCCCATCCCCGTCACTCTCCATCTAGGATGGAAATTTTGTGATGGGAATGGGAAAGGGTGGCAGGAAGGGTGAGAAGATCATTGTTTTTCTTTAACTAAATAAAAATGAGGGTATAATGATCTTTCTAACCAAAATCTCTCTTCACATGTGTTGTACAACATTTGCAAAATTAATATGAACGGAATCAAAGAGTGAGGACCCCAATGCTATGGTTGGGGGTCTAAATGCCAATAAAAAGTTGTTGGGGGGCCCAAATGCTCATTTATGTATAGATTGGGATACCTCCTATCAAGGGTGGGCTGGATTACGGAGGTTCGGGGGCAACGCCCCCGAATTTTTTTTCTAAAATCACAATTATTTAGCCAATTTTTATAAGAATCTAATTTTTTTTATAAGTCATAATCTTTAAAAAGTTTACAAAAAATTGTTAGAATTCTTCTATAATATAATCTAACAAAGTCTCTCTCAACAAGAATTGTTATGTAAAAACATATAAAACTCTAAGCACATTTTTTTTTTCTTTTTCTACTTATTGACATTTGAAATAATTTCTCAAAATCAAGTAAACATCATTATTCATCACTCAATAATATATCAAAATTCATATAAAATTATAATTTATAGATTATGAAATAAACAGAAAAAATGGACAAAAGATAAATAAATCCAATTGAATTTGGCCCTTTTGGAATTGGCTATTTAAGAAGTGGGGTTTTTTTTTTTTTTTTTAATGTGTAAATGATTTAAATTTTATTTAAGTGGGCTATTTTTTGTTTGGGATAAGATGGATTTTAATGTGTAAATTATTTAAATTTTAATTTAGCTGATTTAAGAAGTGGACTATTTTTTTGTTTGGGATGGGATGGGATTTTAATGTGTAAATGATTTAAATTTTAATTTAGCTGACTTAAGAAGTGGACTGTTTTTTTGTTTGGGATGGAATGTGATGGATTTTAATGTGTAAATGATTTAAATTTTAATTTAGCCCACTTAAAAAGTGGGCAATTTTTTTGTTTGGGATGAGATAGATTCTAATGTGTAAATGATTTAAATTTTAATTTAGCCCACTTTTTTTTGTTTGGAATGTAATGGATTTTAATGTGTAAATGATTTAAATTTTTTTAGCCCACTTTTGTTTGGGATGTAATGGATTTTAATGTGTAAATGATTTAAATTTTTTTAGCCCCCTTAAAAAGTAGGCTATTTTTTGTTTGGGCTGAACTATTGTTTAAAACCAAATAAAAAAAAATTTACACAAAAAAATACCACTTGGGCCAGGGCAGCACTGGGCTGAAGCAAAGTGCAGCCCACCCTTAGATCCGCCTCTGCCTCCTATGCTATTTTCCAAATATAAAAAAATTGTTTTTTTTGTGTGAAATAGAAAATTCAACGATGTAAAGCAAGTGGAAGAATAAGTTTTTATATTAAACCAGCACCAAGTGAGTAATTAACAGTAATAGTAACTAATAATTTGATAAACTAGATTTTCCCAGGACCAGGTAATATACAATTTTGACGTTATGAGAATGTTGATCAACATATTACAAAAACTGAGATTGTTGTATTGGAATTTTCATTACTTGATAATTTTGCAAGCTTGGATCATTCCTGTTACTAGCCGAATATGTTCTAATTTTTTTTAGGTCTGGTAATTAGAGTTATTGTGCTGTATGACGTCAATGACTCGAGGAAAGTTTTGTAGGCCGGCACTTCAGCTGCTCTTAATTCAGGACCTAGACTTGGTTTTTGTAAATTGATTGATTCAGGGCGCTTCAAGCTGACTTCCTGTCATCTCTAGTTCTTTCTGATTTAGAGTTTCATACTGCACAATTGAATTACACCTTCATTTTATATTTACTTTTTGTTGAAGATGGTATTATTCAAAGGAAGAGTTGCATGAAGTACGCTTCGGCCTTCATTAATTACGCCTCGGGAATGAAGTGGGTTACAATGTTCTTGATATCTATAATGTGCTCTTGTAGGCCAAATTAAATGCCTCTGATATTCTGCATTGTTACCTTGTCTTGAATCACAGATTTTAATCCCCCAATATACCCAGCAATCTTTTGGTTTCCTGTCTCTAATAAGTTGTTATGGGCACTCAAATGTAAAATATTTCACTGTACTCTCATTAACTGCATGGAAGCCTTATTGACAATTTTGGTATTATTTCTCATCTCATCAATCACTTCATCTTTTTTGTCAAAATGCACATTGGTTCTTTTCCTTGGCGTGGACTGTTAAGTTGGATTTGTTCCCATTCAAGAAAATTTTATATACTTAAGCACCTAGCAAAGCAGGGTAAGTTCATCTTTATCTTGAACTTGTAGGATTCCTGTTGTCGTTAACCATTTGCTATCATCTTCTACGTCCAAGGTATCGTTAACCATTTGCTATCTGATCAACAGTAAATGTTCACATTGTTGCAGGTAACCAGGAATGGGGTTTTATTGCGTCGAATGTGGTTGTCATGCTGGAGGAGACCACCACATTGAGGCATATTGTTGCATGGAGGTGGGACTAAAGGTGCCTGGGAGGTAGTGCAACACGACCTATGTTTAGGCAGCCCTGGATACAGCGGTAAAGCCCATCCAGGCCATGCTGTTTCTTTCTTTTTTTTTTTTATGCATTTAGTTATTTGAAAAAAAATGGCCCACTTGATGGCTTCTATGAGTCGAACATACCCGTGTTCCATGGGACAAGGTTTGCTATTCATCAATCCTCTGATCATTGTTATTAAGATGCTTGCTGTTGCTGCCACCATTGTTAGCCATCAATCAATCTTAGATCCTTGCTCAGGTACCAATTTTGTGCAAGTTTAGATTTTAGAGAAACAAAGAGAAGACACTCAAAGAATCTACCATCTTATATAGGTATTCGACGAAGAAAAGTGATCTCCCAGTACTTATCTTCTCAAAGAAGAAAACAATCTCCTAATAAAATGGTAAGAACCTACTGTCAGCAGAACTAATATCTTCACAGTAGAAAAACTAATAATAACAAAGTTCTAATACATTACCCAACATCGTTATGGCTATTAAAGAGTTAATATCATTGGCGATAGTCATAAACCTTCCATCTTTGATGCCCAAATTTGTTGTGCTGCTGCTACTTTCCTGAGCCTCTGTAATAGACATGTAATGCAATGCACAACTTAACATAGGTTGGAAAAAATAACACAGAATAATGCAACATTACATCAGGGAAGGTTTAGTAGAATAATTGAACGGTTTCTGGGAATTTAAAAGCTCAATTTTCTCCATAAATTCTTCTATCCAAATGGCAGATAAGTTTCTATATTATACCTAGTTTGAGATTCAATACTTGTGTCGAAGGTCAACAACTCGAGAACAGAAGGGGAAGAAAAACGAGAGACACACTTCACTTTGTTCCAATATTGGTTATTGCTCCTGCAGCCTCGTTTGGAACAATGATATTGAAGTCACTGACAGTCCATTCAGCGACTCGGTTATCAGACATGAAAATCTCGGTTCCTAAATCAATGGATGACCAATATCTGTCGGCTGGTGCAGTTCCTGGATCCTGGTACATCAAAGATGATGGAAACTGTCAAGAAATAAATTTTTATGTTTAATGTTAGTACGATAGTATTGGACTGTGTAGAAATTAATTATAGGGTACACTTATTAATTATCTTGATAACATATCAATCGATTTATACTGCTACTGTGTACACATATTAGGTCGCCTTAAGATTCTTACTATGTCAGGGGTTCGATTTTGAGTGCGCGAGACCTTGTAATCTTCTCCTCTGTTGTAGTGAATTCCTACAACAGAAATATGATGTACCTCTCATGTTGAGGTGAACCATTATAATACACTTTATTTGTTTTCTTTTTTTATTGAGATTAGGGCTTAATCCGTAACCACGTCCCTAAAGGGTAAGATTGAAGAAGAAAAAACTGAAAATTTTCATTAGGAAGCAGGATCATAAGTTTATACCTGGTAGAAATAAAGTGCTTGTGAAAGTTTCCCAACATCAAGTTCCCAGGTTTTGGGATCACCAATCCAACCTTCACCCTTCTTTGTAGGATATCCATATTCTCCCCAAACTGGATGAGGTAAAATTTGCAGTATCTCTTGAGGTTGAGGATTACTATAGGGATCACAAAAGTTATAAGGCTCCTCAGGGTGTTGAGCATTGCCAGGAGTACAATATATGTGGTAAGCCTCATACGGAAAATTTTCCTTGTCGGAGCGATGAATACGAGTTCCATTGAGAAGGGTGTGGTACGGAGGGCAGGATTGCAGACTAGTCGGGTTGCACCACGAGTCTACGCTGGGATTAATAATCATCTCACTGTATCGTGTAACGTCTGTTGTCACATCTCCACTGCAAGGCTGCCCGTTATTCTTCCAGCAGCTGCCAATGTCCATTAGGTAGAACTGGCTTCTCGGACCCCCTCCTTGCTTTATATCTAATGTGAATATCACTGTGAAATTTGGCGACTTGGGTATCTTTGGGAAAATTTAGTGAGAAAAATGATGAGTAATGCAGAAAACAAAGATGAAATAAATGAAAGTATGGATATATACGGTGGAGGGAGAAAATTTAGTGAAATTCATTTGCAATTTTTAGAATAAAACCCCCTTCTATGATCCTATGTTTGTATTATTGATCCACCTCATATAACGACTTGCACATGAGGAAGCATGTTGAAATCTAAACTTAAATAAATAACATGTTCTTCTGGAGCTTAAACTTTTCGATGGGTGATTCAGCACACAGTATATCGTACCATTTTCATCATTCCTCTTGTTTGATAGTGATATCCACCAGAGAACCCTGTTGTGGCATCTGCTCTTAGGTATAGCATCAGCCATGGGTACTTTGAAGATGTCTTGAGAATATGATGAAAATTCCAGCTCCCTTTTCCAACTTCCTTCTCCCAAATCACTTCATAATACGAAGAATCATTCTGTGTGATGAGTTCTTTTGTAACACTAGCAGCAGCGGCATCCAAATCCCATGTTCCATAAAAGCTCCCCTTCAGTTTGTTTCTCCCAAGATCTTCTCGCACAGTTGTATAGTTATGGTAGATCAACGGCATATTCATGCATCCTTTTCCGAAGCACGGAAATCTAGATTCAGGTGGGAAGGGAGAGGCTTTTCTTCCATTGTTAGGGCAAACAGCAGCTAATGTATCCATGTTTCCACTCTTGAGCATTATCATCCAAAACTGCCATGGCTTTGGCTTGTCTTGAACTTGACATTTTCCGCCCAAATATATCTCCTTCCACGCCGCGTATTGATTCACATCAAGAGGTCCTCTTCCTCTGGATGTTGCATTCAATATACCAAGCTTGTTGTCTCTCTCATTCACCCTGTGAACTACCCTGACTGTGTTTCCAAGATGATTGAACAAGAAAAAACTTAGAAAGCTGAATGAAATGTAATTTATTCAATTACAACAAAGCAAGTTTATAGTTTCAAATGGCTGTGTCCATTTGATGTGCATAAATGACGACGTGTTTGGTATGATGGACTCAAGGACAAGGTTTAAGGAAGAGAGGCATGTTGTGCCGAAGTCACAATATTAGGTTTTAAGCAAAATATGATGTACCATTCGATGTGGGACAATATAATAAATCCTCGGATAATACAAAGGCATCAAAGCAACAACACATAATAAAAAATTTTAGTTGCACTATCGAGTCAAGCGTGCTCGATGCGATAAAAGTAAAATCATCCAAGAATTAGGGGAGCTTCCTCTTGCTGGGAAATTCATAATAACTGCAATATTTTGCACCTGTTGTGACTATAAGCACTGATTATATGTATAACAAAAAAAAAAAAAAAACTCACTAGTTGATGTAGAATTGTAGAGGTCAAAGCAATCTGCATATCTTGGACTTGCCATATTTGGAGCTTCTTCACCAACCTCATTGCATTGATTCCATGCCTCAATAGCCACCCTAAGACCATCTCTTCTCATCCCAGGATCACCAACTGCAGATGTCTGTGCAGAAACAAAGCATTCATGTAATGGAAATATTGAGACTAAAACTAGCCCACAAAGTTTTTGCAGCAACATCATCATCACTTCGTTTAGAGTCTCTCTCTCTCTCTCTCTGTGAGTGTATGTATGTGTATATGTATTATATAACAATTGTATAGAGACAGTATATATATGATTACTGGGAGAATGATCTCCTCCCCATGGTGGGGAGGAGATCATTACCCATGATTACTGGCAGACATTGTTATATTTGAGGGTTAACATTTTGTCCACAAGTATTCCTAATATATATATATATATATATATATATATATATATATATATATATATATTATGTGTATAACATTTGTGTTGAGACTTGAGACAGTCCGATAATTACTGGGAGACACACATTGTTGTAGTTTAGGGTTAACATTTTGTCCACAAGTATTCCTAATTATCTGAAAAATCCACAAGTATAAACTTTGACAACTAGTGGTTGGGTAAGAAATTTATGGCTACTTTCTTTCATTTTCTACCATTGACTTATAACACGCTATCATGCATATTACAACTTGATGCAATAATACAAAGGAATCTCCAACTCTTTTTTACAAAAAGACAAAAATAGAATGAACTTTTTTGCAAAACATAACGTATAAAGTAGAGTAGATCTTAGACAAGTCATACTACAAAATACAAGGTTCGAAGCGTCTCATGAGAATTTATGTTATGTTCAAGTAAGTCACCTTGTGTAGACCTCCATCACGATCTAATTAGAGGACACTATTCATGAGAATACATGTGATCCTACCTAATTTTATACCTCTGATGACTTTATGTTTCTTTTTTTTCTTATGTAGTTTCAAGTCACTTTCTTGAAAATTTCTTTGAAAAACAGTTCCAAGTTCCAACAATTTAATGACCACACATAATTTGGGTCAGTTTTTTCAAGCTTATAAGCTTATCAAATATAATTTTTAGGGGTATTTTCACAAATAACTATAATAAATAAAATATTTTTTAAAATACTGTCATACTTTTTTTATTATAAAAATACTATTTTCAATTTTTATAACACTTTTTGTTACATTTGTTATTTTGGTTACAATAAATGTGTTACATTGTTATTAACAAACATAACAAATATAATAAGTGTTACAAAAATAAAAAACAATATTTTTAGAATAAAATAAGTTAGATAATATTTTTTAAATTATTTTATATTTTGTGGTGTATGGTGAAATTATCACTAATTATTATTCACAAATTTTGTAAAATCAACACCTTTTATCTATTTTTATAGAATCCAATGCTTATAAGATACGAAAAGTTTTACTAGACCACTGGATGTTCTCATTAGTATAAAAAGAAAAAGAAATTATCACCACATTTTAATTTTCTTTATCATATGAAAGAAGAAGAAAAATTAATAAAAGAAAAAAAATCAAATTTTATTTATTCTACGTCAAATACTCAAAATAAGAAAAAATAATTATACGCACATTTCAATTTTCTTTATCATATTAAAGAAGAAAAAAAATTATTTATTCTATGTAAAAAGTCAAGATAACGATCGCTTAGCCAATAGTTGAACCGGGAGGGGCCCTCAAAGAAAGGGGGGGCACACTAAGCAAGTACTACTCAAAGAAATTCCACATTATTATGGTAGTTTTCCTCTTTTCTAAACAGCTTTTACTCTCATAGCAAAGCAAGAAGTTCAGACTATAATAGGAATGACTGCCATTGGTTGAGTGAGCTCGAACTAGAGCGGACTTCGTACCACTAATTAAAGCGTTTAGTCGCACACTTGAAAGATAGCTCACAAATTCAAGGGAATGATTAGATAATTCGTTTGAATAAATCTTTATTGGATGAAACCACAGCGAAAAACATGATATCTTATCCTATTATAATCGAGAACTCTTCTATTATTTAATTTAAGAATATTTGCTTCACTAGAATTCTTACTTCATCGAATTTTTAGATGAACATAATATTGAGAACAAAATATAAAACCTAAACCCTAAGCTATAAAACTCTAAATAGATTTTATAATTCACAATTTTCATGGTAAAGTGCGCATTACACTTAAATTGTAATGCACGACAAAAAAAAATTTGAATGTAATAAAAAATCACTAATATTTCTTTGGGACAATAATGTCAAAGTTGCTAACAGTCCATTCTGCAACTTCATTGCCACTAACATATATCTCAGTTCCCAAATCAATAGATGGCCAATGTCTCTCCACAGGTTTAGTCCCTGGATCCTGCATTGCCACGACACAAACAACGTTAAAAAATCTCAAAAAAAATTTATTCATAGAGTCGATCTTAAATTTATTGTTATGTAATGGTAACGAAGAATAGTTTGTGCAACATGAAACTCGAGGTCGAGGATCTACCTGATAGAAGTAAAGTGATTGGGATAGTCTCCCAACATCAAGTTCCCAACTTCTTCCATCACCAATCCAGCCCTCGCCCTTTTTTGTGGGGTACCCATATTCTCCCCAAACAGGATGAGGCAAAATTTGCAGAATTTCCTGAGGCTGTGGATTGCTATAAGCATCACAATAGTTGAATGGTTCTTCCAAATACTTTCCATTGCCTGGTGAGCAATAAACGTGATAAGCATCATAAGGAAAATGTCTCGTGTTGGTGCGATGGACTCGAGTTCCATTAGCAAAAGTGTGGTAAGGCGGGCACAACCGGAGATTATTAGTTGAGTTGCACCATGGCTGTGTGTCTGGATTTATGATCATTTCACTGTATCGCGTGACATCTGAAGTCACATCCCCATCACAAGGCTTTCCATTGTTCTTCCAACAACTACCCATGTCCATTAGGTAGAATTGGCTATTTGGACCTCCTCCTTTCTTTATATCCAATCTGAATTTCACTTTGAAATTCGGCGATTTTGGCACCTTCCATTAGCAGAAAAAGGTCACAAAATAAGCAGAAATTTGCATTCAGAATGTACAAGTATCAATTGAAGTAACTTACAATTTTGGACATCCCTCTTGTTTGATAATGGTACCCTCCAGAGAATCCTCTTGTGGCATCTGATCTCAAGTAAAGCATTAGCCAGGGGTATTTTGGTGATGTCTTTAAGAAATGATGGAAAATCCAACTTCCCTTTCCTACAACTTTCTTCCATGTAACTGAATAATAAGAAGTATTATTTCTACTTGATGCTGTTCTAATATCAGCATCCAAATCCCATGTTCCATAGAATCTTCCCCTTAGACTTTCTATCCCGCGATTATGATGCACGTGTGTGTAATCGTGGTACATCCGTGGCATGTTCATACAGCCTTTTCCGAAGCAAGGGAACCTAGACTCTGGTGGAAAAGGTTTCGATTTCTTTCCATTTTCCGGGCATATAGCAGCTTTGGTATCCATATTGCCACTCTTGAGCATTATCATCCAGAACTGCCATGGATTAGGCTTGTCCTGAACTTGGCACTTGTACCCTAAGAATCTCTCTTTCCATGCTGCATACCTATTAACGTTTGTGTTCCTCAATCCCTGACTTTTAGCATTTGCTATTCCAAGCTTATTGTACTTCTCATTCACCTTATGTACCAACTTTACTGCAAGAAATATCACACAAATAATGCTTATGAATAACCAAAATGATATCATAAACAGACAAAACAAACAGCGGTTCGCCCTCAACATGAGAGCTTCATCCACAATTAACCCGCCCCCAGAAAAAGTGAAAAAATAAATTTGCAGTCGAGGGAAATAGTGTACAGTACAAAGACTTACGGTGTGACGAAGAATTGTTGATGTCAAAGCAATCTGCCTGCCTGGGACTGCCCATATGAGGAAGTTCTTTATGAACTTCATTACACTGATTCCATGCCTCAATAGCTACTCTCAGACCATCTCTTCTCATCCCAGGATCACCAATGGCAGAAATATTTTCATTACACGCTGTAGCAAATGATCCAACTAGTAAAAGGCCAACTAAAAATCTGAAACAAACCCTTTGCAGCATTCTAAATGCCATTGTTAGTTTTTTTTTTCTTCTCAGTTTTAATATCTTAATAATAATATGAAATACTGGTGTGTGTGTATATAAATATATACAGGTTGTAATACGATTACTTTTAAATGTTGGATGATAAAAGAATTCATTTCAAAATTCTCTCAATCTTTAATGGATTTGTTCAACTAAATTGTGACTTGATAAGATAAGGACAAGAGTTTCTTTACATTTCAATGACTTGTAATTTGATTTCGGGAGAAGACTTCATGATACACATAATATTATAGTATCAAATCATGTACCTTTTGTCTCTCGTGCTAAGGGGGGTGATCTCCTGCCCCGTTGTGGGCAGGAAATTCTGCCCACCTGCTGACACCTCTAATTTTATCATCAATTGCCCACCTACTAACACCTCAGCAGGTGGGCAGAATTTCCTGCCCACAAGAGGGCAGGAGATCAGCATTCCTCGTGCCCACCTACTAACACCTCAGCAGGTGGGCAGAATTTCCTGCCCACAAGAGGGCAGGAGATCAGCATTCCTCGTGCTAATAAGCTTAAAATAAGCCCACCTCATGTCGGGTATTCATCCGATGTCTTGGGTAGATCAAAGCTTCGAGCCCAACAAATTAGTCTAAATTGAATAGGTCTAATAATTATTAATTTAGTTTAACAAAGATTTCTATTTCAATTGTGATTAGAATAAGATTTCCTTGCATTGGTGGAAATTGGAGAAGGAAAGTCTTATTAGAACTTTATTTGATGCCTTAATTAACATTATAAATTAAGGTATTGGAGATTACAATCTATGTATGAGTACGAGAACCCAACTCACCAAAAATAGAGAGAATATCCGAGAGCAACACTATAGCAAATTCGCAAAATTTGGAAAGCCTGCGCAACATTAGTCAAACGTTGATATTTCAGCTCTCCGTGGTCCGATCTTTGTGAAATTTGGACAAAAAGTTCAAAACTCATTAAAGATCAAATTCAACGGTTAAGATCAAGATTCAATGGTTATTTAGGAAGGAATTATTATCCAAATAGTGACGAATTTGGTGAGATACTTTCTTTGTTTTTTTTAGTAGTGTTTCCCAAGAATTTGTTCTTGAGAGAGTTGTGCTTGGGTATATTGTTAGTATTGCTTTTTGAGGAGTTCGTCTTTGATAGACGAGAATTATTTGTGTGACAAGAATAATTTAGTTCTTGATGATTGGTTTGCCTCTAGTTATATTTAGAGAAGAACATTGTACCCATTATTATTTATTATAAGTGGAAGATTAATTGGAGTTGAGTTGTGGACGTAGGTACGTTGTCAAACTACGTTAAAGATTGTATCGTTTATTTCACGCATTATTTAGATTGATTAATTTCAATTAGGTTTACATAAGAAATAAAAAAAAAAAAAAAAAATTATTCTACTGTTTTGTTTTTAATATATCGTGTTCGATATTTATTGATTATTGGTTGAATTTCACAAACACCCAAAACATGTTCGTATCAACAATGAAATGATTTAGTGTGTATTGGGAGGGCGTTTTCAAAGCTTAGAAGCACTTTTTACTTTTTAGAAGTCAAAAGCTCTTTAGGTTAAATTTAAAAAATGTTTGTTAACTAAAAAATAGTTTCTCTACTTGCAACATACGAAAGTTGAAATCTCCATTTAATGAAGTATTTGATTTGATAAATTTATCCTTATTAATTTAGTAAAATTCTTAATATATCTAAATAAATTATCTTACACATCAATATATCTATGGAATATTACATTAAATTTGTATAATTTAAAAAAATATTTTTTAAAGATTTAGAATATGTTTTTATCTTAATTTTATTATTATCTTTTTAATATGAAGTGACAAATATCTTATATGTTCACGTGTTAGGATATATTATAGAGATTACACATTATGCGTATGATTTAAATAATATAGTATGTATTAAAATAAATATACCATACAATAATTTAAGCCGATCAAATTAATCATACATATTTTTTATCTACACATTTTTTAGAACTCACAACTTACTACACTTATAATTTACATATTTTATAAGATTCGCAACTTATAAACACCAAACATGCATTAAGAGCATCCACAATACACTTCGTCTATTATTTTTTAGATGTGCCGCATAAGCACAAATAGATGGAATTATAAAAAAAAAAAAAAAAAATCACCAATGTATGCTGACGACGGCTCCGTCTAACTGATCTGACACACCAAAAAATAGACCCTGTCTAAAAATCCATCTAAATTTAAACGGAGTGACTTAGTAAATTTAAATTCAACTTAGTATTTTATTAAAAAAATAAAAAAGTCAGACAAGAAAAATAAAAATTTAAGGTCCGCCAATTTAAAAAAAAATAAAAATAATGCCACATAAACGGTAATATTAGTTTTTAAACGAAACTCATTGGAGATAAATTTATAATTTGATCGACTATTTAATAAACATAGTGTCACATGGATTGGAAATCCGTCTACAATAAACAGAATGCATTGAATATGCTTTAAGAACTATAAAAACATCAAGAGTGGATGTAATTTAGTCAATCAGTGTAGTTATTTATATTAACAAAATTGACATTGTTGCCATAAAAGCATCTCCAATGCTACATTCTATTTTGAATGTCCAACTAATATGGCCATGAAGTGGAAGAGACAAAATTCATGTGGCAACATTTATTATAGAATGACATCCAACAGATAGTCCAGTTTTAGATATACTGTTAGAAGGCCTTCAACCTATTTTTTTCATTAAATTAGATCATCTCTATTGCACTCCGTCTATTGTTTTTTAGACGTGTCACATAAGCACATATAAACGAGATTATAAAATAACCTCTCAAAAGCATTCTGACAAAAAATCTGTCTAGCTGATGTGGCACACACAAAAATAAATTCCGTCTAAAAGTTTGTCTAAATTTAGATGGACTTCTAGATAGATTCAATCAGCAAATTTAAATCCAATTTAACATTTTATTTAAAAAAAATTCAGACAAAGAAAATAAAAATTGAAGATCCACTAATTTTTTTAAAAAAAATTAATACCATATAAACAATAATATTAGTTTTAGATAGAACATATTGGAGATAAATTTTTAATTTGTTGAATACACGTAATAGTGCCATATGAATTGAAAATCTATCTATTTTAATAGCCACGTAGACTTCAATAGACAGAATGTATTGGAAATGCTATGAGATCCTGATAAAATCCTTACTAATATCCCAAAAGATTCATGATTTATTTGAGAGAGAAGGGGGAAAAAAGTCAGATTCCGAGTACATCAAAGAACATTTTGTGTTCTCAAATTTACGCTAGCTCATCTTCTTCCAATTACTAGTTCTGCTTCGGTAGCAGTAACCCGTCATTTTAGTTGGGAATGCTGCGTCTCCATATTCCGGCCAAAGCACTACCAAAGATTGAGTGACACACGCTAGAAACTGCACACGGCACGGCAGTCAGTGGATTCCCGAAGTGTTGAGTGGCAAGGACGACTCCAAGCACCGAATTCTGAAACCCAAAAATCAAAAGATATCTATGACAGTTCACGATAGAAGAAGAGGGAAACATAAAATCTATCAATATTCACAAGATTTTCGTGTTTTCAGATAACTGTCAGTAGTAAGAACCATAAATCACAAACTAAATACCCGTTCAAGAATATTCTTCAAAATATAAGAGGAATACCTGCATGCCAACCTCAATAGAAATCGTTCTTGATGAGGACACGTCTAGCCTAAGCATCCTTGAAAGTACATAACCGAAGAAAAACCCAGACGCGTGAAGAAGAGCAACAGCTAGAACTACTTGTCGACCAGACATGAGGATTGCAGAAGAACTCTGAGCAATTGCATTTCCACAAAGAATAGCAACAGTTGATACAGCAATAGGTGGCATCAAGGGAGAAACAATTTTAACGAAGCTTTGGAAATATTGATTCAGAAATGCTCCAGCCAAAACAGGAAGAAGCACAACCTGAGCAATATGAAGGGTGCACTTTACGACTATGAGAAATAAATTATGCGGAAACTCATAATCAGTAGTAGCAAGACTGTAGGAATAATAAGAGTCACCTGCAAAGTTGACATGAATAGTCCGGCTGCATCTACAGCCACATATTGTCCTGCAAGTTTTGCTGTGAGAAAAGGGGTCATCACCTGTAAGAGCAAATGACAACGGATAAAGACTAGCTTTCGGACCATAAGAACTCCTGATGCGGTGTTTCAGATAGCCAGATGCACAATTTTAGACAATGCAATTTAATCCTTTTAATTATCCTCCTCAAATGAATTTATGATACAAAAACTGAAAGGAAAAAAAAAAAAATCAAAAAATATCATGATGGTTTCCTGACCCCGTCGAAGAGATTCAAAACACAAGCAGACAGCAGTAAAAAAGCAAGAGACAAGTCAAAATGCCCTCAAAACTTCACACAAGAATAACTAAGAACTAAGATACCAATTTGAATTACAAACCACTGCAGAGAGGGTGCTTAAGGCTGTCATCAACACAGAAAGAGCCACATTTCCTCTGTAGTAAAATAAAGTAATCAGGATTTTGCATCAAGATATTCAACAGATTAAAAATAGCTCCTCTAGAAGTGCCATACCGTGCGATATATGTAACAATATTACTTGCAGTCCCTGAGAAGAAATACAAGAGAAAGTGAGTAAACATAGACCAGAAAGCAACCACAAAAGGATACATGCTCAAAAAAATCCATATACACCTCCTGGACAGCAACCGACCAATATTAAACCAGCTGCATAATAGGATGGCAAATTCAAAAGCTTGCTCACAAAAAATGCAGATAACGGCATAACCTGTCACCAGAAATCGACATTATAGCATATCAATGCATAATACAGTCTACAGTCCGAAGGATATCATCTCGACATGCCACACCTCTTAGTACTCTCAACAAATAAAAAAACAAAAGAAAGGTAAATAATAACTTGAGAAATTTCACCCTTTCTTGTTCTATCAATAAGCAGTTTAAGATAGCTGTGGCTCCAAACTGCCTACATTATTGTATTAACATTTTGTTCTTCAAATTTATCTTCTTTTACTTCACATGACATAGATATCTCAAGTCTGAGAGCCATAGATGTTATAAATGCATACAAATGAAGCTCGATGATGCCCTGAGTAAACCAATAGTACAAGTCATTCAGTTTGCATGATAATGTATGACCCCGCACACCGAAAAGAGATCAACATGTTTTAGTATTAGTCATCTCCAAATTCCTCGTCCTTGCTTCTATATGACTCACCCAATCCCATCCCCAAACCAAAAGAGGCCTTAGTTAAAGTTTAACTTCATTGATTCCTGAGCTAGCCACTCCATCCCTGTGAAAAAAATTCCCAAAACAGAGAAAAAATGCCAAAATATGCAGAAAATTAATGAAAAGCCAAAAGCTTGCCGAGCAATATTAACAAAGTAATTAACAAAGAAAGTTAATACAACCATCGTGAGAAGAAATTATTAGAGAATCAAGTAGAAGAAACACTGAATCCATAAATTAAGAATAAAAGTAGATGGACAAAAAGGAAAGAGGAGATTACAGAATACTGCAGCATGAAGCCGGAGAATAATTCCTTAGGCATTGCCAACGCGCCACGAAGATCATCAAAGGTGAGGGTCATCCCCATGCCAAGCATGGTGAGGGTGATGCCCATGACAGTCCATTGAGGCTTGACCCAATTGAATGAGCTAGGCTTCACCAAACCCAACAAGCAGCCCAAAGCTACCCACAATGGAAAAGCAGTAGATACAGCCTCCCCAACTGCTTCAATCCAGCTCTTCTTTGCAGTCACAGCGTTCGACGAATTGCTACAGAGAACTGACTTCAACCTCGGCCCCGAATTATGACGACTCGCTGGTGAAATCACCCAAATGGGATTGTTGAAATGAGATTGGGCTACAAGATTTTTGAGTTTAAATGTAGAGAATGAGATGGGCGTTCTTGGGGTGGAGGGTTTATAGGAGTAACTATTTGGAGCATAAAAATAAGTATTTCTTGTATAGTAATGGCAATATTTAGCTCCATTAGCGGATGCTTGTGATGAAAAACACTGCATTCTCTTCTCTTCTGCAGAATCGCCACTACTTCTATAGACTAACGCCGCCACAGATCAAGATCCAAAATCAAATGCCAAAGCAGTAAGACCAGCGGCAGCCGCTGCCGACCGGCATTCGTCTTTCTTGTATTTGTTTTTTCTTTCTGCCCGCGGCCTACCTAACACGTGCATAACACTCTTGTGAACTTGTTATAATTTTGGGTAATTTGCAATTTTGTTCCCCAACCTTTCAAATTTGTAAAAAAATCTACCTCTAACCTTTTTTTAGCACCAGACATCCCCAACATTTGAAATTTATTGCAAATCACGTCCTTTTGACATATTTTGACGATTTCGCCCTCCCCTTTAAATAAACAAAAATAGAAAAAAGCTAAAAATAACAAATAAATAAAAAAAAATTGTAAATAAAGTCACAACTTTTAAAAAACATAAAAAAACACCAAACGCTCCGTGATTTTTTTTTTTTTCGTTAAACTGAAAAATATTTTAAAAAAAAAGAAATACAAATTTTTTAAGGGTTAATTTCACAAATGGTCACTGACGTTTGAGCGAAATTTCAAAAAGGTCACTAAAGTTCAAAATTTACAGCAATGGTCACTAACGTTTGCAGAACTTACTCTATTGGTCACCTTATTAACGCGGTTAATTTCAATAGCTGGCGTGGCACCGTTTAATGCATACTTGGCATTAACCCCGTCAATTTATACGACACGTTGGATAAGTTTCTATAATAAATAAAGGGCTATGCGATGGAGTCCTGGCGGCCGGTGTATTGGCGGTTCACTCAAAATGATTTATTTTGGAATTCTTTTTTTTGTTATTTTGTTTTCTTCTTTTAATTTGTAGTATTCAAATATTATATATTAGGTTGTTAGATTGATGTTTATGAGTAATTTGGTTTTGACATTAGGTTGCTTGTAAAGATTCACATAATTTGTAAGGAAATCTGGGTTGGGTGGGATGGGGTGGTGTGGGGTGTTCTTTTATGTTTTTTAAAAGTTATGAGATTTCATTTGTAATTTTTTTTATTTTTTTGTTTTTTTTAGCTTTTTTCTATTTTTGTTTATTTAAAGAGGATGACAAAATCGTCAAAATATGTCAAAATGATGTGATTTACAACAAATTTCAAAAGTTGGGGATGTTTGGTGCTAAAAATAGGTTAGAGGTAAATTTGTTACAGATTTAAAATGTTGGGGATCAAAATTACAAATTACCCTATAATTTTCTTAACTTATTTAGTGTCCGTTTGGTAGAGATTATAAACTAGTTTATTTGACCAAAACAGTTTATTTGACCAAGAATGGTAAAAAATGACGGCTAACAAGGCAAACTTTTTTGAGAAAAACTTTTTGGTCAAATAAACTAGTTTATAAACTCTACCAAACGGACTCTTCGTAATATACCACTTACCCAATAAATTCCAACAGTAGAAATTTGCTCGCATTGAAAAATAATTAAGAAGAAAGATTTGAAAAATATTGAAGAAAAATGAGAAAGAAAATTTGAGAATATAGAGATTTTTAAAAAAAAATGAAGATAGACGTATGTATTTTTTTTATGGATTAGGTTTCTCGACCGATAGTCGAGTCCCAAACTATTCTTAATTTTTATTTTTATTTATATTTTTAATTAAAATCATATTTAAAAATATATATAAGTAAAGGCAACAAAACATATGAATATCTTAATTCCCACTCAGTCGCCATCTCATTCCAGTTAGAACAATTTTAAATTACACTATAGATCTTATTTGAAATCTTAATCAATTTTGAAAACTACAAATTGGCCAACAGAACTCGTGGTCTACGACCGGGATTTGCATCATGCGCGCACAGCCAAAATAAATGACTGAAAGAAGTTACTTATTTTGAAATTACTTAAAAATAAATAACTTTTTTATTTACAACTTTTAACCAGCAAAGAAATTAAATTTATTTACTTACAAGCAACTTTTCTAAGGGTGTGTTTGATTTGTTTAATGGAAAATGGTGGAAAATGAAAACATTTTCCATGGTGGAAAAAAATATCTATCAAATAGGTGAGAAAATATTTTCAAAGAAAGTAGCCAAAAGTGTGCTTTAGGTGATTGTACTTTGAAAATCATTTTCATTTTCTATGTGCAATCAAACAATAAAAGGTGGAAAAGATTTTCCATGGATGCGACAACATTTTCTATAGATTTGACATTTTATATGAAAAATGTGTCAATCAAACACACCATAAGCTTAGCTAAACATGCACAGGCGGAGCTTGGGTCCAAGGGAAGACCTAGACCCCCAAATTTTTGGGTTTTTTTTTTTTTTTTTTTTGTAGTTTTTTAATTTTTTATTATATAATTTAACTTTTACCTAATATTAATATAATATATGGTAATTGGATACATTGATCCAATATCAATTTAGAACTTGTTTGATATAGTTTATAAATTAGTTTATTTGATCAAAATAGTTTATTCGACAAAAAATAGTCAACAATGTCAAGTTACCAAGGCAAATTTTTTAGTCAATAAACCATTTTTTATCAAATAAACTAGTTCATAAATTGGACCAAAATGCTCTTAATGTAAGACAATTAGACATGTTAACCTAATAAAATTAATAATACAAATTTAAAAATGATTGACCAATTCTTCAATTGATAATACAAAATTAATAAAGACATTTTACTTGTTAATACATGTTGTGTTCAAATAATAATTGTATATAACACTATTAAAAAAGTTTAAATTTGTGTTCATCAACTACATAACTTAGTTTTAGATAAAATAGTTATATATTCTATTTTTGTTCAATAACTTCTTGTAAGTTTTTTTAAAGAATACGACTTATAAAAAAAATATTAGATTCTCATAAAAATGAGCTCAATAATTGTGGTCTGAAAAAAAAAATTCGGGGGCACTGACCCCGAATCCCTGCTGGAGGGTTCCCCCGTCCACCCCTATTTGGGACCCCCAATTTAGAATGTCTAGCTCCGCCACTGCCAATAATGAAAATGATACATAAAACACGTTCAAAAATCAAGCCAAACTATAACAATAGATAGATCAACCCGGAAAGGCAAACCGTGCAAATAAAGATACTTGTAAATGTTAATGATAAAATAGGGGTGATAGGTAAAGATAAATGTACTAAAGAATTATGTGAACAAAGCCAAATTCCATAATCTGCTACAATAAACATAATGAATTCTTAATGATGTCCAATAAGAAACAATTTTGCAGTTTCCTTAGCCGGTGGAGGCGGAGGTGGCAGATCGGAACCACGCTTTACTTATTAAAGCCCTCCTGAACGGTGCTGCACACCCTCCGGCCTCCTTCACCCCATCAATACCCTAGCATCCAGGTTTGCAAATTCTTTAGGAAGCCAAAATTGGCTCGACTAGGTCAGCTAGATATATATGCAACACTATACAAACAAACAACCCCAACAAATTTGACAAGAAAATCCATTCAGTAATTTAGCTGTCAAAGTTCAGGGTTCGCTAAACAGAAGTAAATGAATGTTCAGAACTGCTGTAGCCGTACTCTTATCAACTGTGGACGAGATAATAACTAGGACAGAACATTTTCCATTGTCTAACCTAGGCATTCTCAGTAATGAGCTTCTCCACATAAATCTTCATCTAGCGCATGTTGAACACTGTAAAATGTAATTCAATTGCTACCTTACTGCAGACGTGCAAGCATATTCCACCAAAGCTAGGAAATCTGACTCTTTACTAGTAGAAGCTCCTTCCCATGACCTAAAAATTAAAGAAATTTCCTTTGAATGTCAATACATTTGAGCAAGACAATAGGAATAAATAAATGTCTGATCATCGCTCAAAACAGGGAATAATATGCGAGACAAGACGATGATTTCATAGCAAGTGGAAACAATAGAAGAGGAATTCGGGATAAGGCAGAGACAAAAGCTGGATAAAATTAGTTTGAGCACCAATAATGTAAGTAACAAGTCATAATATTGCATAATAACTATCATTTAGCAGAAAAACCCAAAATAATAACAAAATCATGCAAGCAACAAATACATTTACATAACTGAAGCTCATGTCCATTTTTATAGCACAGATATATATTCACTCAAGGACTGGTACTTTTTCACAAATTACTTGTATTTCACAAGGTCCTTTAAACATTTCCCCTTCCTTTCCCTTTTCCAGGCATCTTCGTCGTATATTATCAAACATATATTCAAGAATGTTTGTTGCAATGGTTTACAAACATGTCAACTTGTGAAGCCCTCTTGGAAATGCCCGTACAAAGACAGAAGAGGGCTCAATGATTAGCTGTCATTATAGAGAAACACAACAATCAAATCAACCACTTCACTTGATAGCTTCTCTTCTCTGTTTGGTTTTAAAAAGTAAGTGCCCAAAGTCTCCAACAAGGACAGTGCCTTCATGAGTATCCTCCCACCATCCCCCAAGGAAGTAAGAAGATGGAAGGAGAAGAATCACCAACAAACATGTAGGAACTATAAAAAATATACATGTATAAACCTAAGAACAGAAAGACAGACAGATGGTTCAAGTCAAACTTCCTCTCCGTAAAACATGCATCCATACACACTTTGAACTCTAAAATTGAACCTCCCCTTCAATAAGAATCACTGAGACATTCAATGGTTCATTAAAACACTTGAAGCCAACAATCCTAATTGAGAAGATGTTACTCAAACACCAAAAAATGTGACCTTAATAACAAAATAGAAGATCACGCAGAAAGTACCGTAAACAATAAGAACTACACCATTCATGGGACTGTAAAGTTGGAACTTTTCATATTTTGAAGGTGTGTTTGATCACGACTGAGATACAGAAACAATACTTAACTTTGGAAGAATCCCCACGATTACCCAAATCTTACAAGTTGATGTTTCAAACTGAAATGGATTTCCATTCCAAGGACCAAAGTCACATAATAAAGTCTCAGTTTCCATTCTCACAAGATTTATATTGAATATAATGTTGTTTTGAGTTCAACCGTGTGACGTTTTGTAAGTTTCATTTCTCTGTCATTTCAAGGAAAAAGCAATGTTAAAAAAACCGGACCGACCATCGTCCTGGAAAAGGCAACGGGTCAAGGGTCAAGGGTCAAGGGTCAAGGGTGAACCGGAGTCGAACTGGTTTCAATTAAAAAATTAATCCAAAAATCTCACAAAATTTCTAAAAGTAAGTTATTTGCAAATAAACCAACATTTATAGACAAAATCACTCACAAAAACAAATTTTGGCTTCAAATAGACTTTTCATAATGTCCACTTCCAATATTAGTAAAAATTAAAGATGGCAAAAAAAAATCCGCCAATCCGAACCCACCCCGCCGCGCGACCCGCCACTTAAAAAAAAAAAAAAATTTTTTGGTAAATCATAAAATAGAATTACAATTTACAAATTATTTTTTTTTTAAAAATGGGTTGAACAAGAATCGAACCCAGGTTGAAGTTATGAACTTATAACTCTTGACCACTACACCACAACCTCAATCTTATATTTATTTTTATTTTTTTTTCCTGGATAATTATAAAAAATTCCTATTTTATTTTTTTTAAAATTTTTTTTTTTTCTGTTTTTATATTAAAAAAAAATCCCTTAACCGAGACGGTTGGCGAGTCAAAGCCTCGACTTGCCCCATGGGTCACGGGGCGGTGCGGGTGGGGTAAAAAATTCTCGGGGCTGGGCGGGGCCGACCCGCCCCATTGCCATCCGTAGTAAAAATACATGTTCCAAGTTCAAAGTTCAAAACATAAACTTAGCATAAATCTGATTTGCCCTAATCTGATTTTTGTTTTTCTTTTTTGATTCTTAAATGATTGGAAATTACAATTTCCTGTCAAAATTTCCGATGAGAAAAACCCATTAAAATCGGACCGGTTCTACCGAGTAGCGGTTTAACCACTAAAAACCCCGAATTTCCGGTCCGGTATCTAATGCCTAGTTAAATTAGTAGCCCGGACCGATTTTGCAACCAATTTCCAATTTTCCCGGTTGAATCGGCCAGGCCAGGCCAAGCCAGGCCAAGCCAGTCCAGTCCGATTTTCTAAACATTGAGAAAAACTTAACCCTATAATTCCTACTACATACAGAAGAAATAAATTTTAGGAAATTTTCATGGGCTTCACAATATTATGAAATCTCTCCAATTGATGTTCAGCAGCATGATCTGGGCCAAAACACACAACTCAGGATTAAAACGCCATTAAGCACTACAGAAACCTTGAATATATATTAACTAAATAATGGGCTTCAAACTTCAGCATGCACTGGAGCAGCAAAGCAAGTAGAAACTGACAGAATAGATTCATCATGCCTGAAATAGCCAGACGGTATTCCCATAATGAAAAAAATAGATACTGTTGATAAGATAAGGCTATAGTTAACTGAGAGAGTTGCCATATGACATCTCACATAACTCGAGGCAAAGTCCTAGCAATAAGAACAAGATTTTGGTAGCAAAACTGACAATCTCAAAATACCGTGTAGCTGGCACTTATCATAGATGATAAATGAATAATAGGCACACTCGTGTATACTCGCATGACAAACAAATAAGTGATTTGGTGACAAATATTCGTATCAAGACTTCCTTAAGAGTAAGCAATATCCATGCTGCTACTCCAAAATGATTTTCTGAATGGTCATTATGAGACAAGCACGCCCAATTAAGTTCTGATGAAATACCATAGTGGAGAAAGCAAAACACACAACCTAGCATGAACTGGTTTATCTGGGTCCTGGATATCCTTGGGTATCATAAGCACCCCAAGAACCGGGTCCAGGTCCATACTGAGGATAACCTTGTGTACCAGAAGGCGCCTACAATAAGAGGATGAAAAGTTAATTAGTAATTAGCTGAGTAATATCAGTACAAACAAAAAAACGTCTGTGTACAAGGTCTGTGCTGGTGCACATCTTCTAACTACAAAAGAATAAACCTCAGTTGTTAACTTACAGGATGCATTGGATTTGTGGGGTTCATGCCATAAGCAACAGGATAAGGATTCCCTGAATACCCTGCTTCAGGATTGCCGTAATTTACATTATAAGTTGCAGCTGCAGATATAGAATTCAACCAATTAGACAACTTCTCTATCGAAGCCTACCTCATTCGGTACATGAATTTAATAGAAATCACTGAAATTGGTGTAGCGAGACATGAGATCAGGTTTGCCAAGATCAATCATAATTAATGTCCGCAGATAAATCAACAAATAACACTTAGAATTTGTAAAACGTTGTTTAGAAAAAATATTATTCCAGTAATATACTCAAGCTTCAATCATACAAGACTAGATGTCTTTGATCTCAAACGACAAGTTAACCCCGTGGAGAAGCAACAAAAACCAGATATTGAATCAAACAGACCTCAAGAAAACTCAAAAGAAAATACAGAGCGGAATTTTCAAAATAGCTATCTCACGATGCATAACGAGAAATGGCTACCTTTCGACTTTTTTGCTTAAAGGGCCTACTTTACAGGTCAAAAAACTAATTTAACCTTATTAAAAATGGTCGACCGTCAAAGTGGCACCCCAACTCTCCAAGCTCGATGAGTTGGGTCTACTACTTGACCAGCTGTCCAAACAAGTCGAGATTGGAGATCAGGGAAAAGCTCAAAGCATACTTCTCGTTTTTTAAAAATTCCTCCTCCATCCCAAACCTCTATGATACCAAAAGTTAGTTTTACCCATTATACCAAGATGTGCAGGAAAGGCCCAATCCCAGGCTTTCTGTCTAGGTGCAGATAGTTATTTTCGAACAAGCTCTCCAATCTAATTCACGATCCAACTAACAGACACTACCTCGGAAATAGAAGGGAATCGTGAAGTCTTGCCAGATACTCTACCATTAAATTTAGAAAATTTCCTTGAATCCTAGATGCAATGGATCTACAATATTTTAGAAAAGCCTCAAATCAAGTGTTAAGAATCAAGCAACTATCATCCGTCTGTTTCCTTTGCTTCTGCAGGGAATAATTCTACAAGATCTATCTGCATAACAAAAACAAAGAGATTTCTTGTTTTTCGTTGAAAAAGCGACACCTAGATCTGAAAAAGGGATCCAACTAGGCACACGGAAGTTTAGAGTAGAAGGAACTCGAAGTTGGCATTCTATAGTCTACAAGTCCACCTGTGAAAGCGAAGTTGGAAGAATCTCTGTTGCCGTATCGAGTGATGCTAGCTCAATCAGAAGGTAACCTTTCAGGAAGTAGAGATTGAGAGTAGAAATACAATTGTGAATATAGATGTATTCTTAGTTAAACGAATGCCATTAGTCCCTTTGAAAGTATTACATAAACTCTTCCGATTGAATATGATAAAGTCTATAAAAACACGAGCTTTATTAACTGTAGTAACTCTCCATAATTAATGCTACAATAATTCTCCTTAATTGATACAACTCTCTTCAATTTTCATCATTTTTCTTTTTAAAGCAACAATTATTTCAAACAATAATTACTCTATTACCAGATTTATTTGGAGAAAATCCCCATTTCGTAGATCTAGGAATTTAAAGTAAACAAATAATTGCAGCCTTACCTGCTTCCCCTTTCTTCTTATTCTCGTATCGGTTCTTTCTTCTGTTTATTTTATTTTGTGTTAGGTTGTCTTTACCATTTTCCAATCTCTTGTTCTCTTGTGAGAGCAAAGGAACAGAGAGTTGATGGTGGAGAAGAAGAAGAAAGAGGAGAAGGGTATTTTAGGATTTTGAAAAGAAATAAACATTTAAAAAAGTTCAAATTAGTATGGCCATTTTTCACTCTCTCTCCCCCAAACCGTTTTTTCCATGGAAATATCCTCAAATCAAGATAAAATGTCACGATGTACTAAAACTACTCGTATGAAAATCAAATTGTAGAGGTTCAACGAAATCACTGGAATCTATAGTTTTTCCCCTGAGGAGTAGAGACATAGTCAGACAAAAGAAAATAACATGAATCTATGGTTTCGTCTTTTCTACTCTTTGGTTTTCGACTCTAGCCATGTTAGCAATGGAGTCCGACTGTCCAAGTCAACTATCATTACCGGTCTCAGAATTGCAAGTCAATTGATTTTACAACCGAGACATTACTTGTTCAAATTGCTGACCAAAACTGCGGCTTTAGTGGCCTTGCTGTAGTTAATTGCTGCAAAAGTGAGGACTACCTAAGTCCGAGATTCTAATGCCAGGTATAAATACACATGAATGGCATATCCAATAAACAAGCTTTACCTCCCTCAAATTTCCTACTGTTTCCTCCCAAGTTGAAAATTAATTTCATTACAAAGAATAATGTCTATCTATGTCCAAGATTCTAAATTCGGGTAGAAATACACATGAATGGAAATTTTCAATTTCACAATGAAAGATAATTGTAATGGCATATCTAGTAAATGAGCTTACTTCTCTCAAATCTCCTCTGTTTCCGCCCACATTGAAAAGTAATATCATTACAAAAGAATAATGTATGAAAAGTATAAACAGAAACAAACTCGCCCTGATTTCAACATTAATTTGCAACATAGAAATGTAGAAAACCCTTAAGAAAACAAATACCTGGATTCCCAATAGCACTAGCAGCATGAGCTCTTTTTTGGGCATTAGCCAACTCTGCCCGTAGTTTTTCCACCTCTCGAGCCATGGAGATTAACTTACTCTCCATCAACTTACCTTGTTCCAAGCTCTCTGCAACACCCTTCTTTTCACGCTCAACAGCAGCCCTAAAAGCCAACAACGAGATATTAAGATATAGAAGGCGTGACAACAGACATAAAAACGATTATATACACTGTTACCTAGCTCGATCCAGCTCATGTCTCAAACCTTCAATGTCTGCCTTAATGGCAGGAACCTGCTGCAAATCTGAAGTAACTCTAGCCAAATCTTGAGTCATCATTTGGACCTGAGATGTAAGATCTTGCCTTGCAGCAGTTAACTCCTTAATATCCATGTGCACTTGCATAAGATCAGCCCTCATGGCATTAACAGCATGAAGTTCATTTTCCATTTTAACAGACTTCTCATAAAGTTCCCTCATCTCTAAATCCGTTTCCGCGTGAAAAGAACGGGCAAACTTATCAGCCCGCTGAAACTCATACTGGGCAACCTCTAATTCCTGCCTAAGTGCCACGTGTGTCGCAGCCAACATCTGGTTGTCAACGAGCATACCCTGGATCTCATCGTGTTGAGCTGCCAAGCGCTCCTTGATAATGGCAGGAGGAGGAGGGTGAGGTCTGGGTCCACCCAAACTATAATGGGATTCCCTCATTTCTTCCAGCAATGCAGGATGTGGTCCTCCCCCAAGGCCTCTGACAAGATGCGATTCATGGACTGGAGGTGGGGGAAGCCCACCATGAGGAACTCCTTTCATAGGAACTGGAAGCCCTCGATTTCTTCCTGACATTAATCTTCAAATTGGTTTTATCTTTCACTGAACAATCTGATGCAAATAATCTATGCCAATCAATTCTTGACAATTGAACTCAATAAGCAATGCTAACTAAACAGAAACTTCCATGCATTTAAAATTGTTCAGGATTAATAGCACAAGAAACAAACCATCTACTCCTGACGAATAGGATGGTGAAAATTATACATCTTATCCTACCGAAACTTTTCAATGAAGCCAATCAAGAATGCAACATTGAAAAAGGAAAGGAGAATCAATTCCAATTAAAATACTGTCAAAAGAACAAACATGTACCTATCTTTTTATCACTATTCAGTTATTAGTATTGATTTTCAACAAAACCGAACGTAAAATAATTCAATCCCATACTACGTTAGGAAAAATATAAATCCAGTTATACATCTCAACAATATAATGGGCATATTAAAAACAAATACACCACAAAAGGAAAAGAGAAGAGAAAAAAATAAAAACCATAATTAGCGAACGAGATGAATAAGAGAATACTATAACGAACCCTTAATATATCGCTGACAAAAAAGAACAATAAAAGATCGGATCACTCACAGGTTTGCAAATTGTAAAGCGTCGACGAAATTCAAGAGTGAAATTTCCTTTGTTTGCAGTGGAATTAAAAGCCCAGAACCCTAACCATAGATTATACTAGAATTTAAAATTGAAAGAAACCAAGGAAAAATAAAAAAGGAGTGAATTAATGTCATGTTTGGGTAAGCTCAAATAGCAAGGTTGAATTTCTTTGAAAGAATAACTTTTTTTTTCCTCAAAAAGGTAGGAATTTTAACCATAACTAGAGGTGTTGGTCTGATTTTTTTAAAAATAAAGGTAGAAATCAGAATTGAGAACCAATTGGGTCCGAGTCAATTTTTTATTCTTAAACTAGAACCGTGGGTATCCAACTTTATAATTGAATTTTATTTTTAAATATTATTTATTTTTTACAATTTGTTCACCATGACCCAATTACCCAAACCAAAAGTACAAAGCCCATAACCCTAAACCTAAATTCAATTGATCCAATTCCAAATTCTCAACTCAAATACACAATACAATATTATCGTCTATCTCGCACACTCACTCATCTCTCTCTCGCTCAACATATAGGAAGATATAACTGAAACGAATCTTCAATTTTGAGAAATAATTTTCATTTTTCTAACCCCATTTATTATTCTAGTTAATATTTAGATGTTTTAGAAATTATTTTAATATCTAATGTATTTTAATGTTAACAGGTTTGTAATTTCTATTTTTTTTCAAAACATGTTGTCAACTTACAATATTAAAAGAAAATGTTATGGGTAAACCAAACTCGAACTGACAGTTTCAGTTCGTGGACTCGAATAGTTCTATTTACGAAATACCCAAAGTATAATAGATAGTTTTGGGGATTGAAATACTTGGACCGACTCACCCGACGCCCAGACTTATTTGAACATTTTAAAAGATGGTTAAATATTTCAAAAATCACTGAACTTTCTTACGCATCACTGATACCTCACTAAACTTCAAAATGTTGTTAACACATTACTATACAATACAAATATGATCTTCATTCATCACTCATAACATTATCATTTCTGGCATTGACGAATTTCCCAACGTGGCAGACGGCTTTCTTATATGGTGCGACCCACCATCCATATCTTCCATTAAGCAATTACACATTGGCCATTTGAAAAAAAAAAATGCACTTCCCAAACACATTTCTTACTTTCAGCAAGTAAAACCCCCAAATCACAAATCACAAATCCCTAACCCCAACCCCCATTTCTCTACAGCTTGTATTTCATGATTGGCATGGAAAATTCATCAAATTCTTTGCAGATAATGGACGGGGTTATGTGTCATTGTGGTCAATTTACAAGATTGAAGACCTCTTGGACGAATGCTAATCCCGGTCGTCGATTTCAAGGTTGCAAGTTCTATGGGAAGCCAGATGCTTGCGATTTCTTTTCGTGGCTTGATCCTCCACCGCAACCTAGATACAAATCAATTATCAATGGGTTCTTGCAAACTAAATCAGTGGCTAAAAAATAAAAGAACAAATTCGCTCGAAGTTCATAATTTATCAAATTGGATTTTGATTGTTCCTTAGCTTCTTAGTTCTTCGTTTTGTCTTCTAAATTCCAACTGTAATGAATTGTGTAATGTTGGGTGTAGTTTGATGCCTACCATTTTATGTACTCTAAAACAATGTGTATTGTTGGCTTCTGGGACTTTGTTGCAATAAAATACTTATAGTAGAATGTAAAGAATTGTGTAATAGTCTTCTCAAAATGTGTAATGTTGGACTTATTTTGTTGGACAAACAGAAATAGGAAGACTTTCATGTTTTTAGGACTTCTTGTGTAATGTTGTCTTCTCAAAATTGTGTATTTGGATGTATTCCTCCTTAAGCATTGGCATAGCATGGCTAATTGGAAAGAAAATAAGGCACAATATATACAAAGAGTGGTATTATTGAATTATTGACCACCCACAAAATTGGAAAACTTTCATGTTTTTATTCTCCTTGCAATGTTTATTAGTAGATAATGCTATTTCAAATTAAGCACAATCAATACACAGGCAACAACAAAAAGAACAAAATATCATTCCATTTACAACTACCCATTAGTTTGCAACGTTTCAAGCTACAAAAGAAATGTTTCATCCTACCCCTTTCACTTGCCGCTTCTTGGGTATCTAGTTCTTGTACCATTGATGAGATGTTAACCTCGTGTTATAATTGAAGCATCCACATGACTAGGCGTAGAAATAGAAGGCCCATTATATTATCTGCACCTAGAAGAGACATCCCAGGAGTAGGCATGAACTAGAAAGTTGAGTGTAGTGTTCGGCCCTAGCTATAAGAACATTTATTGCCTCTATTTGGAACCATCTTACCATGTGGTAGTCTAACGAAGTTAGTCCACCGGTTATTAAAATAAACATAATGAAAACAAAGCATGTAACAATCTAAAAATGAACACTGCTCCTTCCTACACTCTGGATTTTTTTCTTATGATGTCATTCGATCAGATGATCCAATTCCACATTTAAAAAAATCCTTAAAACGTAGGATTAATCAGCCAATGCAACAGTAATCAAGCTTCCAATTCAATCTTTAATTGAGCATATCAATACACGCAGAGTATGTGTAACCAATGTCTTAAACAACTCGTAAACATGCCCATTTCTTGTACTTTCAACTATCTACTTGTATTATTACTTTTCATAATAATAACTATTCAAGTATTCAGCTACCAAGAACAATCTGCATCTCACATCTCTTGTCAAAACATGTAAGTTGCTGGTTGAAGAAAAATGAAAGAAGTATGGAAACCAAAAATAATTTCTGAAACAAACAAAAATCATCTTCAGGAAGTTGATAATTACAGAACAAGATTGTCCTATGTAATTCATTAGGAGTGGAAGATAAATAGAAAAGTTGAGTGTATTAGATTGAAATAAATATACTTACTTTATCAGGGGCATCCGGCCTCAAATGGTACATGCTATTATGACCATCCAACTCGCACACAGAGCATGTCATGGTTACTTGTCCATTTCTCTTCACAAAGGATTTTGACTAACTATGCTCAATAAAATCTTCCTCCAAACCTATCATCCTCTTAGTTTGCCTTATGCCCTTTTATTTGACAATCTACGTTGGGGGTTTGATGACAAACCTTTCAATTTATGGCCACAAATTTTTCCTATTGATTGGGTTTATTATATGATCGCAACACTTCAAATAAGTATCCACCTTGTAATAGTTTGTCAACATAGTCACTTGGTTCATTCCTTTCATCAAATATTACGACACAAGCATGGAAACAAGGAATGCCTATTAAATCTCATCTCAGACACGCACAAGTACGTGCTTGCAAGTCAACAACATATGTCCCAGATGGAGAGGTAACTTGATATTGTGGGCCTCCAGACCAATCCAAATTACATCTCTTCGCCATTGCAACATTCCTATCCAAATTTCTTTTGATCTTTGGACACAACTGTCCATTATATATTCTCATCCTATCCCTCATTGACTGGATTCTTTTCATGAAATTCGTTTGTACAAAAGTCAACATTGTTAGAATCGACTTATCTATGTCCTCTAACAATGTTTTGTTAAAACATTCACACCTATTGTTTAGTAAAATGCCACTCTTCGGTTTGACAGAAAAATGAAATTTACTCTACTATGTTTGCGGCATCTCCATCAACCACTTGTAAGCTTCTTCACTCACAATTTGTATTTGCGACATCCAATGTTTGGAGTCAGCAACAGTAGTAAACTAAGTAGCTCTTTACGAACAGTTCTTTAAAATTTTACCCTTGAGTCATTTTTGAAGAAGTTCGAGTACATGTGTCACACACAAAATCTGTGCTCGGCCTTCGAAAACAACTCATCAATGACATTTTGTAATCCCTTTTGTCTGTCAGTCATCAATGTCCATTCAATGCCGTTATCAATACCAACATTGACATAGACCATCTCTATATTTGTGTATTTTCTTTCTCAACTACAGCGTACGCCACTGGATATGTGCAATCATTGGCGTCGATATCAACAGCTGTAAGTATTTGCCCTCCATAATTTTTCTTCAAAAAAAACCCGTCCAGACCAATCAATTTCCTACATCCACTAAAAAACCCTTTCGTGCACACACTAAAATAGATGTATATTCCCTGAAATATTTCATTGTGAACTGATATAACCATAGCTGATCCAGGATTAGTCCTCAACACCTCTCCTACATAGTTTCTCAATAACCCAAACTGTTATTCAATTGTATCATCTACCAAAGGTCTTTGCAAATCTCTTCATTTTCTAAACCATATTCATACTAATTTTTACTTTCAAATCTTTGTACACGATGGTTATAATCTCTGTCTTCCAATTCGGATTGACCCTAAATATCTCAAGATAATGATTAGACAACAAGATAATGATTAGACAAGAATATGTAAGTATAATGTCTATTAACTTGGTCTCGATAGCATGTATGATCTAGAGTAAAAAAATTATTTACACATGCAATTGTTCTTCATCTTAGATGCCCAAACTCTTCATTTACACCCCAATTTGCAAACCACGTGTACTATATTTGGATCATTTACCTAATATCCAACATTGAACATTTTCATAACACCAGAATGCCTAACCACATCTTGTCAATTCATCTAAAGATCTAAATTTTTGCCCAACTTCTAACTACAGATCTTTCATATCAACCTCAGCATCAAATTCTGAAAATCTATACTCAGTTTCATTGTCAATTGAATATTCACTAACCAACTCTTCAGAAGAGGGACACTTCAATATATCTACTTCACATTCCACGTCTTCTATCCTTTCAGTTCACACTGGTTCAAATCTCATTTCAATACCTTCGGTGACATTTTCGTTGAATAAAACATCATCATTATTTTTCTCGTTCTCTGAATCAAAGAAACTTGGGTCCTCATCTGAATCTTAAAAAAATGCATAAATCAGTTGCTGACCAATAATCTGAAATAAAAAAAATCAATGCAATCTCCATTTATGTTCATTAATTTAGCTTGGCTAGCCATTCGTCGATCCCTATAACTAGGTTTAGGATTTTCGCACGACAACTATTTAATCTACATGAGACAGCAAGGGACAAACACATACATATAACTAAAGCGATTTTACTTACCTCCAAGTGTGCTCTCCATGTGCGACATTGTCAATTTATTTAAGTTCAGTGGTCCTACCGGTGGGAATTCTTTATTATCGTTGAAGTGCTCACGGTAAAATAAAGGTTGGGGTTAGGGATTTGTGATTTGGGAGAAAAATAGATTTGAGGATTTTAGTTGCTAGAGGTAAGAAACGTGTTTGAGAGATGCATTTTTTTCAAATGGCCAACGTGTAATTGCTGAATGGAATATATGGAGGGTAGGTCGCGCCACGTAGGAAAGCTGTCTGCCATGTTGGCAGATCCGTCAACGCTAGCAAATGGTTGGAGATCATATTTGGATTGTATAGTGAGGTGTTAGGAATATTTTGAAGTTCAGTTAGATATCTGTAACACGTAAGAAAGTTTAGTGATTTTTGAAACAATTAACCTTACTAAAAAGGCTGTAGATGAATTCTCAATAATTTTCTTATATTTCGTGGATGGAAAGCATGTTTGGAAGTGTTTATAAGTTGGTTAAATATTATTTTTATTTACACAATTTGTAAAACCTACAATTTTTATCTACTTTTTATCCACACATTTCGTAAGGACCCACGACTTTAGCATCTCCAGTAGACTTTCTAGTTATAAAGAGCAAATTTTGTATTTAAAAGAGCATATATAAATTTAGAGTAAAGTTTTTTAAGTACTCAAATAGTTTCTTTATTTTTAACAATTCATTTTACTTTTTTCAATAAGTATTTATTATTTTTATCTATATTTTAGTTTGACATACTTCTCTCTTAATTCTCATATGATTTTCTTTTATTTTTCTCTATTTTATTTTGTATATACTATTTAATTTTATCAACATATGAGTATTGAAAATTGAAATTCTTTGAATGCATTTAATTATAGAGAATTGGTTTAGCTCTCCAAATTTGGAGAGTCAAACTCACTCTCTGTTTTAAAAAGTTATTTTGGAGAGCCTCTTGTAGCATAATTTTAAAGATCGACTCTCTAAATAGAGGGCATCTTATGTTTCAAGAGCCTCTTCGAGATATTCTTATAATCTAAAAAAACTTTACCAAACAAAAATTGCTCATAAAAATTGTTAGGTTTGCATTTTTTTTGGTTTTCACAACTCATGACAACTTCAAGAAAAACCTACGAACAAATTCAAGATAGTAATTGTAAATAAGCTGAAATATTCAATTACAAGATAGTTGAAGTGGTCAAAGATTGTCATTTAAGAGCTTGTTTGGTGAAGCTTAAAAATCTACTAAAAACTGAAGTTAAAGTCAACAATTAATTTTCAACACACATTTCATGAGACTCACAACTTTTATCAACGTTTTAATCATACATTTCATTAATTTTTATCAAAATCTGCTAAAAAACTCCACCAAACAAGTGTTTAACACGACAATGTTGCAAAAATTGAAAAGTTGAAGAGAAACATACTTTCGTTGTAAAATTATTGGATAATTATTGATTATTATTTAGTCTTATCAAAATACTTAGATAAGTCCTACTTGTTCTACAAGTTTGTAACTTTCCTTGAAACTCAATAAATATTGGTGCATAGTTATAATAAAATTACAATTATCTCTTATATTTTTCTCTTCTTCATTTAATTTTATAAAACGTTATCATCACAATTATCAATTATTTTAGATTAAATTGCGAACTGAATTAGTTGACATCTGAGATCATTTTTTGTGTGAAAAAAAAAAGACCATGATACTTCAAAGCATGTTCAAGAAATTCCAATAACATTGTCCAATAACAAGAGAAATTGCTATCAAATTGAGGCTCTCTTCTAAATATCAAATTGAGGCTCTCTTCTAAATACATCTCTCTCATCCACCATTATCCCACATTCCCAAATTCGGGATGAATTGCTAAGATATATATTTAGCTTATAGTACAACTACATATACTATTCTTTATGAAAAATAATATTTTTTGGACTTAAGACTTAACATTAGCATAAAATAATGTTAATACAGTATGAGGTGCATCAAATATAATTGAAAAATTCGGAAGAGCTGGTATTATCGTACCAAATAATACAAAATTATATATTGACATTGCACTTTATCCGAATTTGCTTAATTTTAGAGATATTCGTTGCAATGGATATCATATTGAAACGATGCAATAGAACAATATTGAATATATTTACATAACTTATTTTGTATTTGGAAAGAAGTAGATAAAAGAAATGCTTTGGACACTCGCCTGTGATATGTATTATACATTCATAAAAATGATGAACGTGTCAAATTAACATGATGAATGAGAAAAGAGTCTTAACTTATAAAATTTATGTTGCAAAGACTTTTTTTATATAAAAAAAAGACTTAAATACTATTGTTGGTAAGATCTGTTAAAAGATGGTCGTTTAACATACTATTAACAAATGGTCTTTTAGTCGTCCATAACCGACCTTGATGACCATGGGTCTGTTAAGGCCAATTTATACCTATTAAACTGGTTTTTCAATTAACACACTTCAAATTGACTCAAATTTACACAAATTTAAAGCAAAAATAACAATTCATACTCAAATATATACATATTTTCATGATTTATATCATAAAATTTACAATTTCTACCATAAATTTAAAAAAAAATTGAAATAATCACACATTTTGTAAAAATTTAGATAGGTCAGATCCTAACCTTAAAATGAGATTTCTTAAACTTGTTTGAGCTTGTTTTGAGATTAATAAGATGTCAATTTCTTTGCAAAATAGTAAAGTTTGAATTCATCTCTTTTGTGGCAATAGCGTATAAGTAAGGGAGTAAATATGAAATCATTTGAAATTGAATATGAAATCGATTGAAATTGAATAAGCGTGGAAAAAAAGACAGTGATATATTTGGTAATTTATTTGTAAAAATGGGTCACATGCCATTTAGACAAAGACGTCGAGTCACCCGACAATTTAGCACTATTCCCACAAAAATGATTGAATCAAACATTATCTTGAACCCAAAATCCGTTGACTAAAAAAGTTTTATGCTCTGACATGATGGATTTGGACACCCAGAAATAATAATAATGCGCCAAATAATTAACAACTCACATGAACATCCTTTAAAAAGCCGTAATTTTTTTTCCTAATGATTATCTATGTGGTGTTTGTTTATAAGGTAAGTTAGTCACAAGACCTTCAACTACAAAAGTTAATGTTGAATTTCCAATTTTTTTAAAAAGAATTCAAGGAGATATATGTGGACAGATACACCCACCATATGAATCATTTCGTTATTTTATAATTTTAATTGATTCTTCTACTAGATGGTCCTATGACTACCTAATTTCTACTAGAAGTGCAAATTTTTCTAGACTAGTTGCTCAAATCACAAATTACGAGCTCAATTCTTCGATTACTCAATCAAGACAATATGTCTTGATAATGATGGTGAATTTAGATCAGAAGCATTCGATGAGTATTGTATGTTAATTGGGATTGTAATTGAATATTTAGTTGTTCATGTCCATATGTAAAATGGCTTAACAGAGTCGTTTATTACATTATGCATCATTAGTTCGTATAAGTCAACTACTTATTATTATGAATACTCACATTTACAACTTGCATTTTGTCACTAACCTAATATTTCTCACATTCAAGTTTTCGATTGTGCTGTCCAAGTCTCAATTTTACCCCATCAACGTACCAAAATGGGTTCACAACGAAAATTTAAAATTTATGTTGGTTTTGATTCACCCTCTATTATTATGTATATTAAACCTTTAAGATATGATTTATTTACTGCATATTTTGCAGATTGTCATTTTGATGAATTGAATTTTCCAACTTTTGGAGGGACAAATACATCGTAAAAAACAATGTAAAATTTCTTAGAATGAAACAACCCTATCTTATTGTGACCTCCATAGTAATCAATGAAAGTAAGAGGTTGAAAAAATTATTCATTTGCAAAGAGTTATAAACCAATTACCCGATGTATTCAATGACACAAGAAAAGTGACAAAATCAAACATACCAACAGAAAATACTCTATCAAAATATTGACGTCCTGCAGGACAATCTGCTATAGCCAATGAATATCAAATACGCCTGAAACATGGTCGACCGGTTGGTTTCAAAGATTGTATACCTCGAAAGAGAAAAGTACAAGAGAAAAAAAAACCAAACACTTATTGATAAAACTATCTAAGAGGGGGAAAAATCAACATCGTCGATGAGTTCACATTGATACCGACAAAATTAACGTGTCCATGATGTTTCATAGATATTCACATTTGTAATGAGTATGTTTCATTTCACAAAGTTGGATCAAACTAAGTTGAGGTCATTGAAAGGGAAAAATGAAAGAAAACCATAGCCTTTATCGAGATTCAGGGAAATGATCGAACTTATTTTGTAGTTTTTGGGGTTTTCCGCAAAAGTAAGTGGAATTAAAATTGTTAAACAATATTTTATAAGCAATATACATTATAAAAGAATCGATTTTTTTATGTAAAATGGTTATTTTCTTCCTTTCGGAACATTTCTTCAATATTTTAAATTTTGAAAATAAATATAAACCATCTATATTGGAAAAATTATCACATTTTAAAATGTCTTTCAGTTCAAACATTACTTTCCAAAAACATTTTTCATCCAACGACTTCAATTTTTTGAAAATGCATAGAAGTTCATTTATTTGTCATATACTTCAAATTTCTCACATAAGTAAAACGTGAGGAAAACATAACACTATAATTGAAGTTGCTAAAAATTTTGGATCCTTCTCACATCTCTAAAAAATGTGGAACTTTTGTTTTTTAACATAAAAAATATATTAATTAGAAAATTGAGAAAAAGAAAAGTAAAGAAAAAAAGCTAGTATAAAAGTTCATTGAATGCCTAATAAAAAGGAACAAAACCTTTTTAGTAGAGAACATAAATTTTCTATTTTCTAAAATACAAATTTATCTATAAATAAGTTTTAAGTGACTTGTTAACTTAGCATGCTCTTATAAATTTGAAAGAAGACGAGACAGAGGCGAGAGAATTTTTTGAACGTGGCTTACCAAGGGAAATGCATTTACTCTAAATTGTTAAAAATTTTGATTGACATTTTTTAATTGACTGATTTTTATATATTTTATTAACTTTTACAAATTTTAATAGACTTCCATGAACTTTAAAAATTTCATTTCAGAAGATTTTTCTAGACTTTCACCAAAAAAATAAATTTTGGACTCTTATTTTGTCAATTAAATCTTCAATACAAAATTATAATGTCGCAGAATTAATAAAAATTTTCGCAAGAAAAAAAGTCTAGCAATAATTTATTTAGGGTGTGTTTGATTTTGATTAAAATCAGATTTTTTAAAAAAGTTGATGAAATGTGTGGTTAAAAAGTTGTGGGTCCATGAAATGTGTGGTTAAAATTAATTGTTGACTTTGACTTTAATTTTTTAACAAAATTTTAATTAAAAACAAACATAGCCTTAATTACATTAATATTATTAAATTCATAAAAAACTTTGAATTGATAATGTTTTATTAATTTGTTGCAAGTAAACTACGTCAAAAGTCAATAACATAAATTATTAAATCACTATTTTTATTATTTTGGGTAAAACTATGAATTTTCAAATGACTTATGGATAAATTAAAAAAAAAAGAAGTACGATACTCCTTTTAAAATTATTTTTTAACAAAATGAATAGAGTGAAAAAATATTAATATTCTTTTTTATAAAAAAATAAGGTAAATTACACTCACAATCTCCAAATTTGTAACAATATTATCTTCATTCAATTTTATTCGCAGATATCGTTTCTACATTTTTATTAATTCGCACAGATGGTCTCCAAATTTTTTTTTGACAATATTTTCATTAGTTTAAATAAATTAAAATAACAAAAAATAGAAAATTTAATAAAAAAAAATTACAGTTTAGATCACTAACCTTTTTAAAGTATAAGGGATTTTGGCACAAATGGTCCCTAACGTATGCATAGAGCTGGCAAATGGGTTGTCCAACCCGCCAGAGCAGGGTCATACATGAAACTGGGCTGGGCTAGTTTTGTATGGGCCAGACATATGCTAGCACAGTCCAGTCCATTGGTCCAATTTGGTCTTAGTTTTCTTTTTTTTTTCTTTTTTTTTTGAATAAATTTTTTATACAATCTAATACATTACATCAAATAGAATCTTAGATAAATTTAAACTATATATTTTGAGATTTTTAAAGAGAATAATTTTTAAAATTGGGGCTCTTATGTATTAGTCAATAGATAAACGTCAATTTTCTTTCAAAATAATAAATTTTTTTTATTAATTGTAAACTATTTGTAGACACTTTTAAAAAAAAAAAAAACAAATATTAAAAGCATGTTAGTCTTATTGTTTTGAAATATAAGCATGTTTGGCTTAAATTAAAAAATTTACTTATAAGTAAATTTAAAATAAATAATTTACTTGTCACATCAAATATATTTTGGATTGAAACTTAAATTAAACTAAATTTTAATTAAATCTAAACAGTTTTTATGTTGGATCGCGAGATTTTTGGACTAATGTTTATTGGTGACATTGGCTTAGATCATTTTAGATTGATATTATTTGAATTATATATTGGGGCTATTCACAAAATGAGTAATTAGTGTTAAGGAGAAAAAAAAATAAAAAATAAAAATAAAAAAAAATTGGGCCTGCCCAACTGGCCCGTGGGCTAGATGGGGATTTTATTTGGGCTAGGGCCAACCCAACCCAAAAAAGCGAGCTACATGGCCGGTCCAATTTTGCCACCTCTACTCACATCGAATTCTTTAAACAAGTACTTTGAATGATAAGTCTATAAAATGGACCAAGTTATCATTATATAAATAATGGGTTTTACATTTGGATGAGCTATGAAATTTGTGGTCTTTTAATTAATATTTTGTTTATATTATATTTTTATAAATATAATAATAAAAAATTATTTTATTATAATCGTGACGGGTACGAGGTGGGGATCCTGTTCCACAACCTCGCCCTGTCCCCCGACCCGGGGCAGGGATTGCAACCTCGGTTCTCTGATTAATCATGAATTTTCTGACCCGTTCGGCACGAGTCCCGTAGAGATCGGGAAAACTGGGGATTTTTGGCATCCCTAGAGTTGAACATTTTTTAAAAGTCTATATCGAATACTTTAAGTTTTATAAAGTTTAAAAAGTCTGTATTAAATACATGTTAGAGTTTTAAATTTTATAAACATCTTATAAAGTCTTAATTTAGGGTATGTTTGATTTTGATTAAAATCATATTTTTTGAAAAAGTTGATAAAAGTTTTTGAAATGAGTGGTTGAAAAGTTGTAGGTCCATGAAATGTGTGGTTAAAATTGATTGTTGACTTTGACTTTAGCTTTTTAGCAAAATTTTAATTGAAAACAAACAGGGCCTAAGAGCATGTTTGGTATAATTTATTTTAAAATTTTTTTTTTTCTCAAATTCATTTTCAACCACATAAAAACGGGACTCAAAATTTTTATCAACTTTTCTACCACACATTTCACTAATTTTTTTCAAAATCTAAAAAAAAAAAAAAGACTTTCAAACTCTTCCAAATAGGTACTAAATGAGGTGGAGCTACTACGGGACAAAGTGGGTCAAATGACTCCGCAAAGATTTTGAAAATGGCTAAAGTCCAAATTTAAAATTATAAATTAACCTAAAATAGCTCAAATTCAAATTGCAACCCAAATTGTTTTAATTCAAATTTCAGCTCAAATTGACTCAACTCCCAAGTTTTAATTGATTACCCAAAGTCCTAAAGCTCAGTTGATACCATCTATTCAATTATCTTCTTAGCATATAAATACGCCTTAATTCAATTGTAATTTTAAATTTTCACTATATTTCTTCAAATTAAAATTACAATAAACCAAAATCAACCGTAAATCTATTAACCCAGCTAGCCAGCCCGAAAGAGAACTAAGGGTTTAGCTTATTATCTTCGTGGTCATTCTTTCAAAAGAACGTCGTCCAAGTTGAAAAAAAAAAGACCGACCCAGACCCATATAATTATTCTCTTATATTTAGGCTACATGGCTAAGGAATAGTTTAATAGAGCTTGAGGATGGATGAGACGGTCTAGACGAAGTCACGAAGATGACAATATTTTATTGTAAATCTAGAATAATTTTTAAGTGACATATAAATATGAATATCTAAATAAAAGAATATTGAAGTGAATGAAGTAATAACCAAACGAAAAATGATATACTCCCTATGGTGGGAAGTAGTTATGAAGGCCACTCCCCAACATGGGGAGTAGATCATTCCTCATAACCAACAACACCAATTGTTCATCATTTTAAATTTTAATAAAATTAGTTTTCTTATTTTTTTCTGAAATTAATATTGATATGAAATTACATGACAACCACGTCGAAAGTACGACGTTTCAGAAAATTGATAATGATATAATTACACAACGTTTTCAAAGTATGAAAATGTGTAGGAACAATTGTTGTAATATTAAAATATTTTCATTAGTATTATATTATTTAAAAAAAAATGCTACTTAATTTTTGCCCACTCAAAAAAAAAATTTCTGGCTCCGCCACTAACTAAATCTATACATCTAAAATGTCCTAAAAATGAGAAATATTTTTGGACTATTTTACCTTTACAAATTTTTTAAATTTACAAATTTTTTAAATTTCCATGTTTACCATTAGTGTTCATTAATGTACAATTGGTTTTAATATTTTATTTATTATTATTTTATTGTTCATCATTAGTGTACATTAAATATTTAACAATTATTAAATGTACAATTAAAATTTTTAAATATTTTAATCTATTAAATTATATAAGAAGGTGAAAAGATGTTTTCAATTTTTTTTATTTTTAACATCACGTGGATAAAAATGAATGAGAAATGAGTTTAAAAAAATGAATGAGAAAAGTTGTAACCTTATTTATTACTACATTAAAATTTAAATAATGGTTGTCAAAACTGACATGGAAATGAAAAAATTATTTTTAATACATTAAATTACAAAGATTATAATTCAGAACTATATATATATAAAACATTTTTATCACCTTAAATCTGCCCCTTAACAATATTCTCATAACATAGATAATCATTGATGCTTCTTTTATTTTTGTTTCTTACTTATATTTATGTTGTTTTCATTTACATCGTCAAATCAGACACGCATATCAAAAAGAGAAAATACACCAATAATATTTTTACAAGAAACTACTACTCCAACAAATATACAATGTTATTTTGTCAATCATTATATTCTCTCAAATAAAATTAGTAATTATTAATTTTATTTTTAATAAAATGCAGCTTACATCATTTATTCTATAAGATTTGATATCAAATGTTCGTCAATTATCAAAGCTCAAATACCATATAAAACTCACTTTTGATTGTAATTGTACTTCTATAAATATAAATAAAATATCAACATTCTTTATTATACATTAAACAATATAATACAATATGTTATTAACAATATTGTTTTATCTACTTTAACATTTTAATTACTACCAATTAAAAAATAAAAATAATAAAAATATTAATAATTGACAATATTATTGTAAAAACACATGCAAAGCATGTGTGTCAAACTAATATTCCTTGCGCAGTTGTTAGAAGGAAAAATCAATATTTTGGCACGTACTACCTCGATTATGTACCTACCACCTATTGAAGACAGTCAAGTGTACAACTACTCAAAAATGTTCTCAAATTAATTAATTGGAACCTACCTGCAACTACCTAATTATTGAAAGAAAAAATAAAAATAAATAGGGGGCACCTACGCACTAACAAATTTCGGATCTTGACGGTACATTGGGGTTTGTGTTCGTTTGCCCCTAAAAGACTGCTTATTTTTCCATTAAAAAAAGAGTAAAAATCATTCTCAAAACGTGGATTGACTTATTATAAGAATAGATACATTACTCCCGCGGGCCGTCGCATGTAGAGGTGTCAAGACGGGCGGGCCGACCGAACCGCCATCGGCCCACCCGTCTCGACCCGGAACCGCGGGCCGACCTGTGAACCGGGCGGGCTGTTCACGGGCCGAGAAGGCCAACCCGCGGGCCGTTTACGGGCCGAAGAGGCCAACCCGCGGGCCGGCCCGTGAACCGCTTTGATTTTTTTAAAAAAAAAAAATTGGGCAGAAAATTTAAACTTTCATATTTGAAACGATATTTAAAAAATAAATAAATAAACAAATGGCAGATAGTCATTTAAAGTCAAAGATGTGACAGATGCATCACGTTTTAGTCTTTAAATATATAAATAAAAAATAGAAATTGAATTAAAAAATTAACAAATGTGAATTTATCATTGTTATTTATTTTTTATTTAGTAATTTAACACATTTTTTGTTATATATGTAAACATTTTTTTTTTTTAATTACAATAAGTAACTAAATTCTTTTAGTAATTTCAAAAAAAATTAATTTTTTATTCATACGGGCCGAACCGGATCGAACCGCGGCCCATATGGGCTCGACCCATATGGGCCAATGGGTGGGCCGGGCTTTTGAAAAAATTTCGTGGGCTGGGCCGACCCGGCCCGCAACCCGTAGTGGCGCGGGCTTTTTCGAACGCGGACCGTTACCGGGCCTCATCGGAGGCGGGCCGACCCGGCCCGCCTGACCCGGATTGACACCACTAGTCGCATGGTGTCTAGAACCCTTTATTTAAAGAATAATGATATTTATAGTCATTTATTATCGATAATTATTCTACGTATCATTACTTAATTAGATGAATTAATAATAATTAATAACTATAAATACATTACTCAATTGAAATAAATAATTCATTCAATTGAGAAATGTCACGTAGGATGACTACCGGTAGTGAGCGACTATAAATAACATTATTCTTATTTAAAAAATTATTAAAAAATAAAATACAAAAAATAAAGGTTGGTGGTCGGCTGAGACTCGATCTGTTTGATACCTCTAATAGACAACGGACAAGTAATTAGAAATTATGGTCAACATAGTATATTTTTCTTTTGTTTTACAAATTACACACGAATATTTAGATTTCTTTCAAATATTTCTTATGGATCACCAATAAATAGATGTTAATCATAAAAATAATTAATGTTTTGAAATTGTGACTCGATATATTTAAAAAGTAACAAATACATAGTCTATAAGACATAGAAAGCCTTAAATTGGTAAACCTTTTTTTTAACTTGATCATTTGAAGCAACAAAATCGACTACCTCAATTATGTGGATGATGTGTTAGTTGAGGGAAAAAAGTGATGATTATTTATTTATCTTTAATATAAATTTCAAAGTAAGTTCAACACTGAATTTAGTAGAAAGTATTTGATTATTTGTTAATTATTTTTACATACGTATTTGATGATAAAAGTTTTTCTCTCTTTTTTTTTAGCGCGTTGACGACAGTGGTAGAGACCTGCAAAATTGTGACGGGCTTCTATCCCCTGTGTCCACTCGGATGTGATAATATGTAGATGATCAAATTATATATGCAGAATAGCAATAAAGAAATGTGGCAGTCTATTCTACCTGGAAGGATCAACCTCTATTTATATGAGTGATTGGGAGAGTCTGTATTTAATGACCGGTGCTATTTCATCTCCCTCATAACTCGGAGTTAATGAGGGGTGTTACAACTTTCCAAACGTCAGTGGTAACTGTCACTCCATGGGTTGTGGGTATGACTGATTTAAGGACAACTGATTTATTGCTGTCTACCTATTAGAGGCGAGCTATGAGACCATTAGGGTGGGCGAGCCAGTGAGGCAGGCATGCCAGGACATGCCATTATTGGCAGATAACATATAACAACTATCATTGTTTTTATCATCATAAGCCCCTCTACTTTTTATAGACTATCGTCAATGGGAAGTAGAAATAATCTATCGCACATGTTCTTCTCTAATTTTTCAGTTTCCTTTTGAGATGAATATTTGTTTGTATGTTGTGTGCTATAAGTGCGTATAGCCCCCAATCAATATTGTGATGACGAAGTAGTTCAAACAAAAAAAGGTACAAGTAGGGTGGATCAAGCGCATGACACGGCAAGTGTTCGCTTGTCTTTTTTGGTAGGGGGGCAGGTGCATGTGCCCCTTGGTTGGGCGGGCGTTTGCCCTGCCCCTGTTGGTGTCCGCCTGCCCGTCCGTCCCTAGGCGTGGATCTCCTATTTTATTTTGTGTTTTCATTCTATTGAAATTTTGTTTATTTTGATTAAAGGTTCATCCTAACTGAGGCTCATCGCATTGATTTTTAAATTGAGGCACATCGCCTTAGTTTTTAAACTGAGGCTCATCGCCCTGTTTTTAAACTGAGGCTCATCGACTTGATTTTAAACAGAGATTCATTTCCTTGATTTTTAAATTGAAGCTCATCGCCTTGATTTTAAATTGAGGCTCATCGCCTTGATTTTAAATTGAGGCTCATCGCGTTGATTTTTAGACAGATACTCATTGCCTTTATTTTTAAATAGAAGCTCATTACCTTGATTTTTGTATAGGCTCATCGCCTTGATTTTTAAACTAGGGATCATTGCCTGGATTTTTAAACTGAGACTCATTGCCTTGATTTTAAACAGAAGCTCATTACCTTGATTTTAAGCAGATGCTCATCGCCTTAATTTTTAAACAGAGGCTCGTTGCTTTATTTTTTAGAAAGAGGCTCGTCGCCTTGATTTTTAGACAGAGGCTAATCGCCTTAATTTTTAAATAGATGCTGATCGCCTTAATTTTTAAACAGATGCTCATCGCTTTGATTTTTAAACTGAGGCTATCGCCTTGTTTTTAGACAATTGCTTATCGCCTTGATTATTAAATAGAGGCTCATCGCCTTGTTTGACCGTTGCAGTAGATGATAATATTTATGTCACTTAGCTTACCCTTAATAAAGATTGTAAAGAAAATAAGAAGTTGCTGCAGGTCAGGTTGAGTAGGTGCATCAAGACTTTCCAACTAGCCTGATCCTTTCTTAGCACCCTCGTCATTTATCCGTCTTAGATGATTCATTTTCTTCTTGTCTTTGTCATCTCGGGGTTTGGGCTTGTCCCGAGTGTTCTGTTTGTTAGACTCAGGTTGTTTTCGATTTTTCATACCTTTGGTAATAAAATATACTTTCTTATTATCCACATATTTATCCCTCTCCTTCGTAACTCATGCATCATATCTGGTGGATTCTTGGAGAGTGACATCTTGAAAGGGTGACTACAAGTTTCACTTATCATGACAGTGACTACAATAGACATCTGCAGATCCTTAATCCATAGGGCGACCTTATTGAACCGGACAATGAAATCTTTCGGCAGCTATTCTTTGTCATGGGTCAATTGCCTCAGTCGTGAAGCCACTATTGACAGTGTTTTCATTGCTGGAAAGTTAGGAGCATGGGGTGGAACACCTATTGGTAAAGGTCCCACCTATAGAAGACTAGGAGCCTAGGGAGAGCCCCTGGCGGTAAAGGTCCTACCGGTGGAAGACTAGGAGCCTGGAGGTAGAGCCCCTGATGATGATGGTCCTACCGGTGGAAGACTAAGAGCCTGGGCGGTTGAAACGTCACAGTGTTTCGATCCAGGAATTGAGCCACCAAAGCCGCCACCTGTGCTTGCAATGCCGCTAGTTGAGCGGTATGGGCAAACTCTTGCTGTAGGTGGTTAGTGGCAACGTTCGATTCAATGTCAAAATCCCCGATGGGCCTTTTGGGGGGGGGTGGTTGCATTTTCCGCTCTTCTAGTTCGAGCCATGACTTTTTGTGCAAATTTCCTACAGATGGCGTCAATTGATGATAAAAGTTTTTCTCTTCATCCGAGCGCGGTGACGACAATCGTGGAGACTTGCAAAATTGTGGCGGAGTTTCTATCCCCATGCCCACTCCAATGTGATAACCAGTAGATGATCGAATATATGCAAAATATCAATATAGAAATATGGTAGTCCCTTTTACCTGGAGGGATCAACATCTATTTATATGAGTGATTGGGGAAGTCTGTGCCCTTTTATTTCCCTCATTACTCGGATTTAATGAAGGACGTTACAGCTTCCCAAACACCAGTAGTAACTGTCACTCTATAGGTCATGAGTATATGACTAGTTCAACGACAATCGATTTATTGCTGTTCACCTGTCAGAGATGAGATATGAGACACTCGGGGCGAACGTGTCAAGACGTGACAGACAACATATAATAACTATCATCATTTCTATCATAAATACTACTTAAAAATGAAATAAAATTAAGTTATATTCAGTGCATAATATGATAATTGACGAATTTTATTTTTAATTATATTATGTCACGTTGAGTTCAGCGTACTAATGCGGTAAAGTTAAAATACCACAAGAATTGTTACTAAACAAAGGAGTCTCTCACGGCCCACTTTTTTTGTTCCGTAAGTAAACGGCACTTTTTTTGTCCCTTAAGTAAATCTTAAATGCAATCCACTGATTAAATTAAACTAATTTATCTTTTATTAAAAATGAAACAGAAATTAATGAATATTAAATTCCCATACTAGTACTAATCACGTGAATCTCTGAGTATCCCATTAACTATAATAATATAATGATAATTAATAGGAAAATTGCAGCATTGGTCCTCAACTTACTGTCAAATAACCTGGTCCACAACCTTTCAAAAAGACCAAAGTAATTCTTAATCTTTAATAATAGTGGACAATCAATGCCAAATGTTCGATGGAAGTCAAAAGTAATTTTTAGAAGATTTAAACAAAAATGGTGAAATATGTGGTTAAAAAATTAATAAAAATTGTAGATTTCACAAAACATGTGATTGAAAACGAGTTTGGAAAAAAAAAATTTAAAAATAGAAAGCCTAACAGGCTCTAAAGGGTAGCAAAAATTTTCGCCCCGCACCCGCCTCAAATGGAGTGGGAATTTCCTACTTGTTGAAAAATCGGAGTAGAGACTGGGAACATATTATTCACCACGAATCTTTTTTTTTTTTTTTTGGTTAAATATAAATCATATATATATAGAGAGAGAGATCAAGAAAATTGGATATTATGAGCCCTCTGTCCCACACATTTAATCAACTCGCGTGGTTCACCAGTTCCACTAACTAGACTATTGGAGTGATTTAATTAAGTGTTATTTTAATCTCCGATTTAGAATGTTATCAAGGACTGGGATTGGGAGGTCCGCCCCCGCTCCGTTACTATCTATACCAAACGGCTCTCTCTTCCTGTAATTGTTTGATTAGTCTTCACATTACTCTAGTAAAATCATGTCTCATTTTAAATTTTTGAACAAAATAAGACTTAACTTCGTGCTTGTTTGGTCTAGTTTTTAAACTAGTTTTTCAACACAAATTGGTTTATTTGACCATAATTTTGCCTTCCTAGCATGACATATTTGACCATTTTTGTTGAAAAACTAGTTTTTAAACTAGACCAAACAAGCTTTTCACCGAAGATTGCATGATAATTTCACCAAAAAAAAAAAAAAAAAAAAAATTGAAGAATTTCTGTCCAATCATGGGACTATAATGAAAATGTTGAAACAAACAACCTAATTAAACATGCTATCCTTGTTTTGTTATTTTTATATTAAACATGATCTTTCCATGACCCTTTAATTTTTATTTGTTCATATTGCTTATTTCTTGGCTCCTTCAAGTAAGATCTCTACCTACCCACCCACGCCACATCCCCATCCCCACCGCCAGCAGCCCACACAGCCCGTGTGTTCAAGAACCACCAACCCGTCAAAGGTCAAATCAGTCATTTAACACACTCCCGCCTCGCCCAAACCGTCTCCTGCGACCCGGACCAATTAACTTGTAACTAAATTGTAATATTAAAAAAAATTAAAAATTGCTAGAATTTGAGTCTGATACTATGTATGTATATATATGGGAGGAGATGTTATTGTTTCTCCTCACTTCTCGCCACCGAGTCATTCCTCTTCGTTCATTAGTTGGTCCGAAGCATTTTCCTCTCTCTGTTTCTCGTTCTAGAGGGGAAATTTTGGTGTGCGCTTCGTGGATTTTGATCTGAATTAAAAAAAAAAAATTGTAAGTGATCGAAGGATCCCTTTTCGTTTCTTTTATTTTCAGTGTAATATTAACTATTATGATCTCGGTTTTTGTTAATTATGTTGGATCTATTACCATTGCGTGTGTGTAATTACTAGTAATTTAATGTCAACAAGCGGCCATTGCTTCATTTCTATATAATTTCAGCGTAAGCTTTAGTTTTGTCTTCTGGGTTTTTGTTAACACTGTTGGATCTGTTATTAATGTGTGTTTAGTTACTAGTAAATGGCCATTGCTTCAATTAATCCAGATCTGTATTTGCACTTACCCGTTTATATGTTTGTACTTGCTCTGTGTACACAGTATGTTCGTTTAGTTTTGATAAGGATTTGCGAGTGGAAAGATTAGATTTTGTGTATATCTGAGCGGATCTGAAAATATTGAGTTGATTTGCACTGAAACTTTGGACGCTGGTGCTGTTTATGGCTTTCCAATCAATTTGTGATTGGGATTAATTATATACAGGAGAAAAACTTATTTTTAATCATTTTCCAATTTGGTGCAATTGGCGATGCTGAATCTTTCTTCTAATTATAATTATCATTAATGGATTAATTTTGTTTTTTCGCTTTTACTTTGCTATACAAGAAATAGAAATTGTTAAGTTTGAATTACTGAATACCGAAACAATCTAAGCCTTATTGCATTAGTATCTTCAACGATTCTGTGTTTATTAATATGTCATTTCATATTCAAGATTCATTGACTCTCCATTTACAGACAAAATAAAGGATAAATTTTGACTTTCACGCAATCCATTTTTTCCTTTCGTTCCTGCTTTTTAACAACTGAAGATAATTTTTGGGTTTATGTGTTAAGATTCTTGTTGTATTAGTGTTTTCGTAAAATACTGTTTAGAATTTATATTGCTTCCTTGGTGCAACTGTAGTTAGATTTGACTCTTTTTCCATTTTCTTCTTTGTTCCCACTTGCAGATATTGAGCTATAATGACATCATACACCCCCAAGAATATTCTCATCACCGGGGCTGCCGGATTTATTGCATCTCATGTTGCAAATAGGCTCATCAGAAACTATTCTGACTACAAGATTGTTGTCCTAGACAAGCTTGATTACTGTTCTGATCTTAAGAACCTCCTGCCCTCTAAATCTTCCCCTAACTTCAAGTTTGTTAAGGGGGACATCGGTAGTGCCGATCTTGTCAACTACCTTCTCATTACTGAGAACATTGACACTATAATGCACTTTGCTGCCCAGACCCACGTTGATAATTCTTTTGGTAACAGTTTTGAGTTCACCAAGAACAACATTTACGGCACCCATGTCCTATTAGAGGCCTGCAAAGTTACTGGACAAATCAAAAGATTTATCCACGTAAGCACAGACGAGGTCTATGGAGAGACTGATGAGGATGCTGTTGTAGGAAATCACGAGGCGTCGCAGCTCCTGCCCACAAATCCATATTCAGCCACAAAAGCTGGGGCAGAAATGCTTGTTATGGCTTACGGTAGATCTTATGGATTGCCTGTGATAACCACCCGAGGAAACAACGTCTATGGTCCAAATCAGTTTCCTGAAAAGTTAATTCCCAAGTTCATCCTTTTAGCCATGAGAGGGCAGCCTCTTCCTATTCATGGGGATGGTTCTAATGTGCGCAGTTATCTCTATTGTGAGGATGTTGCTGAGGCATTCGAAGTCGTTCTTCACAAGGGGGAAGTTGGTCATGTTTACAACATTGGGACTAAGAAGGAGAGGAGAGTGATTGATGTTGCCAAAGACGTATGCAATTTATTTAACATGGATCCAGACAAAAGCATTCAGTTTGTGGATAACAGGCCATTCAACGATCAGAGGTACTTCCTTGACGATCAGAAGCTGAAGAATTTGGGTTGGCTTGAGAGGACTTCGTGGGATGAAGGTTTGAGAAAGACCATGGAGTGGTATACCAGCAATCCTGATTGGTGGGGTGATGTATCTGGAGCACTGCTTCCCCATCCTAGAATGCTCATGATGCCTGGTGGAATTGAAAGACAGGAAGGAGCTGACAAGGACGAGTCTAAAAAATCTGAATTCTCAGGCAAGTCTAGCCAGAGCCACATGGTGGTTCCTGCCTCCAAAAACATTACGTCTCAAAAACCAGGGTTCAAGTTCTTGATCTATGGTAGGACTGGGTGGATTGGCGGTTTGCTTGGAAAATTATGTGAGAAACAGGGGATTCCATACGAGTACGGAAAAGGACGCCTGCAGGATCGCTCACAGCTGTTGGCGGACATCCTCCGTGTTAAGCCAACTCATGTTTTTAATGCTGCTGGTGTGACTGGTAGACCCAATGTTGATTGGTGTGAGAGTCACAAGACAGAAACAATTCGCACCAATGTTGCTGGTACACTGACCTTAGCTGACGTATGCAGAGAGCATGGACTCCTGATGATGAACTTTGCCACAGGGTGTATATTTGAATATAATACTGCACACCTTGAAGGTTCTGGCATTGGGTTTAAGGAGGAAGACACACCCAATTTCATCGGTTCCTTCTATTCAAAAACCAAGGCCATGGTAATTCCCACCCCTTCACCCGTCTTTATAGAAGTATTACCCATATGTAATTTTGCATCTCTTCATGTAATTTTGCATCTCTTCATGCTTGACAGAGTTGAAGCTTTACGCACAAGTGTGATTTACTAATATATTTTATTTGGCTTGTCAATCAGGTGGAAGAGCTCTTGAAAGAATATGAAAACGTCTGCACGCTCAGAGTTCGAATGCCAATATCTTCTGACCTTAACAACCCACGGAATTTCATTACTAAGATTTCTAAGTATAACAAGGTAGTTAATATTCCCAATAGCATGACCATCTTGGATGAGCTTCTTCCTATTTCAATCGAGATGGCAAAGCGGAACCTCAGGGGCATTTGGAATTTCACGAACCCCGGTGTTGTGAGCCACAACGAAATTCTGGAGATGTACAAAAAGTATATTAATCCAGAATTCAAATGGGTTAACTTCACACTTGAAGAACAAGCTAAGGTGATTGTTGCTCCTCGAAGTAATAATGAAATGGACGCCTCCAAGCTGAAGAAAGAGTTCCCCGATTTACTCCCAATCAAGGAGTCATTGATCAAGTATGTTTTTGAACCCAACAGGAAAACCCCTGCTGCTTAAGTACTTCAGATTGTATAAGGTGATGTGATAAAGGTCAGCTTTGTATGTTACTCTGTTTAGTCATTAATATCCTTGCTCAGCTGCATAATTTTACATTTTAGAATCTGGGATAGTGGCTATGATGTTTCTCTCTGTCTTATTCTTATTCTTTTTTTCTTATTCTTTTAAATCACTTCTTAGATTGTTGAATGCTACTATAAAAAGAGCACCTGCATGTTTTTGGATAATACATCTGTTGTCATCTGCTAGTAGCATGATGAGGTGTAATATTTGCAATTTATTATTATTATTATTATTTTTTTTTTTTTTTTTTTTTTTATTTTTTTTTTTTTTAATGGGCGTTTGATACTACATATGTGAATGAAAATTTTGTTTTCCATTTGGCATTAAGCATCCAACTGTAAAATAAAGTGGATTTTGAGGACCCCAGCTCAAAGTTAAAAAAATGAAACCAGCACATTTTATATTATATTATTGAAGGTTGAGGATCCAAAAATGAAAAAAAAAAATGAATACGAATTTGACTGCTATTTTGAATTGAGACAGATTTCAGATACAAAATTCTCCACAAAAAAAAAAAAAAAAAAATTCTGAATTTAGACAGAAATATAGACAATGTCTATTTTTCTTGAACTAACATTGCCCATTTTGTTTATGTGAGAAATGTATTTTAACAATTCACTGAAATACTCTAATTATAACCCTTTGTTTGGGCTGAGAATCAAAGACCTTCTTAAAATAAAATAAAATATTTTTACCATGTTTTTTAAAAATAAACAATTATCTATAAATAATATTAACTTAATTTTAAATGTTGCCTGCTCCTAAAGATTTGAGAGAAAATGAGACATACAATGAGAAAGATAATTTCCTCGACATGGCTGACTACTTAATGTATTGTATACTTTTAGTTTGTCGTACAAAATATCAAATTAAATAAAAATTATATATTAACCAATATTTTTGCATTGTGATGTATACCTACCTACCTACCACCTCATGAATAGAATTAAATGTGAATGTACTCAACAAAATTTGTACATTGGATTAGTTAGTACTTCATTTTTTTTTATTTAGATTAAGATTTGACATTCCAATATTATTAATTTTAATATTTAAGAGAAAAATAAACCTTATAATCATTATTAAAAATTAAATATAAAAAGAGGTTGTGTATATTTCAATAATTATCCTAAATTTTAATGTTATTATTTGATCCAAATATATTATCATCATTAATATTAAACATTGAAACTAAATATGGATTGGAAAAGTAATATCCAATTTATAGCGGCTATTTTTAGAATTTACTACAAATTAATGAATACAACTTTAAATCTAAAAGCTTTAAAATCTTATCGTAAAAGAAAATATTAATTTTAGAAGTCAATACTGAAAATACTAATACTAATGTTATTATTCCTAAATAAATTTCTTGGTGTCGAGTTACATAATTACAATATCTACTATGTGATGCCTCGATCAAGCTACTCCTCTTAAAGAGGAAAATTCTTTTAAACAATCACAAATTATATAACACCCAAGAAACAAATATTTTAAGATAAATTATTCCAGAATAGTTTGATATAATTAAATATATACCTTTTTTCGAGATAATTATAGGATTTTATTTACTTAATCGAATTCTTGTTTCTTTATGATCGTGACGTTGAGTTCTATCGAAGACTTGAAAAGATGTTATATATCCTCGTGAATTAGATTACATAAAATCATAATAAATTTTTATTTTTATAAACTTAAGATTGCTTCAAATTTATTGAAAAAAATGTCACTTAATATTATTTTATTATTTTATGATTAAATATATTACGACAATTTTTATAAGTACATTATATTTTAATTGTATAAAAAATTCTTAATTTTTACTTATTATCACACTTATGTCTCTAATATTTTTTTTATCGCATTCTTATTTTTAATATTTTATTAATTAGTACATATTATTCCTGATGATAACGATTTTTGTCTAAAAATATCAATTTAAATTTGTAGCATAAATTGGTTCAAATTGGACAAATGCCAGACTCTTAAAATTTAACTTCCAAATAAAGTCATAGCCACTAAAGTTTTAAACTAAAAAGATAAATGATGCTATATTAATTTTGTCACCTTCACCTCATCGACACATCAATTAGACATTCAAAATAGAAGCCGTTATTGGAGATCTTCTAATCACTTACTAGCAATAGCCCATGATTTGATGAAACCAATCCATCACCAGATTGTGTGTTCAGAAATCACTTGAAAACCCATAAGTTCCACTCTCTTACTGTGATCATGTGTGACTTATATTTTGTTTAATAAAGTATTATAAGAAATTAGTCTAAAAAATTAAACAAAACACTATAACGTAATTTTTATTGTGACTTTATATTTTGTTTAATAAAGTATAGTAAGGAATTAGTCTAACAAATTAAACAAAACACTTTGTTATAATTTTTATTGTGATTTTGTTGGTATATAGAATTATAGTTTCGTATATATAATTTTTTTATTTCATCGCTAATAAGTAGTATAAAGATATTATATAATCAATGAGCCAGTGATATAAGTGAACCAGACGAAACAATACACAACGAAATTACGGTTTAAAACGACGCTAAACCGTTTGGTTTAGGTTTGAGGTTTTCTCAAAACGTATTAAATAATTTGGTTTGAAAATATGTCAAAAATCATCCAAATCGTACCGTTTACCGTCTAGATACTTAAGTTTATGATTTCACAAAGGAAACAAATTTATTTATTAAAAGTTTTAGCAAATTTTGATAAAAGTAGATTCCAAGAAATGTGTGGTTAAAATTGAAGTTTAACCAACTAAAAAGTTGATTTTATTTTATCAAAGTTTTATCAAAGAGGGACTAAATTCTATTTTAACACACCCCTTGCACACAATGTGTACAATTTTTGTAAATGAGTCTGAGCCCTTGGACGGCCTATGGTCTGGCCCGTCAAAGTGGATATGCGGCTGGCTTGGCCTTCAGTACAGGTCGCCCATGGGCTTATATTTTATGGACCGGCGAGCTGCTTTGGCCCATTGCCGCCGCTACCTTGCTAATTTGGCCGATGTTTTTCGAAATAATTTGATTTATTCCTTTAATGCTTATGCACTTAATGAGATGGAAAAAAATTAATAGTACTTTCAAGGTAACTGCAGAAATTAATGTTAACTTTACATTTTTAAACAATTACTTCTTGAGATAAAACAAGTTTTCATTCTAAAGGACGTAACACTCTTGTTATAGAATAAGGGGCGAAATGATCTTTTGGAGTAAAATATATCAAGGTTTTAAAAAGCGTAAAACGTGACTAAACGTCGATGTCAAGCTTCAAGCTTTTCGGACCTAAACGAGGCTTAGGCAAAAGCGAAACAAGAGCAAATTGAGGGCGATGCGTGAGGCGTGACTAGGCGTGGAATCCAAGCTTCAAGCCTAGGTATAGCCTGCGAGCTTTTTAGAATAGTGGAATATATAGAGACAGATTTTATGAAACAATTAAGTTGATAGAATTTTAAGAAAATATTACAGCCAGAGACCCCAACCTATTAGAATGTAGCAAGAATGTCCTCAACCTATTTTTTTTCCCGCTGCAATCTCTAAACCTTGCATTTTTGAAGTACTCAAGTCCCCAGTGGACAATTTCACACTTTTCTTCAATGAAAAAATTGTCAAAATTTTATAAACACAACAATTTTATCCTTATCTTTAATTAAATATAACATAAATAAATAACCAAAACACAGAGAGAAGAAAGAAAGCAGCAAAAATTAAAAAGCAAAAGCAAATCCAATGCTGCTGGTGCCCCAAGAGTAATTTTCGTTTTTGCTCATTTTTTGACAATTTACTGAAGAGTAACTATAAAGATAGACACACGCGTGCTGCATGTAATATGTTCTACCTTTATTTTCTGGGATCATGTTCTGAACAAATGCACAAATCCAATGCTGCTGGTGCCAATGCTACAGAAAACTGAGAAAATACCCTTCAAATGTAACCTCCTCAACATACTTTTATGATTTGGATTCCCACAATGAATATGATTTTTCTTGAACATGCCCTTCTCAACGAATCTTCATTTTCAAGTGAATCTTCATTTTCAAAATTACGCGACACACTGTAAATCCACCTAAACTGGCCCTGCCAGTTTTCCAGATTGTAGCCAATTCCTGGTGCAAAAATCTAGACGCTGGCACAATTATACTAATGCACACACCCACATAAACACCATCAAGTAGTAGAAAGAGATATGATGTAAGACACTGTTTCTGTGTAATTGTTTTATTTAAGATTGTCTTCCTATATATGCATATGCGAAACTGAGGTCCAGATGTTTCGGGGTGCTAAAGCAACCAAGTAGTTAACATAAAAGGAGCTAGACAACTCAACAGCGTGGATACTGGAAGTTCAAAACTATAGGCATCAAGAGCTCGATCAAATTGATGACGACATGTTCGAGGATGCTTCTGCCATTTCTTTGAGAAATGCTATGACGTCATCTGATGTCTTGAGAAGATAACGGGCACTTGTGCATGTCCGGCCAACAGCACAAGAAAAATAGTTATCCTTTTTCAGATCGAGCACATTCCATGAGGTATTTTCTGGTGATGATCGGCGGTTGCTGCTGCTTGCTTTCTTGTCCGGGTTTGGTCCAGATTGCTGACTCTTACCCTGAGACTTGGAGCTGTTTCTACCAGATGGGAGCTTTGGAGATGACCTTTTCTCAGTAGCAAGCTTCATTGCATCGGTTGCTCTTGTTCTTGGCATACCCATGGTATCAGTGGGAGGATCTGGCTCGAAAAATGTGTACACGTCCTCGTCCTGAATTAAGAAAAAAAGAAGCATAAGTTGAGGAAATAAGGAATAGACATTATAAATGCTTGCTAATTTGCTATCAGCACCAATCAACTAGAATTAATTTTGGGGGTTATCCGCCCCCCCCCCCCCCCCCCCCCCCCTCCAAATGAAGTATGGCATTCAACTCTGGTGTAAAATAGTGTATTTGAAAACAATACGCACTGAAATGTGACACATTAATATGAGAAATTACAGCACCTTTTGTACAAATGAAACATGTTTTAGTTTAAAAGAGTTCACAACAGTTTCCTATCATTAAATGATCCTCACTCCCCTCTACCAAAAAGAAAATTGATTTTCTACCACAAAGTGAGATCATTAATGATCAGTTACACCTTGAACTACGAATCTCCCAGTGTGGTCGCCAAATATCATCTTCCATAATAATACTGACGATTGTTACTAACAAGTGAACCCTATGCACCTTGCTGCAGTGTAAATGGGAAGGAGCACTCAAGCGAACATGCATCAGATGTATGCGTGCATGCAACGATCTATATACATGCACGTACATTTAGAAAATGTGACTTTGAGAGAAAATGAACTCTTCTAGTGGCCTCAGGCTCAGTGTTGATATCTATATTTCTGTCTCTTCCCATGTTTACCTCTAGTTTATAAATTCCCAATAGATTCTGTATGGTTGACATGATAATATCAAACCTACAGGATATTTTTTGGTAACCTACTGCTTTGCTATGTAAATTGCTAGCTGCTTGTTGTTGTACTTCACGCGGTGTGAAGTTGATTTCGAGGTGATTGACACATATTTAGGAAATAAAACAAACAAATTTCATGATGTGCTTAACCAGTTCGAAAATCAGAGTTATAATGCTATTAACACGGAAAATATTTGGTGAATTGACCAAGTTAAAAGTACATAATTCTGCATTTATGAAATTTAAACCAACTATGAAGATTATAATACAAATCTTGTAGTCAGAAAGATGAGAAAATATACCTTTCCTAAGAAATGCCCTATGCACAAAACATAATTTATTGGAATAGAAATGGCTTTACTGTGAACTATCTCTCCAAGTATACGATCAATAGCTGCTCCCTGTACACAGAAAAGGGAGAAAAAGACCAGAAATATAAAAACTATTTTGTAACTGAAGTTTGTCTGCCAACAATGCTTCACACAGATAATCCAAGATTTCAATTATTAGAGATGTACCTTTGTAACACCAACTGCTCGCACCTCAACTGAGCGGCCTCCTTGGACTACATCAATAGACGAGTTAGAAAATGGACCAGTCCAAAGATGCTGCAGCATGTCTCTAGCTTGCAATCTTCCAAATTCAATATCTGAGATTATAGTGAGAGAAAATCAAATGAACAAAAAGACAGTCAAATTATCAAGAACAGAAAATCGTTGAACTCGCTTACCTGCATACTTGTAGTTCCATACAAGTGAAGTTACACGACGCTCACAGTGCGACCTTGGGGTTCTTTCAGTAAAATACTTAAAAACGTGCTGAATTATGGAAAAGCACCAACTTATTTAGAGGTTCGACGTGGACATAGTGAAGATATTACCAAAGCATCGCATACCTCTAAACTGTCCATCCAGTCCAAATTTAAATGCTCTGGCATTGTTGTCATCCACGCTCCATTTGTGGGACGCAAAAACATTCCATTCTCAGCTGCTAACCACATGTTGTACTCACCGAAGTTCTGCAAAGCAACCAGTTCGCGAAGGAACGTAAAGGCAATAATTAAGGCAAGAGAAGAGAGTAGATGACGTACCTCATCTAAGACATTCCTCTCACTTCCACTGAGTACTACAATTGTTGTATTTGGATCAGAGCAAAGCTTTGTCAGAGGTCCTTTCAAATCAGGATGCAATTTCAGTTCCATTTCTTTAATTTGATCTCCACCTCTTCTTCCAGGAGTGTCGAGTGGTTCAGTCAGTGTAGAATTGAAACCCTGTTTGTTAACAAACAAGACAAACGTATATTCTTGTTTATGATAATAGTCTGGCATAAAACTATAATCTCAAATAAAAATATTTTATTTCTATCAGACTAGGCATGCATGTCATCTGGATTTCTGTATATCTGATCCTTTTTGGGAGACCTGCTTTACAGTTTTTAAAACACAATGGCATTTATTATTATTCAAAGAATTAGTATGAAAATCATCTAATATAAAAGAGACTAAATAGAATCGGGTGGCAAGGAACTTCTCTTCTAGAAGAGACTTGAATGATTTCCGATTTGGAAACCATCTCACTTCTCAAGCAAGTGAAGCTAATGCTAAATTATCCTACCAGTCAGCATATTTGGTTGGCCTAGAGTCCAGCCCCTACTCACACCCCCTGCAGTTCTGATTTATTTTACATAAAATGGAAAAGTCTTGAAATTATTTTTTGACACATTCAATGCGAAGGATAATTGAAATTAATCCAATAAGATCCAGAGGAAATCAAGTCTCAGGTATACATCCAATAACCATCAGTTAGTAGTCAGAACATGCTTTCTGCCACTTGATGAAAAACAGCTCTTCCTTTCTTTCAATGGCAAGATAATCTACTTCTTGCTCCCAAAAAAGGAGTTACTAAATTGTCTTTTGAAATATTTTCGGCTTCTCAACATCTACAGAATAAGAAGCAAGTTTTCTGCATTTTCCTATTTTAACGTTTTCAGGTACGTGTCCCTCTTGTCTGCCACATTTTTGTATAATCAAAGATTTCTCTGATCCTATTCCAGATTCCACCTTAAATTGATGGACTTTTAGTTATATAATTACCATCAACTGAATGCACAACTCCATCAAAAGCCATATCAATTTGAAAACTCACTGCAAATGCTTTCCAAGTACTTAAATGCACTCCACGTCAAATTGGAAATAACACAGGTAGGGAATGACAAATTTCCATCAAAAGGCGTGTACTTGTAAGCAAGGCTTTCACATAGCAACTTACAGATAAAATAGAGGGAAAATAAGTGGTTTAAATGGAAAAGCTTAATTAATGAGAAGCTCCCCATGCCCCACCTAGAAAGAGGGAGAGAAGAAAAGAGCTCAGTCAAGGCCTTTGACCTGTCGTAGTAACTATACTAAATAGTTTAATATAACAATTTCGTTCATAATGTGAAGTCATTAGAAAAATATGCAGTAGAAAAGAATTAAAAGAAACACAGAGAGAAATTTGAAATTACAAATGCACTTTAAAATGGCAACATACCACTTTTACAATAAATAAGAGCAACTTGCTAGCAGTAGCTCTGGCTCAAAGGGTACATCTGAAGACCCTGGGTATATTTATTCAGTTATTCTGATGTTGTTTATTGTGAAACTATCCTCAAGCAAGAAGGAATTACAACTAGAGAATTTTAGTAACTATCTGAAAAATGAAAAAAAAGAAAATGCTATCCAGAACTATTGTTGAGCACAATAAAATTTCTGAAACTCAGAACTGAACAAGTGGAATGGAGCATACCAGTATAAGTAATCGATTATTAGATTGAAAATAGCGCTGGATTGCGTCGCTGACAACAAGATGAGGTGGAACTTGACTTATTCTCTTCTCAGCTTCTATACCAGTATCATTTAGTTCGCTGCAAAAAATCAATTGAGTGACTACCTAAAACCAAAATTGAAACTTAGAACTCACTCACTCAGTCATCAATACAGTAATGTTAAAATTGGTAAAATCCCTCCATTCAAAATATTCTGTTTTAGAATAGAAGTTTTCTCGCACAAGTTCTTCATCCAGATAAACATGTAGAGATAAATGGGTGAATGGATTCCAGACATCACATCACATCCAAATGCTAAATGACCTCTTTACCAAGTAAAGCTAGTCAATGCTGGATAACACGAATAATTTACTGATTGTATCAAGATTTTTGGCGTTGAATGTTTCTGTCTTAACTATCTATCAAATGTTAGAAGACTAATTATCTAGGATGACGTCATTTCATGCTCCAAAATGGTATCCAATTTTTTGCTATAGGAATTCCACTCTAATCTTGAACCCTTTAGACCAAAAATATCCCAAAATGGGATTCTATTTATTTCTTCCTATTTCCCACTGTTCATTATGGAAAAGGTTTTGTGAAAATCCATCATATATACTAATAAGATTTTGGTAATAGTGATAAGCCCAGGGCATTTAATTCATATCAGGACAAAGCACCTTTGTTCTACCATCAACACTAATTTACTGAGCAGAAGTTCTCTGTAAATCAAATGGCAGCTCACCTTTGCAAGTTCATCATTCACACAAGCATCAGTAAATAAAATATGCAGAATTGATACTCACCGTTCCTACCACCTTTCTTTCGATTTTTTACAAGAAACATATGCCACAAATTTCTACTCCAGGTTATTATGTACACTCTCCAATTTAGGTTTGTCAGAATTTTCTGCACTTTCACAGTGTGCTAAGATAGATGGCCAAAGCCTAATAATCTAACAAGTGGTCGACAATGCTTCCCCCAACTCCCCAGTAAAAACCATACAGATTATTGGCCCAAAGTCACACTTCACACCACAATTGACTGTATGACTTGTGTCTATTTCAAGTGCTAACAACAGTAAAGTGATGGACAGAATCCCAGAAAAATACTTGACATGGTTTCTAGGAAACCCCTATGAGGCAAAGCAAATATGTGTTATTGTGCAAAAATATTTCAAATTCAAGATGGAAGTTCCTTGAAATTTGAAAAAATGGTTTGGAACCACGAAGAACGTTTGCTTGAAAATTATTCAAGTTGAGGGCTAAAATATCTATAATAGTTTTTGTGAAATCTTCAACAAATAATATCTGCAACTTCTGATTAACTTCTCATTTCAAGTTGTTGTGTTGATTGCTTACACTGTACCTTGAAAGTGATAGAAGATTTTTTTGGTACTTAAAGGGTTATTATTTTAAGTTTACAACTCTTCTAAGATACGCCAAAGTCCCTGCTCATAGTATTAGACTAATTTCAAGTTTTTAAGATGGCAGCTACACTACTTAGTCCTTAGATCACTATACCCATTTGAATTCTTCTATGACAGATGCATCAATCAAAGACCTACTTGATTCCCTACAATAAAACAATAAATTAAACCACATCAAAAAAGCTATACTTCTTAACTTTCAAGTACAAACTTCCTTGATGGAATACTTCCTCTTTTTAGGTGAACTACTCATTTGCCACAACATCATGTATATTTCTTTCTTTTCATTTTTGATTTTTGCCTGGGGCACGGGGGCACATCAACATGCAAAATTAGTAATACATATACAAATTCTCCTAACCATTAAAATTACCTTTAGAAAAGAGTGTGAATTGTCAACAATTTTGAGCCTCAACTCCAAGGAAGCAAGGCCATAAGCCAAGAGTGGAAGATTTTTAAAGAGAACAAATACAAATCTACTCAACCAATAGGAAAAGAAGTTTATCTTGCATTGATTAGTTTAAGATAATCTTGAGCACTACAAAAAACTAAGCCTTAATCAATAGAGTTGAGTTCGGCGACATGTATCTTTTTTCACTACTCCATTCGATACATCGTTACATTTATTGGAAGATCCAATGCAATCAAATCCGCGGCAACCACATTAGGTCATGTTAATTTGGTTCTAACCTTTCTCATCTAACTTGTTCTACTAGGAGAGCATTGCTCTTGTGAGCGAGAGTTTCTCTATGTCTTCACAAGAATCTTGCTACATGTGAAGCTTTCACTAAAACATGTGTTTGAGGTTTCATCTTGAATTCCACTCTAGGTGAGGTTTTCATTAAATGCCTCAAAACCTATACCTTAAGTGCCATTTGTGAGGCTTACGCCTTAGGTCAACTCAATTGTTTGTCTATTTGTCTTGTCTATTTTGGGCATCTTATTATGACCTTAGCTTTTTTGCTATTTTTGTAACCAATAATCTTTTACGGACTTTTTTTTTTTCTTTTTTCTACCTTTACACAAAGGCAAAAGGGAAAAAAAAAAGAAACCATTGCAAGTGGAGGACCATGACAAAGAATGACGAAATTGATGGTGATCATGAAGATGATTGGGAAATCAAATATATTCTTCCCTTAAAGATCCTATTAGAAGTGTTGATATAGGAAACATTTATATTTTTCCTATTTCGAGTATAGATTATTTTGTTATGTGATTAATAATTAGAAACCTTAATATTTGTACTTCATTGATCATTTGATCTATTTTATGTTCTTTTGCAAGTTAGACTTTTTAATTTGCTAACTTATTTTATTATGAAAGATGGCATATAGTAAAATATGAAAATATTTTTGTATTTAATATTCTTAGAATTACTTTATAGGTTTTTTTGTGACTTACAACTCGATGCTTTGCCTCATAGAGGTAAAACACCTTGTTACCTAGACCTTTTTAAACATTGCCCAAGTGATAGAGATTCTAAATGTATTATATCAAAGACTTGCCAAGTTTAGAAGTACTGTAATTTTATATTTTAAGTTAAATTAGGTTTTATTTATTTATTGTGTTTCTTACTTCAATTAGATCAAGTTAAACACTAGTATAAAAAGTGTTTATGTTTTTGTATTAGACATGCTTGATTATGGAATTTCAAAAGAAATTATCTCCATACTTCTCCTCCTCTCCCGAACCCTCTCCTTCTTCTCACACTTCTTTCTTTGCTTTATCATTCCCTAATCTTTTTCTTCTTCGCCTCTTCTCTTCACTTCTTTTCTATTATCTCTAATTCTATACTAATGTTTGTTTAGTTTGTACTACGTCATCAAGACATGCCTCAACCACTTAAATTGACCTCTCCTTAACCTCTATTATTGCTACTACCTCCACTTGTTAATATATTCACATATCTTATCTTGTCTTTTAACAGTCCAACACTTAGTTACAACAAAGCATAGATGGTTTAAAGTATTTCGAGGACTACAACATCAACAACAAACTAAACTTTATTCTAATAAATTTGAAGTTGACTAACATGAATCATTTATCAACACTTTGTTCAATCACTGCATGTACTAGAAGATAGATACAATCAAATCCTTCACCGTATCACATGTTAATTGTGGACTAGCACTCCCTCTTCGAACATGCTATATTGGGATTGCATTATTGTTGTGAGCATGAGCTCTTTCAAGTCTATACAAGACATGCCCCAACAACCTAAATCGTCGTTATCCTAATTTATCCTTAATTGGTGTTTACCTAATCTTGTTGACGTAGATTCTTAATTCTTGTCTATCCATTCTAGTATAGTCACATATCCAACTTATCATCCTCATCTTTGCTAAGTTTACCTTAAAGACATTTTGTCTTTTAATTACTCAATGCCATGTACGATAAATCAAAAATGATTTATACAAGACATTGAGGTTATCATAATAAATTTAAGGTTGGCAGACAAGCAGGTCTCATGTCGTTAGATTTCAGGTCGTCTTCAAGATCGAACCTTATTGTCACACTGGAATTTTCCATATAACAATGATTGAATATGATCCCATTAGGTTCCATCGTCGGCTTGAACCTCCGCTCTCTCCACAATATCCTAAAAGTCCTTTCTCGTCAGGGGCTATCTGCTCTGTCCCTCAGGACCAACAAGGGGTAGTATAGGATTCACATGTTGGCCATCGACTACGCTTTTCGGCCTAATCTTAGACCCTGACTCACCTTTTGTGGACAAATCTTGTAGAGGAACCCTTAGGTTTTCGGAGTATTGGATTCTCATCAATGTTTGCGTTACTCAAGCCGATATTCTCGCTTTCGTTTCGTCCACCACTGCTCGCGCTGCTTTAGGACCGTTATAGTTACGGCTGCCGTTCAACGGGACGGAGGAGAGGTTAATGATGCCAGGTAGCTCCCAAATGTTTATTATAGGTTCTAGTGACATGAATAGAATGAGCATATGAATAAGCCAGAACATAGATAACGTAGTGGTTCGAGCCAGTTGAGAGTAGGAAGATACACAAAAATACCAATTGAAGGAATAAGTACAATTGAAAGTTTTTGATTCATCTATCATTATATATGGCACGAACAAAGATAAATTGACTGGCATATAAAACGAAATTGATTCATCATTTATAACATCTCTCCATCTCGCGATTCCTATCAACCGATTAATTAAGCATAAACTAATAATACGAACTGGATGGTGTAACTTCATTCAAAAATAAAACTCTTTCTTGAATGAGGCCAAGGATGAATCGAAAAAAAAAATCTTTATTGGTTCTACCTCCTATTTTTTATGAAGAAAATGAATCTTTTGTTCAAAGGATCAGAAAAAATTGGGTCCGAATCTCCTGCGGGAATGATTTGGAAGATCCAAATATATAAGCACGTGTTAGTAAAACATGGCGTGTGCATATTTTCTCAGGTTAAAGCAGGTTGGGTAATTTCTTTCTCTCAATCTAAACTTACACTAATTACTCATACTTTATCCTTTTCTTCTTCTTTCCATTCGTGATGGATGCAAGAAGGGAAATGACTATCCACTTAATACCCACAAACCTGTTTAAGACAAACGGGGTTTATAAAACAAATTGAATTGGGGGGAGGGGGTGCAGTTGCCTATCATGGCGGTAAAATACTGGGCTAATGACTGCAACATCGTGGTTCAAACTTGATGGCAACCCCAAAGTTTCAAGTTTGTCTCTCATCCTTGTACCTTCATTTAACAAGAACATGACAGGGTTATGTCTCTTGATTTGCATGCAAACCCATCTTATCATTTACTACGAAATCCCAAAACCAGGTTCAGACATAACTACCCTTTTCTTACTGAACCTATAAGGAATACCTAATCTGAAGCCTCTGTATATCAAACTCCTCAATCTCAGGGCCCAAGTCATTTCAAAAAGCAACAGGGATGTACTTAACCTCCTGCCTTACATCAAATACCTTGCTACCAAACTCCTAGCTTTGTGGGGGCGAAGAATAACTGATGCTCTCTTCTTCAGTCCTTCCCAGTCCAAAATGATTCAAAGGTTCGACAGGGTTTTGATGTAAATGAAAAGAAAAGATTCACAAAATGATCCCGGTCATCATCACATCTTGTTGATAATGTTGAAGTCAAAACCCAAACTCATTTTAGTTTGGAAATGCTATTAGTCCGACTTTCCTGGATATAAGAAGTCATTTCCATTTTTTTTCATGAAGAGAAATATGGGAGTATCTTAATAGGTTTATTTCATAGCTAGTTCATTAGTCTAAAACTACATGACCATATATATTTTAATTTCAAATTTTCCATTGCCAGCAGAGGATGTCGTGGAAACTGCAAGAACTCATAAACAATTCCTTGGAGCTCCTAGTTATGTACAGCATTTACTCAAAGAAGTAACCATTGGTGAAGTTGATTTTGTAATTTAAGATAAGAACAAAAAGTGCTCCTAAACTTCATTTCCACTCCACATTCCAACACGACAGAAAATTATATCAAAATTACTTGCACAAGTTTAAGCTAAAAAAAGGAAAAAATATTTAAAAGGGATAACTGCTCCTAAACTTGGTAATTTATTAAAGTTTGAGCAGCATTATTTCGGTTAAAGTCTTTTGCATTTAGCTGATCAAGCAAAAGGACGCTTCTCGAAGTTTTACAGGTTACAAGATAATCACTCTGAACTCTTAACTTTCACCCACCTTACGAAGATTTCAGCCCACTGTTGAGCAGTATGATTCGTCACGTGCTCAAAGTTATGGCGGTGACGTTTCTCTCTTTCTTCGGCAGGCATATTCAAAGCTTGGCCTATGGCAGCAGCTACTTCTGTGATGTTCCAAGGATTTACGAGAATTGCTCCAGCACCAAGAGACTGTGCTGCACCTGCAAACTGAAAGTATACCAAAAGGATTGTGGAAATCCAGTAATATAATAAGACAATAGGAACTATTAAAAAGTTACACAATAGATGGAGACTGATTTAAACATCACAAGGCTGTGAATAATTAATTTTGTGTATTTTATGGAACTGAAAAAAGAACAGAGACAAATACCAGTATTGAGCTTATATAAATTAAAATACCTGACCTCGTGCTTATTTCCTTTCATAAAAAAATTGAAAACCTTCTGTAGCACTAAAAATAGTAATGTGTGTGTGTGTGTGTGTGCGTGTTGGCAATCAAACTGCAAATTATCATGAAATATTAAAAGCTGAGTGCAAATAAAATGAAGAGTGGTAATTACTTCGCTGAGGATGAGAACTCCTCTTTTGGAATCTTGACATGCCACAAACTCATAGCTGACGAGGTTCATTCCATCCCTCAAGGATGTGACAAGTGCTACATCTGACGCATCAAGTCAAACATCAAAAATATTACCAGGTTCCTTTGGCACAGGTTTAGGCAGGCAACAGAGCATTTAGCTAACATATATTAACTTTTTTAGCATTTGAATTTGAGGCACGAAATTTTTATTGGTAAAGAGTGAATTGTATCAGAATTGAGCTCTTTCTACTTTCAAGCTGAATCTCTATTCTGTGATGCCAAACTATGAGTATTGAAGAATCTAGTCTATTTCCCAGGCTCAAGTTTGACGTGAAACCCGAAATCTAAATTTGGGAAATAAATGAGAATTGTACAAATTTTCAAGTTTCCCACCTTCAAAAGGACTGAATATTTATACAAAGCATTTGTATCAAAATTGAAGAAATAAAAATCCAAAATTACATAATTAAGCCAGTAGCATTGAGAACCATGCATTAAGGCATCATCACCATCAAAGATAACTGGACAATTGAAACTCAAGATGACACAAACATTTGGAAGAAAAAGCATGAAGCCCGATCTTTTGTTCCCCCATTTTTTGGGCCAAGCCAAGAACTTTTTGCTCATTATATAACTGCCAGAAATATTTTGCTCTGTGAAAATAAAATAAAACTAAGAATCTAGATTCTGGGCTATGATAATCACTACCACTTACCAGTAACAGAATACAGTGCACACAAGGCATAAAAGTCAAGAGAACGATCCTGCAGACAAAAACAATTTGATTCAAATATCTCCATAATCTACTTGAAAACTTCAATGTCTTTAAGTCAAGTGCAAATCATGCAAGAAAGATGACCAGCTTGCCCATAGATAAAAGTTGTAAATACAGCTGAGTATATAAATAGGTCTGCACACAACATTTTGAGTTTGCTTTACCCAATATTGGACTAAAATTGACATGATATTCAAGACTTCTGATATTAGAGAGATTTAATAGAGAAATATATTTTGACGGATCAGCACAAATTTGAATTTATGGACTCTAAGAGATCATAGAATAGAGTTACTTGGAACTGTATTATCTGAAAAATGTGAAGGCTGAAAAAAGACTTCATGGAATTTGGAAAAGGAACATTGCTGACTTAAGCATATGATGAATGCCAAATGCTAAATATGTTCATGAAAAGTCCATGTAATCAAGCAGTCAACAATAGTTTATCACAAAAAATATTGACCCAATGCGAAGAGCTATCCTAAAGTAGAGAAAATGTTGAGCAAGTTCCAATTAACATTTAAAAATCGTAAGCAGAAAATAACCATCTAATATTTAAATTTCTATGTACACGTGCAAATATAAGCAGCATAAACTAAATTATGGACATTTGACGGGTATATGCTCACTAGATGATGAATTGGAACGGCAGTTAAAGTTCCAAATCTGCCATTTATCCGACCAACAATTTCGTGAACCTGGCTTGTAAGTTTTTGATCTGTGGAGAACAAATAAGAGAGACTAAATGAAATGTCATCGTCCTAGGAAGAAAAGAAATAAAACCCTGTAAAATTACTGGAAAATAAAAGGGAGGTGAAAGGAAAATAAGAGTAAGCCTGCTGAAAACCATACATTCAGGAACATCAGTTCTTGTTGGCACGGCAATTTGCAGCAAAACCACCTTATCACACCAGTATGGGTTTTCCTCAAGAAACTTTTCAAATGCTAGTATCTTTTGAGGGATTCCTTTGATCATATCGAGGCGATCCACACCAAGCATTACCTGTAAGAAGATATGATAGTTGAAGTTATTGAACAAATTATGTTTAACTTCCAAGAAGAACCACACAAGCTATAGATGGAAGGAGACGAGGGAAAATAGAAAAGAAACAAGTTTACTCCAACTCAGCATTAGTGTTAATGAGTAAAAGTTGCTAAGCATGGTGAACTTGAACTTCTCTCTCTTTGAATTTACTGATGATATTAATGAAAGGACCCAAATGTTATCAACTAAAACACCATTTACTAGATGTGGAGGGGAGACAAACGCATTGGAAAACACACATGGGGGGGGGGGGGGGGGGGGGGGGGCGGTGAGAGTGAACAAAACCTTTCTTCCAGCAAATCTTTCTTTTAATTCTTTGACATGTTTCTGGACTTCAGGGACTTCAAGAGCTCGAATGAACCTATCTGAATCAATTCCTATGGGGAACTGGATTCATCAATGTAGAGAAAAAATATGAGACGGGGATGACTTATTCATCAATTAGTGTAGAAATTTTACAGGCCAAACATGAAACACAAATGTATACAAAATGATCTAAAAGGAACAAATTGTTCATCAAGAACAGAGCAATGTTACAGACCGCAGCCACACGAGTTAGCTTCCCTTGGTCCTCTACTCCTTCAGGGGTACCTTCAAGTCCAACAATACGAGTGCAGGCACTAACAAAATGCCTTGCATAATCATATGTGTGGAAACTGGAAACAGGGACAAAATAATGATTGGTTAGTGATTCTACATGAAAATCTTAATGACACATAAAACAAGGTGTGCAACCATCAGAGGTCAGCAAAATAAATCATGTACCACAAGTCCAGCATATCATGAACATGAGTAGCACCTGTTAAGACTGACATATCAACTTGGGTTACAAAAAGAGGAAAACAATAGTTAAAGGCACATCTCTTGTGGATTACGGGGGAACTTGCCATTGTGAGAGCATCAAGGAACACTGCTTTATGCAAGCAACTCGATACAAGGATTACGCATAGAACCTTAACTATAATTTGATCCTAAGAAATAACAAACACGCATCTTATGAGATTATTTTATCTAGGTGGACTATTTTGATTTTTACTTATCAAGACTTGCATTTTGACATCTTTATATATCTTAGTGACACATAATCAAATAACTTAGTTGACACACAACCACTTTATACATATAATCACATATAAATTGAAATTATTACTGTAATCATAACAATGCTAAGGAAACTGCCAATAAAGTAAATTATTTGGTTTTAGAAGTAATGATTTTGAGACGTTGAACAGAGATTATTTTTTTGAGATTTTATTAATTATTATCAGAAATTATTAGATATAAGCAAAATTGATCGTAAGAGAGCTTCAGCAGAAACTGCAATACATGCCATCCCAATTCTGATTGCACATCACCCAGTAATCTTCAGCTAGGAATTTGCTGTTACAACCATCACAGACAATGTAAAAAACTAAATGTTATACATATTGATTTTGATACTACAGATTTACCCAACCAAATCAGCTGCTAGAACTGCTCGTAGAAGCTCTGTTCGAGATGGTAGTGTCCTATGGATTTCAGATGATGGAAAGGGTGTGTGTAGAAACCACCCAACTTTCATTTTGCTGTTGTACTCCTTCAGACATTTAGGAAGAAACATGAGATGGTAGTCATGACACCAAACAACATCACCATCTTCATAGTGTTTGTTAACAACATCAGCAAACATTTGGTTTGCTTTCTTATATGCAGCAAATTGTGACTGGAAACTCCTGGTAGTCGCAAGTCTATCTTCTTGGGGAAGACCAAGGTAGTGGAAGAGGGGCCACAGTATGTTATTGCAATAGCCATTGTAATATTGATGAACAACTTCTTCATCCAGGAAAACAGGAATGCACCTCTGCAGTGGAGGACAAAAGAATTAAAACAGTATTGTTGTGCACAATTACTCTATAGCAATATCCAGCATCTATACTTCCTCGATCAGAAACACTAAACAATGATCAGTACACTGAAGAATTAAATGACACCAAAAAAACATGATTATTCACCTTTTCAGCTAGCTCTTTAGTGAGGGTCTTCTGCCCGATCTCATCAGGCACATTTACACCTGCCCACCCAATCCATCGTGCCTCAAACTCCTTCACGCCTACATTAAGTGACACAGGTGTAAGACCAAAAGTGGCAGAAAAGAACATGTAAAATCATAGTTAAGTTCCTGAAGTAAAATGGAACGAACGAGTGATGTGAAAATGAAGAAATCAGACAAAATGCTCACCCAGAAGAGCGCTTACTAGACCCCCTGCACTTATGTCTAGCGACCATGAATCCTCACCTCTCCGAACTGCAGATACAGGGAGTCTATTAGCAACCACCAACAATCTCTGTCTGTTAGGCCTTCCATCAAACCTTTCCCGCGCCCCATTAATTGCCTGTGCTGCTGCTGCTGCTTCCAAATATTGTTCCTGGTCGGGAGGTAATGAAATATCATGCCCAGAGATCTCAGTCCCTCTGTTGCCATCAGTAACATCATTTAAAGAAGAAGCTCTGCTGGTTCTTCTCAGTTCTCTTTGTCTCACGAGCCTCGCCACTCGACTGTCGGGGACTTGTGAGTTGTCGTTATACTTGTTCCCAGGCATAAGGGTAGTTCAGAACAAGACCTCTTAAATGGGCTTTAATACAGTTCGAGTGTCCCCCAAAGCAATTGCCCTGCATTTTGATTAGCATCTATTGAGAAGTAATAGCGCCAGAATTCTTGTAAGTATATATTAGAGATAAGTCATAAAAGTACAATTTGTTTCAAAGAAACAATAAGTATACGATTCTAAATAAGTAGTATTGATTCTAGTTTTTTTTTTTACCCCCTAGTGACTGTCCATATTTAAAGGCAATTTGCGTACTTACCAATCAAAAACAAAACCAGAAAAGATAGACGGGTATAACGAAAGAGATAACAAAGAAAATGGGATCCACAGAATTGTGTGAGGGGGAAAATGGGGTCAACCATCGAGGCCCCAACATTAGTGTCAAAAATTTTAAGAACCCATGTTGCATAAAATTATGAAGTATCCTAAGTTCAGTTCAAGACAACAAATAAGGCATGATTAAATCGTGATGTACGTATCTATGTAGATAAACACACATGTACATATGTACATGCATACCCAAATGCTAGAGAAGGAAAGAAGATAAAAATTAGATTTTAAGTTGAAGATTTTACAATGGATTAAAACACAAACAGATTGCATGCAGGAAAATCATGGAGTTTGGGACCAGCCAGAAGTAAATTTAAAACCATATACACCAGAATTCAGAGCTTTACAGATTAAGTAAAAATCAACATCAACTTCAACTTCAAGCGCGTCAAATATTCTATTTCAAACCAGAAATAAACTCGAAACCCATATCAAATTGCCACTCAAGAAAGCGCAACCTATTCAAGAAACATAAAATCAAAGCAATGCAATGCAATGCAAAATAGATGATGGGCCTTACCGAATTTGAAAAGCTCTTGGAAATTACAAAAGACTCAACAGAATTAAATGAAAATTAGGAATCGGTGCATAAAAGAACAAAAAGACAAAAGTAGTGGTGGTTGAAAGATTTTCCGGGTGGCAGAGAGATAGCATGGCCAGGGACAAAGAGAATTCGAAGACGAATCCTCGTGGAAGCTTTACAAGGAATGCACATCATAGCCATGCAGATGGAACCAAAGAAATTTTGGCTCGAAGGGAAATACAATTATTGCAAATATTTTGGTACCTAAAATGCTTTAAACTTGGGGGCCTGAGCAGGCATGTAAGCGTGTGTGCACACGGGTGAAACAATTGACACGTCAGCATCAGTATCATAAGAGTATCTCCAATACTGTGTTTGTTTGAAAAAGTGGTCATATAATACATACAGTACACACTAATTATGGTGTATACTGTCTACGTATCATCACCACATTAGTCATTTTTAAAAAAATTGTTAACAATTTTTTGAACTTTTTGAAAGTGACTAATGTGGTAATGACACGTGGATGGTGAATATTATAATTAGTGCCTAAGTGTTATATCACCACTATTGTTTGGAATACTACATTTGTTATATTTAAAATTTAAAATATTAAAAAGTAATTGTAAAATTTTTATATAAATATGTGACAAAATTATCACATAATTTGGGAGTATATTCTTAAATTTTGGCAATTGTTAATTAAGCTTATGTTTTTTTTATACAACGTCTTGTCTATGATTAATTTTAGACCCTATGACAACCAGAAGTTGTTTTAAATATTTAATAAACTTAAGAAAAAATTGATATAGAACTAAGTTATGACAGATTTTGAAAAGCACTAAAATAGTAATTTTTCACATTTTATTTTTAACTTCTTCAATTATTTATAATCAAATATCAATTTTAACATTAATTAATTCATTTTCTACTATATGTACTATACTTTTATATTGTAATTTTATAAATTTTGAGATTTAATAATTTTTGTAATTTTTTTTTTAAAATAACTAAAGTGAATATATATATATATATATATATATATATATATATTTGATACTCAAGTATCCCAGTTTTTTAAACTAGACTAAATTCTTGGACCCCCAAGACCCTTGCTCCTAGAACTTTGGAGGAGGTAAATCGCGAATTATGCCTCAACTGGCTCCCAGGTTTCCCTCATGTGACTGTACACTTCTGCACACAAAGAACTGTCCCTAAAGTGATTGCTTCATATCGAATAAAATTCAGCCGCAGGTTCCCACCAATCTTAAAAATATATTTGATAATATTACACACTCATATAAAAGTAAAAATAAATTTTACAATACTACAAATAATAAACACATAAAAAGAGATAAGTATAATAAATGTCCATTTTAGTAATTGAACGTAATCAATTATTTCTGTTTACCAAACTCTAAAATGCTAATTTTAAAACATACAGTGATTCTTTTTGCAACTGATTTTTTTTTCTTTTTTTGGCGCAGCAATAATCAATTCTCCTAAAATCACTACAATATCAAACCAAGCATAAATGCCTTATCTATTCTTTTCAGAAGTTAATAGAAATAATGTTGTTTATCTTGCAAAATATTTGGAAAACTAATTGAATTTAAATACAAGAAATGTATAAGGAAATATGTGTACCTACTAAGGACCAGCCGATATATATATGAACCAAGTCATGTTGACCTGTGCCTCAACAACAACTAATCTCTTGCCACAACAAGCTCATCCCTTGAGCGATAAACAAGAGATGGCCTAGCTCGAAAGGTCAAGATCGAGATGCGGTTCATATGTTTGAATTCATGACATAAGTTTGTTAGTCACGCAAAGAAATGCAATTTTAAATGTCAAATCTCAAATATCTAACTTGTTCTTCCTAATTTTCTTAATGATGATAACAATGCCTATCCTAGAGGAAGTATGCTCACACAAGTATCATAGGCACGCAGAAAGCTTATGTATGCACCAATAGCAATTAAAAAGAAAAACCTAGTCAATGAAGTTTCGACACACAAGTCTCAAAATATTGTGAATAAACACTCAATCAATTTCTAACTAATGAAAAATAGAAACCCGCCAAGAGATCTGCTGATTTAATCATTCTCCATAGATAAAAAGTAATAAGTAAGCATTTTCACTTACACTTGGTCAAAATTAAATTAAATCTTCTCGTACCCTATTTGATTTAAAATCTTTTCAATTGACGCATTCTTGCAGCATGACAGCTGAGTAAAGTGGTCGTTTAGTCTTATTGTGAAGTCAACTTAAAATGTACATTCAAACGACAAGATAACGTAAAAGTAAAAAACCAGACTCTACCATAAACATTGGTGGGATTCCACTAAATACCACAAGAAATGACCTAATAATCTATTTTGCTTTCCTTTATTTCTAGTGGGTGCGTATTTGTAGCTTTATAAAGTGTATATAAAGACTAAATGTAAATAAAATGAACCGCAATGCAAAATGAATTATGCATAGAAATAAAAGAAGGAATAGAGTTTAATTTCTTTATTGCGGATAGTATAAATCAACATAATTATAACATTTTTCTGAATAGGACAACACAGCATAAAAATATTATCTTGTTTAAAACAAAAAGTGCGAGACATGTAGAGCACGTCGGTATTTTAATTAAACAAAATTAAACATATTAAAAAGATTACAAGTGACACAGTTTATTAGCATTCAATCTTCTTCAAATAATGTACCGAACATAATTATATTATTATTATTTTTTAATTTATTCCTTAGCCAATTAGTTATCTAGTAACATAAAGCATGTACGGTTAAAAAAATTAAAATGTGGTTTCCTATTTAATAACCGAAGGCGACTCCCAAGAAAACTCTAAGATGGATATAGGAACTTACTTTGTTCTCTGAACAAGAGATAAAGCCAAACGAGCTATATTCAAATCGAGTGTAGCTTCACACGGGATACAATATATCTTATATGCTCTCTTTTAGCTTTTACCGAAAGATAAGGCTTTATTAAAAAAAATATTTCCCATAAGAAAAATAAACAATATCTAAAAAAAATCATTTTTTAATGCAAGTTGGTGTTGCAGATAAAAAAATCGATAATGTCTAGAGCTCCATATAAATTCAGAAGTTCCATTAGACATCCTAATTGAAAAAAATTGAAATTTCTTATGCACATTTAAATTTAATCTAGTTTTTATTTTAATAAAATAAAATATACTTAGATATGAATTCATAAAATGCATTGGAAATCAAATTTGTACTTAAATAGACATTCATTCGACATCAATACAACTAAGATTAAAATTTTTTTATCGTGTCTATAAATTACTACTCCTATCTAAGCGACACAGAGTTTTGAAAGACTCCGATCCATGTTGCCAAGTATAAAGAGAAACGAAATTATACTCTCTTCAATAAAATTTAAATTTATTCGAAATATATCTTTTTAAGAAAATTTCTTAAAGCCAGTTTAAATTGTCTGTTGTAAATGTAAATAGCACGTGATTTTAATTTTTAATATAGAATAATGATTATAAGTGATTTTCTTGTGAAAATATAATTTTAATGCTAGAGGTGGGCATGGTCCAGTTTAGTTCGATTTCGAAGAGAATTGAACTGAAATGAGAAGTACTTAACCATTGTTTCCATAATTAAAGTTTTCAAAGTTATTGTATTTCTAACAACTGTTTTTATTCTCTTTGTTTGAAACAACACAATAATCTAAAATGTTATAATTTCCAAACCTTATTCTATTCATAAAACAATAATATATCAAAATTTGAACATAGAGTTCCATATCAATACAAACTAACAAATATAGAAATAAAATATTTTATTTTTATGAGCTGAATTTTAGTTCTTCGGTTTTGAGTCCGGAACAGATACCTAAATCATAAATGGTCAGTTCTGGATTCTAATACCCATTACATAATTTAAACTTAAGAAAAATCGAATCAAGTTGCTCGATTCATTCAATTTATATTTGATACTTTTATCCACCCCTACTTAGGACATGTGCGATAACTATTTTTTTCCAAAAAAAAAACTCATTTTTTTGCCTACAATGTTTGACTTTTTAAATTTTTTTAAAAAAATTTAAAAAGTCACTAAAGTACAAAAAAAAACCTATTTTTTCCGGAAAAAAATACACCGAACATAATTTCCTTTGAACATATACATAATTTTAGTAGGCCAAAGGACAACACTGTAAGAAACAAAAAAAAGACTCGCATGTACTCTTGTTCTTTTCACTGCCAAAAAGAGGCAAGTGGAGAAATATATGGCGTGTGTAATAAAGCACGAAAACCTATGAAGACTGCAGTAGCAACATAGAAATTGCAGCAGAGTAAAGGACATAAACCAGAGTGCCCGTTTTCATAGAGAATCATAGAACAAGTCGGTCTGCAAATATGCTAGGTGCCAACAAGTAGTCCGGGTCCTGTGAAGAGAAAATTCGTCACCATTGAACTTACTAGAATGTCATTGGCTGGTGAAAAATATCTATCGTGTCGGGCGGATCGTGATTTTAAGTTTTAACCTCCGTGACACATTAAATTGTAATATCAAGTCAGATTGAAACAGCCTATAGCTATTAATAATTTTCATTCAAAAAATCTGGGCATATTTTAAACACTTGATTTCTATTACATAAAACGACCATGGGTCAAAAAGGTAAGGACACTAAAGGAGCAAATCCCGGGAAAGAGACTTTGTTTAAATATGATTTCTTATGTAAACTCCAATATAATTAATTTGTACGATTACACCTAGTAGCTCCATCTAAGCCTCAAACTCTAGTTTTACCTTCTTTTTCCCTTGGGCTCTAACTTTCATGGCAGTGATGGTGAGAAGGAAATGGAAAATACACTAGGAAATGAAATGGAATATATGGAGTCAACTATGTCATGATTCATGAACAAACTTGTGGATGATGATCAATTAAAAGTACATTCTCCATCCTACAAAAATAGGTTCGTTTTTTTAATTTATCTGTTTTAAATTATAGACCACTTACTTTATAGAAGGTGTATTAAATTTTTCTCTTTCTTAATATATCCTTATTTAATTTACATTGTTACCAACCCAAATAAACTAAACATATTTCAATTATTATGGAAAATTACATAAATTTATTCACACATTTACTCAATAGGCATTCAATGAATTCTACCTTGTCTAGAAAACACTCATCCCCAATAACAAAGTCAACAATTGATTTCATTATTGTTTCATTGTAATACAATTCAATTTCATTTGCATTCCAATTGTAACTTAATAAACATTTAAATTTATTAGATTAATGAATGACTAATATTAAATGGGGGTATAATAGGAATAGTGTGAGAAAAATTTATAATTTCAATTACATTAAATGGTATTTCTTAATCTGTGTGAAAAAAACGAGCTTATCTTTGTAGGACGGAGGGAGTATTACGTAGTAATTAACCTAGTTAGTTTCTCTTTCCTAACATTTTCATCCAGCCTCCTAAATGAAATGCTAAGCTTTCAAATCCCCTACTAAAATCAGGGCATGAACTCGTGTTAAATCTAGCACTTCCGATGTTCATCCTTCACATGTTGAAGTATTAACTCAGGTACTAAAGTCATATTTGCTCTCATATCATAACTCAATTCTGTCAACAATCCCATATGAGCTTGCCTGCTTATGCTCAAGATTAAAATTAATTTTTCTTCTCAATCCTAAATGCTAAATTGATAACAAGTAGCAATTCTTCATGAAACTTATTCTATTTTAGCTGCATAAGCTTCCATGTCAGCTTGTTAATATGAACTCCCTACTACGGTTTTTCACCAGATGAAATCTGGTCTGAGTTCCGTGCAGCCAAAATTACAATCTTATGTCAATTTCCATCACTTGGTCTTATAAATGTAAGCCCGTGTGTTGACCTCGAAGAAGAATTAAGTATACCAACGAACTCCTCAAAGCACTTTCTTGTCCTTATTCTTGTTTTCCCCCCTTCCGGGATCAAAAGTCCCTTAGACCTCGATAACATCCTTGAGAATAAGCAAGAACAAAATTATGGAATTTGACATAAGATTAAAAGTCAGGTTGGTACTTCGACCTCAATATAGTTCTTTCATGATTTCTTTAAGCACCAATCATATCAAAATGCCTTATTGCTTGGGTTCCATTTGCCCTCTCCTCGAATCAAGTATCACGTTCATATTTGACATATTAATCAAACTCCCAATAAATCTTGTACGACATTCAAATCTTCAAGTTCAGTAGTGAAATAACTTGCCAACAAATCATATTCTTACTCTCGGAAAGCTCCAATTATGATTGAAGCAAAATCAATCCTGCGACTATAGGATACCGAAAAATTACTAAGCATAGCATCTCCATAGGAAAAACCGAATCACAAGCACACCACTATGCCCAATTTCTAAGCTCACAACTGTGACCGCAACTCCGCAAGAGATCATCCTGATTAAGGTATATTAGTAACTAGATGCGGTCCCTCAAAGCTTCATCAAATATGCTATCAGCTCAAAATAATCATTTTGGCCCTAAATTTTCTCCCCTTTCAACACTTAGTTAAAACAATCTACCAATGCACATGAACTTGGATATTGAAAGTAATTAATTTTCATCCATGGCGGAAAAGGACCATTAAATTGATGACGATCACTATCTGTAACTTGACAGTTAATTTAAAACTACATCAACCAAAATCATTTTACACTCAATCGAGGATACATATCAATAAGATTTATTAAACTAGTATACACAATTGCGAAGCTCCTCAAACCCAGGTTGCATTCATTTAAGAAAATTCTAAAACAAATTTTGTAATACGAATTAAAAATCCTACACCTGAACCAAATTCACGTCTATAACTAAACAAGACCATCGCCTTCTTTAGCCTAAAATTATTGCTACTATCATGTTTCAGAAGAAAAAATTGAATAGTGCCCAAAAAAATATATATATATCATTCCAAAATACCTGAACACTATCATATCCTTAATCAGATGACTCGTAAACACATTATCACTTCATTAATTACTGAAATTTTGAGATCTCTGTTTATTTCTATCTAACATTATGATCCTATATGCATCTAAAAACAACACTGATCCATTTCCACTTTCACAGAAAATTAAAAAATCAACAATAACTGAACTGCGACATTCACGGACAGTTTTAAACTGAAAATTCTAAAACAAATTTTTTCAAAATTCAATCATCTCTCTTTGTAACAAGAATTCAGTAATTGTACGCATCACCGAGATGTTGAGTGAAAACTGACCTGAAATTTGCTCAAAATTGGACGTCAAGTTCACGCTCCGTTAAAGCTTCCAGTAATGCCTTTTGGCCAAAGAGAGAAGACTCTGTAGAGTTGTCGAGAAGAAAGTGAAAAGGCTGGAATCAAAAAGGAGAGGCTTACACATACAGATACAACTTTACACACACACATATATGTGTGTGCGTATTGCGTAATGCATAATGCATATCAGTGTGTGTATGTATATGTTGTATCTTAGAGAGAGAAAGAGGGGAGAGAGAGAAGGGAATCGGTGAAGGGAATTTTTGGCAGACAGTGTAAATGGGAATGCTTTAATATAAGGCGCTGATGCAATTGCAAAGGAAAGCTGGCGGGAGCTTTGCTACCCAATCATTTGGAGGGAATTTGTTCCTCCTGCTTTTGAATTCTTTTTTCCATTAAATTAATATTTTCTTTTAATCAAATTATTGTCGATAATTTAAACTCGTTTGTTTCATCTACAAGACTACAACTTTTCCGTCTCTACAATATTTATCTCGACTTACGAGCTTTCTTTTTAGTCAATTTAAACATTTACAAGCTTCTCAGTGGTTTTTTCTACCTTTAGATTCTTGAAGTAGATTTTTAGACTATCGAAATAGACATTTTCTATTAATATTTTCTTTAGATAGAAATATATAGATAATTAAACTCTTTCTTTTAATGGATATTAGCACAAATGATCCTTAACTTTTGTTTTCAGTGTAGAAATGGTCCATAACATTTGTTTTTTGGCACACAAGTCTTTAACCTATGTATTTTGATGCGCAATTGGTCATTATTTGATAAAAAAAATAAAATATGTGCTTAGTTTTAATTATAGAAAATTGCAATTGGATTCTTAACATTTACAAAAGACGCAAATGAGACCAATATATTTATTAAATAATATTTAGTTTAATATATTAAATATATCATTATATTCATGCCAATTGAATTTTTATAAGAAAAAATGTAAATTTATTGTACTTTAAGTATATGTAATTGCTATTTTATGTGAAAAAATTGAATAAAAATTAAGTTAAATAAATACAAAATTGACGTATATAATTTTATGATATTGAATCAATCTTATTATATTTTTTTAACATAAAAATTAATTTACATATTATGTATTCTTTATTTTTGAACGATAAATTAAAATATGAAGAATACAGTTAACGTTCTAAAATTTGTAGTTAATAAACAAATAGTTCAATCAAATAAAACTAATTGAGGATCAAGTTTGTGACAAAATTATTTTTCTTTTTACGTTGTAACGATGAAATAAAAGTTTAAATTTTCATTAATATAATTACTTAATAATAAAAAATAATTTTATTTAACATATTTGTTAATAATCACGAGCTTAAATTTTAGTTATTTTATAATAGTCCATAAAATATACAAAACAATTTAGTATATTATTAATTTGGTCAATAAAATGTTATATAAAAAAAATCGTTAGTTTTCTTTAATTTTTTAGAAATCCAATTGCAATTTTTCTAATTAAAACTAGAAGTGCATTTGTCTTTGTCATCAAATAAAGACTAATTACGTACTAAAACATATATGTTAGAGACTTTTGTGCTAAAAAACAAATGTTAGAGACCAATTCCGCACTAAGAACAAATGTTAGAGACCATTTGTACCAATTTATCTTGATTTACGAGTTTTTCTGTGATTTTTTTTTTAAATCTTTAAAATATTTATATCCTTTGAATCTTTCTACCTTTTAGACCCTCGACGTAGACGTTTTATAAATTATTTTCAGACGCATTGTATTGGTGTGCAATTCTTGTACAAGGGGTGTATATATAGAAAATCTACCTAATCAATGATCGAACTATGAATGCCTTTAAATGAAAGGTCATTAAATTTTACTTGAATTAGCACCCAATTATTAACCTTTTCAAATAATTTTATCCTGAAACTTGTTACAAATGTAGTAACAAATATGGTAGGTATATAGATGATGATAGTGGACCAACTCGGGTGTTTTGGATATGTATGGTATCGTGAACTGATCAGTTTTTAAGATAGAAACGAAATTAACTATTAGTTTATTACATTATTGAATTTTATTCAATACTGTATATTAAAGATGAAAATCAAAAATCAAAAATTAAAAATTCTCTTATTTTTGTGTTCGTTTCTTCAAATAAACCTCGTATTCCTTTATTATACTACGCAATTGATGAAGTTTGTCACGTCTTAATTATTTATAGTCCCCTTCTTTAAAGTTTCATAAAAAAAAATGCATTTTCTTCTAAAAAGTTTTATCTCTCTCAACTCAATAATTGTCAATTTCTCAACTTAATATTTTCATTAATTATATGCAAATGAGTCAATCAATAATTATCACTTAATTAACATAATTATTAATTTTATTCAAATATGTGTTATCACCCAAATTTAGTAAAGTCTCCACGTCAACAAATGAGGTCCAGCGAAGGCCTCATAGGCCCTCGCCTCCCAAATTATGATAAAGGGCACTTGCACACTAATGTCTTATCAAAAGAGGTCCATGAAGAGGTTCGCAGATTCGACTAACCAGGGTCTTTCGCCAACTACTTGGACCTTGCAAAATCTTCAAAGCAATCTGGTATTTTGGAGAACCAATATTTCAAAGAACATTGTATTTGATTGACAGAAAAATTCTCACAAGAAAACTCCATCCAAATCTCCTAATAACGAGCAACGCAATATTGGAAATCAACTCAAACTATGACTGAAATCTAAGAGATTGTGTTTACACTTAATTATTCCTTATCCGATAAGGAAAAAGAATCCTATCATATGTCTAATAGATTACTTCCCTAGATTAATTAGACCTTCCTCTTATAAAAACAAGATTTTCCGTCACTTCAAAGTACGTATTATTCTCTAACCTAAACTCTGCTCAAATCTCTGATTACTTGTCTCTATCACACCCATATATTTTTTCATATACTTTGTATTGATCGTTGACTTAATTGTTTGAGACCAACGATTGCCGACCTCTTTTTATTTTTTGGTGATCTTGGTACTTAACGATTGTTCAATTGTGCAGGTAACATATAGATTAGCAGATGATTAATTAGAGATTTGTAGACACGTAGATAATACAGATTTCGAAGTCTAAATAATTTAATACTTTAGAGGTACAAATGAATAGCCTAAAATGAGTCAACATTTAATATTTTTTTTAGATGTAAAACAATGATAGTAAAATCTTATTTTTTGTTGGTTCCAAAAAAAAGTAGGATTTTATTCACTGAAACTGTTTGATGGGATCTCATATAAAATAATTTTGTCCATGTTTTTACAGTCACGTGAACTGACATTTTAAATTGTTGGATACCAAACCTATTACCTATATGCCTTTTTCCTTTTTCCTCTGTCTTTAATTTATTTTTTGCTGCCTTTGCCTCTAGCTAGTATCATGTCCATAGAGAAAAGTTAGATTTTTTGCCTTTACAAAAAGCATGTCCTTTCACTCCTACCACCACCCAACTTGTGAAATTTTGTGACTATTCTATTTTACATAGTCGAGATAGACTTATTCTCAATAAATTTAAAATTGTATCGTACCATTTTATCTGATTCATATAAAGAAATTCAACATTAAAGCAGACTATTAATCATTAACTCACTGCAACCCTCTTTCTTTTATCTGAATTTAGAACAAAAACAACATGCGAGCAGTAAATAATATTCACGCTGCTAATAATTATTACTAAGATTTATAAAATCCCAAGGCATAGAGTAGTGTAGCTTCATTGATTGTCTCAAGATTAAAGGCATATAGATTAATTGAAATTTGGTACAAATAGTCCTTAATTTTTGTCTTCAATGCAAAAATAGTCTCTAATATTTGTTTGTTGACACGAACATCCCTAAACTATGTATTTTGGTGCACAATTAATTCTTATTTGATAAAAAAGACCAACATGTCCTTAATTTTAATTAGAGAGAATTACAATTAAAATATTAACCACACAAAATGACGTATATAATTTTATGATATTTAACTAATCTTATTATATTTTTATTTAAATTAAAAATATTAATCAAATTTATTTTACAAATTATATGTTCTTTATTTTCGAATGATAATAAAACGATAAATTAAAATATAAAAAATATAGTTGGAACTCTAATATTTACAGTTAATAAACAAATAACTTAATTAAATAAAAACAATTGGAGAACGAATTTGTAACAAACTTATTTTACTATTTATTTTATAAACCTAAATTAAAAATTAAATATATAAATAATGAAATTACTTAATAATTAAACTAATAATTTTATTTAACACGTTTGTTAATAATTATGAGCTTAAATTTTAAATATTTCATAATAACTCGTAAAATTTAGTTAATAAAGTCTTAATTCAAAAATAAATAAATAAATCGTTAGTTTTGTTTAATTTTTTTATAAAATAAAGGTACAAGACTCCTTTGCATCTTTTGTAAAAGTTAAGAGCTCAACTGCAATTTTTCTTTATTAAAATTAAGGGTATACTAATTTTTTTCATCAAATAAGAATCAATTATGTACCAAAACACATAACTTAGAGACGTTTGTGCCAAAAAAACAAACGTTAGTGGACCATTACACTAGAGCTAAAAGTTAGAGACCATTTGCACCAAATATTCCCTAGATTAATTGTATAATTTTTCTAGACATCAATGCTAAAGGTGAGGAGGGATTGTCTCACCTATTTATTACTTTTCTATATCTTTAAATTGGTGCAACATATACACTAAAATAATACAATTTTTACATCATCTTATTTAAGAATCCCCAACCCATTATATCAAATATTACACTAAATGAACAATATACCTTTTATTTCCTTAATTTTTTAATTTTCAACAAATAATTTATTTCAAAAATTATTTAATTTCATATTCTATTACTAATTAAATTTATAAATTAAAATTTTAATTTAAACACCTAAAATATTGCATTTATTAAAAAAATTAAAAAACATATTACACTTTAATATCACAATTAACAAAATAAAACATTTGACATTACAAAGAAATAATAATAAAATAAAATAAAACATAAATAAAATTAAACCGAAAAAGAATACAGGAGTAACAATAAATTTTTGTTTGTAAAGAGAAAGGCAAAAGTGAAATTGGAGACGCTCTTAAGCCCATTGAGCGTTACACTTTCGGTCTTAATTAAGCTACGCATTCGTAGTTTAATTTTACTTTTGCACTACAAAGATCAAGATAAAATAGACATTACTATCGACTTGTTTCAATGCACTCTTACATATTTTGACTTGCCGGCTAATTAAATATAAATATAAATAAATAAATAAATAACATGATAAGAATAATTGGAGCTTTCATATAAATTGTGGGTCTCAACTTTTTCATATGGTCATAAAGAACAAACTTGCATGCAATTTTAATTGGCTAATTTATATATATTAGTCGAAACATGGAAGTTTGAACATTGAAAGGAAATCCAACAATTTTGGACCAATTAGGATATCTTAGTACAATAATGAAGAAGATATATGAAGGCACGTGTCTGAAAAAGAGAGTACATTATAATGGCCCCATTTGTGTTGGCATAATGATTGTTTTTTTTTTTCATTAAGATTTTATTCATGCATGCAAAATTCTTGTCGACAATTTGTTTCCTATGGATAATGGATGTGTGTGTTGATGTAGACATACGCCTACTTGCAAATTTCTTGACTTGATATGATTCAAAATATCTTATCCTAAGTTACTCTAAAGGCAATGCATAGGGGTCTTTTATTACTAGAATCCAACTCCACCACCACCAAAACCAAAAGTTTTGGGGTCTTTTATGACTGCTTGTGAGCTCCCGTGTGTTGTACGTGATAGAATTGTAATTGAATATTTAATAATTTAGAATAAATATCAGTATTTAGAATTATGAATGAACTTCGTGTAAAAAATGTACATTGAGTAGAAAATAAAAATAAAAAAGTACTAAAAGCCCATGAAAATTACAAATTCTTTTGCCACGCTCATGAAGTTACTAAAAATTGAAAAAAATTACAAATCTTTTTGCCATCTAATCGAACTAATTTAGATCCAAACATCTTGGATTCCAAAGTTACTAAACGCCCCTGACATGTAAACATTTTTTATACTATTTTTCCTTAATCTTGTCTAGAAATGTTTAATTCATCGTACCAAACATATCTGAAATGTTTAATTTCTTCCACTATAAACATATGCTCTCTATTTTGGACTCACTCGTGTTCTTTTATCAGGAAAAACAATTGAACCAGATCGATACAAATTACCACATGATCCAATGTCAAGAACTAACATAGCTCTATCTACTGTGGTCGACAAACAAAACAACCATAGAAGAGGATAAACATTTGATCCATTTGCTAAAATTTTGAGAATTTTGAATAATGAAAAAGTTGGCTTCCATACATATAAAACAACAAAGATCTTACGAACCTCATAATCTTCAACAAGAAAAGTTGTAATCCATATTCGAACAGTTTCCATTGAATAATCTGTCCAGGTAGGTTAACATTAAAGTCAAGAAATGTAGTTATATTATCTAATATAAGTATTCGTCTGTTGAATAAAATTCCAACAAACACTCCCTACACTTGAATCAATTTTATTTGAGAGCAATGGGCAGAGGATTAAGCATGTTAAAAATGCTCGTAGCGCTTGCATTAGTTTTTGTGTTTTCAGCCTTGTTGCTGCAAAATGGATTTCTCCAAAGGAAATGGAAAGATTTTTGGACAGTTTAGGTTGAAATATTCTGGAAGAAAGTTTTTCATTTTTCTCAAATTCTCCAGTCCTACAGGCATATTTAGTTTTTTGATTCAACCATTGCCCATTTAAGAAAGGAAAAAACTTCAAAGAAGATTTTGTAGAATATCTTTTAAACAAGCACAGTAAAGAAACCTAAAAAGAAGAAGACGATGATAAACTCATAGATGCGCTACTAAAGGACAACATTTTGTCCTATTGGTTGCTGACATCACTACAGCTGCTTTGACATGGCTTATCAACTTTCTTGAATTGTTGCATTAGAACATCTAAAAGTAAAAATTATTCTCATTTTTAGAATTTTATCAATCACTTTTCTTAAATGTTACAAATGAATTTAAATATAGTTTTACAGGAATAACTTCTTACCATTCAACATAAGAAAGAGAACCAATATAGTCTTACCTGATCACAAGTTTACAATATGTCGTACACCCACAAAATTAGCAGCATCCCGTCGATTTATTATTTTATCATTATGACTTTTAAGTTTATCAACTAAAACATTGGGTCCTTCAACGAATAGGTGATCAACAAAACTCTGCAACAAACCACAATCCTACATTGGTTTTGAATAAAAACAGAACATGACTTCGCTGTTGATGGTAAAGTTATTGCCAATTGGACACCATATACGAATATTCAAAGATATTATGGTAGTAAACCAATCTCTTATAAACTTTTAGGGCATAAAATTTAAAAATTTTGGTCTATTAACTTGAATGTTGTGTCAATCTACCAAGACCTGGAGATTTTTCCTGATCCACAAAAAGTTTGATCCATCCAGATTTTCTGTAAACTTTTTCACGAAACATGTATAAACTTTTCCATAAAACATGAAACAGTCTATTATCAAAAATAAATATCAATTTCATCTATTGTCAAAGATGTCGTCTATTAGTGCATGAATATAAAATTAAAAACTATTTTAATCCATGACAAAAATAGGCCAGGTCTTTGGAATTATCTGCCAATCACCATCGTAATTCTCAGCATCACCAATAGATGCTACTAAACATTGAATTATTCACTAATCAAATATTTCTTTATTTTTACAAACAACAATAAATCTAAGTTTAAAGTTCCTACAGTAAGCAACACAAACTTGTGAATTTGTATCATTAAAAATAGGAACAAGTACAGTCTAAGAACTACATCTATCACATCAATTTCAATGCAAAATTCTGTTATCCCATTTCACTACGAAATTGAAGAACCCCAAAACCAAGATTTTTGCCGGCACAAATCTAAAATGTCCTACAAAATAGAATGTAAACCCTAAGATAAAGTTTACATGCCTTGTTGGCAACAAAGCATCCAACAGAAATCATTAAGTTCTATCATTCACTTCCTATACAATGACAAAAATATTATACTCTATAAAATCATAAACAATCCATAAATTATCTAAATACACAAACAATTACTTTCAGTTTATGTCCAAAATTTTCTTGGCTTGAATTAGGATCAACGAATTTTCTGGTATCTACATAAAACCAAAACAATTAAGCATTATCACTCCTAATTAATAGGAGCTTCATATCACATGAAGAACTGGTGATTGACACAAATGCCTAAAAAATAAAAACAAGAAGTCCAAATGCAAAGGCAGAAAACTTATTTCCATATTCTAAATATCTAATTATTTATTAAAATCCACTCATACTCGTTTTATGATACGCTAGACAGTTAATTAGTTATGACACGAGCTTCATTTTTTCTAAATAAATTGAAAATACATATTCATATTGTTTGATTTGACAACTATGTGACAACATTGAAGGTTTTTGGTTATAGGAGTACACGTATATTGTCATTAGCCATTGTCTATATATATACTTTTCTGAGTCATTTGCCATTATCTATGTACTAGGGCAATGATCTAATGCTCCTAGTGGGCACTTCTTATAATACCCACTAGGGGCATTAGTCCAGTGGGCATTATAAGAAGTGTCCACTAGGGGCACTAGATCATTGCCTATACTATACTATTTTGAGTCTTATCATATATAACAAAATAAGGAGTTATATAACTATGAACTAGTTTCATCCCCCGCTCCCCCATTACACCAATTAATTATACAGAGTGATTGTAGATCACATATACTTTATCATACATAGATTATTACAAACAAAAGTTACAATCTACAATATACTCAGAACAATTGATTTTTTCTTTTCAACTTTCTCAATTGAACTCTGGCTTCCATCACATGTTCATTGCCATTTCACCAGATAAATTTCTTTGCCTAACATCTACTGGCAAAAAAAGGTTTTATTATATCAAAAAATTTATAAGAATACAAATTACAACACTGAAACATCGAAACCAAAGACAATATACCTTAACTAAAGAATCAATATAAATAATAAACATGTGCACAACTCAGTTAAGTATAAATAATAAATCATAATATGAGTATAAGTTCAGAAAATCGTAAAACATACTCACAACCAGGAAAAAATGAAAATTGTCCTACTAAATAACAAATGTTGTATTTACAGCACAATATGTTGTAGAGGAACCATCTCTCTCAAACAAATTAAAATATATATGTACATACATCCAAACAATCAAATAAGCATTTACTGATGGTGAAGCAATGAAAACTTCGAAAATTGTATTACAAAGGATCGATCGAAAGTTAGAAATGAAAAACATAAATTACCAACGGAAAAAAATATACTTGATGGTGCATTCGAAAATACATAAAACAGAAATTTTTTACATAAATCCATAATAGAACAACCATAAAAAAATAGCTTTTATCTCACAGACTAAAAAACACATACGTCAATAATAGAACATCCAAAAGAAAATTTTAAAAATAAACAATACATACATAATATTTAACAAAAGTTCACACCATTTTTTCAAGAACAGAGAGTTTCAAATAGAGTGATACAGTAAAAAATGCATAAATCTATAATGCAAAAATCAAATATCAGGAGAATCGGAATATGAACCACAAATGAAGAATTATCTTCTTAAATTTGAGAAACAACATAAATTTACAAACTCCTATAAAACAGTTTGGAGAATCGAAAAAAGAGTCACCATATGTTTTTCTTCTCTAATTTCAAGAACAACACTAATTAACAGAGTCCAAACTAACCATACATATGTAGAATCGGAATAGGAAATACATAATATGAGTATTTTTCTTAGATTTCAAATTTCAGAAACAATAGAAATTTAAAAAAAGATCCTAATATGCCGAAAAAGAGAGAGGAGAGAAAATGTGAAAGAGAAAAAAAAATGGAGAAAAAAGGTAAAAGACTGAGATTGTGGCGCGTGTCAAGCAAGGAGACTGAAAAAAAGGCGTTTCAGATTGGAAAAAACTAAAAAGCAACAAACATACTATAAACGGCGTTGTATTTGTCTTTTTGGGACCAAAAAGGAATAGTGACAACTCCAAGACTCTTTTATTATATGTTAGATTATTATATGAGTAATTATATTCACACTACATTTTTTGTTAACCACACTACATCTATATTTCTATATTATATATTATAATAGGATAATCATCGAAAATTTTACGCACATATTTTTCCACCATTTTTTCTTTCCAGATTTGGTAAGTTTTACTATAAATGCTGCATATGAGTTTGTTTTCTTTAATTGGTTTCATACATATGCCATAAATGCTGTATAGGAATTTGTTTTCTTTAATTGGTTTCATACATTAATTTTTTATTTATTTTTATTTTTCATTTTCTTGCAAAAAACGAAGTGCAACATTTAATATTATATATGATAAATGCAACAATTTTTCAGATTCTTTAATTGGTTTCACACATTGATTGTTTTTTTTTTTAATCTTTTCATGCAAAAAAAACGAATTATAACATTTAATATTATATATGATATTATTAACGCAGTCTGAATCTTTACAATTTAGAAATTAATTTTCAAATTATAATATAAAACTTAGTAGTTTATTTAATTAGCCGTGCCAAAAATTAAGCTGTAGTACTTTTTAAAATTAGAAAATGATAATCAAGCATTCCCTTAAATTCAGTTTGTTTTATTTTTTTTCACGTTAACTAAGAAACAGTTAAAATTAGTTGAAATTTATAAAATATATATAAATATACAATCTGACTGTTAAATAGAGATAGAAAAATACATTCATTTGATTTAAACAAATGATAAGATTTAAACTGTTATTGTAACTGAAAAACCATTTCATCTAATAATATTTGTGTCGATTATTAAAAAAAACTTATCTATGCATACCTGAAAATTATTTTTCAAAATATAATAGAAAATTACTCAATAAATTTTAATATTATATTATTTATATTATATATTACATAATATTAAAGTATTTATATTATATTTAATAATATTATTATCATTATTATTTATATTTACGCAGAGTCAACAAAAAAATATAATTAAATTAAATGACAAAATTTTAATATTTTATAATATTAGAATTTAATTAATTAAATTTTCAACTTCATGTAATTAATAAAAAGTATTTCAATATGAATATTAATCAGTATTCCAATATAATTTAATTAGGACGAGCTTTACAATGATTTAATTTTCTATAATACTCGGTTAAAATAAATAATATTAAGATGATGTTACGTGTTCCAAGGTCTTAATTTATATACCATTTGAGGAATCTAAATAAGTTATGTTTTCAAAAAAATGAAACATCAATGCACGAGAACTATTGGCAATAATACAATAGTTTTTCAAAAGTAGATTTATTTTCTCCACAAATCTTTTTTGCTTCCCATAGTGGGTTTAAATAGGTTGCAGTTTCAAAAAAAAAATATCAATACACGGAAAATATATAATTGTGTTATATTATCAAAAGATCTGATTTATTGATTAGAAATAATAAGTGATTAAACTAATAAACTAGATATGATAATTTCAAAATTAAATTCATACGATTCAAAGTCCGCCTCAATTTGACCACAAACATAGTTTTCAAAGAGGTGTTTCAAAATTTGGATTAGCTATATTGTTTTTTTACAATATCCATTAGTAATCAAATATTATTTATATGATACTTTTTTTCTATTTTTAATGTAATAAATAAAGAATATACTCTTAGAATATTTTAAATCACTATCATAAAAAAATAAATGCGTTTTAATTACAATAGAGGTCTCCAACTATTTTTCTTTTTTGCATATTTGCCCCCATCTATATTTTGTCACATTATCATCACCAATTTAGCAATTTGCACATCTTATCTTTGTCTATGATGATGGTTCTGTCCAAAAAGTTAATTAGGATAGCGTAAAAATGTATTTTTGAATCTTGTATTTTTAAATACGCAAAATAAATAACAAATACAAAAATTTGACAAAATATTTTTCCACTATTTCAATGCACATTAGCAGAATATTTGGACAAAAATCATCATTTAAATTAATTTAAAGTTAATGATAAAAATGCGACAAAAAAAGTTGAGAAAACAAATACTATAATGTCAAAGGTTGAAAGACTTTTATTGCAATTAAAATATGATGTAGATAATAAAATATGTAGTGTGAATATAATTACACTTATTATATATAATTTAGTCTGAAATAAGAACCATTATTAGTACCCAAACACGTCTCTTTTATTATAGTCTATGGATATATGGATTATAGGAGGACCAAATCTTATGAATGGTGGTGCCTTACACATTAGTTCGTAAGTGCCTTACACATTAGCTCTTTTAATATAGTTAAGTTAAGTTAGATGTATTTTAAAATATGCAAAATAAATAACAAATAAAAAGTTTGACAAAATATTTTTCCATCATTTCAATGTATATTAGCAGAATATTTGGACAAAAATCGTCATTAGAGACAAAATGTGAAAATTAATGATAAAAATGCGATGAAAAGTTGAAGAGATAAATGCTAAAATGTCAAAGATTGGGAAACTTTCATTGCAATTAAAACGTGGTCTAGATAATAAAAATTGTAGTGTGAACATAATTACCCTTATTATTGCACCATATTTTAATTGTACTTAAGATCCTCAACTTTTGTTCATTATTACAATTATGTTCTTAACTTTTTGTCATCGAATTCTTATCTTCAACTTTCATTAATTAGCACATTTCATCATTAATGATAGTTTCTATCTAGATATTTTGTTTACGTGCTTTGAAATGAGGAAAAATATTTTATCGTACTTTTGTATCTATTATTTTTTAAAAAAAATATGACAGACAAATAAATCTTTTTACTAATTTCCAACAAATATTTTATACAGAAATCGTTATCAAACACAAGATATGTTAATTAATGAAAAGTTGATGATAAAAATGTGATTAAAAAAGGTTGGGGACATGGGCGCTATAATATTCATAGATTAAGGATGTTAAATGTAATTAAAATGTGGTGCAAAAAATAAAAAGTGTTGTGTGAATATAATTACCCGTAGTTTAACTGTGAAATATGAACTATCAATAATAGAAGTCTATGGATCTATGAATTATAGAATGACTAAATCTTATGAATAGTGCCTTACACATTTACTCTTTTAATATAGTCGGATTAGATTAGAATATTAGAAGAAGTAAAGGTTAAATGTGAAATAGGAACTTTCAATATTACCCAAGTACATACCTCTTTTATTATAGTCTATAGATGGAAGCCTATCTATGGATTATAAGAGGATTAAATTTTATGAATAGTGCCTTACACATTGATTCTTTTAAGGATAATTTATAATTTTGGTGCCCAATCTTTTAAATCTGTAACAAATATATCTCTAACTTTTTTTAAGCACCAAGCATCCCCAACCTTTGTAATTTGTTGCAAATCACGTCCTTTTGTTTTGATATATTTTGATGGTTTTACCCTCATCTTTAAATAAACAAAAAAAAGGAAAAAAAGATAAAAACAACAAGAAAATAAAAAAAAATTGTAAATAAAGTCCCATAACTTTTAAAAAGTACAAAATAACTTCATCTTCTCCAAAATCCAACCCTACCCCACTTCACCCCAATCCCAATCCGTAGAGCTTTCTGTCGGCCACAACCACCACCACAACCCTTAACAGTAACAACACTACAACAACAGCACCTGCACACAACTGCCTAGCATTGGTTGGAGCTCCAGCCATTGCAAAACTAGTGAGGTTCTTGAGCATGTTGAGCTCTACCAAGGAAGAAACGTCAGTCTTGAGGAACTTCTTCACCACCTCTTCCTTGATGATAGCATCACAAACAACTGACTTACTTCAACCCAATTGACAGCAGCTGGTTTTTGTCGGAACATTAGTTTCCTCAAATGTTGCCAAATGTGCAAGATGATAAGAGTGCTAATTCTAAGTAGACCAAGTTCATTGGCATGTTCAATATGAGAATACTGAAACTGCAGATGACATTGGGGGAAAATGGGCAGAAATTGAGATGAAGGAAACAGAATGGTTATTACCAGAAATGTCGATCAGTCTTCAAAGTTTGGCATCAGAAACTAGTACTCAGAATCATAGTTATCAGACCCGGCCTGAACATCGACCCGGACAAGGAGGCGAGTCATCGGATTTTTGGTTCAACCGGTAATCCAGTGGTTGAACCGGTGGATCAATTCTTGTCGAACCGATAAGTTTATTTTTATTAAATCACTACCATCAAAAATTTATTTAGCAAATAAGTATAAAACTACTAGTATCATCAACTAATTCTTATAAAAAAATAACATAAATTTTTGTAATTTATTGCATAACATGTCATTAATAAAGTGAATAAGTATATGGTGCATCATTTGGATAGAATATAGTAATAGAAAAAATTAAAATTTTTTATTATGCAATGACTCGGCCGGGTCACCGGGTTACTAAAAAAATCGACTGTTTTTGCGAGTCATAAACGGTTCAATTGTTAGACAGGCCAATTAAGAGAACCGGACCGGTTAGGACACCGGGTCATTGGTTTTCCGGTCAGATCAACCGGTCCGGTCCAGATTTAATAACTATGCTCAGAATGTTGCTACAGAGGAAGCATCAAGTCATACTAATTTGGTTCTCATTAGCGAGCATTTTTCCTTGAAGATTTGAACACGAGAAATGGAATCTAAAATGGAGGCAATCAGTGGCTGCAAATTCAGTTGTTCTATAACCAGGGGTGGGGTGAGGTGAGATGGGGTAGGGTGGATGAACTTATTTTGTACTTTTTAAAAGTTGTAGGACTTTATTTGCAATTTTATTTTATTTTTTTGTTGTTTTTATCTTTTTTTCTATTTTTGTTTATTTAAAGAAGATAGCAAAATCGTCAAAATATATCAAAAGGACGTGATTTACAACAAATTATAAAGGTTGGAAATGCCTTGTGCTAAAAAAAAGATTAAGAATAAATTTGTTACAAATTTAAAAAATTATTTACCAAACCAAAATGACAAATTACCTTTCTGTTATTATAGTTAGATTAGAAGAGAGAGAAATTAGAGAAGAATTCAACCCCACCACCACCAAAACCCAAAAGTTTTAATTTTATTTTTTGAGGAAACACCAAAAGTTTTATTTGAATTTTTGTTTCAATTAAAAATATTGGACACTTAACCTTAAATCTCCTATAGTTACAGAAGTCCCGCATTTTACTTGTGTGCTGGTTTGGAAACATGATTATTTTCGGTTTTATCTTTGTGGAACAAGCTTAGTAGCATAATTATTTTGGGTTTGATCTTACAACAATCTTAATTGTGATGTTTTCGAAGTTAATTTATAAAAAGAATAGAAATATAATGAACATGGAGTTAACATGAGAAAAGACCTGCTATTTACCCCGTCTTTAGACTTTAGGGGTGAATTGTAAAACCAATATTAAACCAAGATTATTATTCCATCCGTCCCATTTTAAGCTTCTTGTTTGAATGGTTGTGTATATTTATTGCTTTTATATAGTAAAATTTTTGCCCAATCTAAGTGCTTGTTTGGTGGGGATTAAAATGGATTTTTAGTTTTTTAATTTTTGACCAAACTGATACAACTTGACAAGAGAGATAGAATTGGAATAAAATTACCAAAATGAGCCTTTTGCAAACAAATGAGTCGTAATTGTTGACCCACAAAAGACTGAAGACATTTGACTGGGGCCAATTTTAGAAGAGATAATAAGTCATTTTTGGTTTTTTGACCCAAAAAACCAGCCGCAATATTTGACCTTAAAAAAACCAATTTTAATCTCTATCAAACAAGTACTAAAATGGGTTTTAAATTGGTTTTTGGTTTTTTAATTTTTGACCAAACTGAAAGTCTGACACAAACTGACGAGGGAAATAGAATTGGAATAAAATTACCAAAATGAGTCTCTTGCAAACAAATGAGCCATAATTGTTGACTCACAAAAGGCTGAAGACATTTGACTTAGGTGGAGGCAATTTTGGAAGAGATAATAAATCACTTTTGGTTTTTTGACCCAAAAAACCATCCGCAATATTTGACCCAAAAAAAACCAATTTTAATCTCTATCAAACTAGCAGTAATCTCCTATGGGTTCTAATACAAATCACAAAATTTTAGAGATTTAAATGATTGGTAACAAAGATGAAATTTTGAGACAGACAAAAATGCATTGCTGCATAAGTTTCACGCCTCCACTTTTTGTCTAACAACATGTTTGCTTTTGTTTATAAATACTTATAAGTTGATTAAACATCATTTTTATCCACACATTTCGTAAGACCCACAATTTTTATCCACACATTCCGTAAGGGAAATTGGCGCAAATGGTCCCTAACGTACATTAATGCGCAATTGGTCCCTAACCTTTCATTTTTGGCGCAATGGTCTTTAACCTATCCATTTAGGTGCGCAATTGGTCTTTTTTAACGGATTTCGTTAAAAACCTTTCATTTAGGTACGCAAATGGTCCCTATCATTTTTTTTTTGTCTTTATTAGTAAGGGTAAAATGGTCAAGTTACATTTTTTTTTCAACCTTTCAATTGGCGCAAATGGTCACTAACCTTACTTTTAATTAAAAAAATTTACAATTTAATTTCTAACCTTTTAAAAAAGTGAAATGAGTCCGATACTTTAATTTTTTTATTAAAAATTAAAAGTAAACTAACAAATTGATAATATACTAAATTATTTTGTATATTTTATGAACTATTATAAAATAACTAAAATTTAAACTCATAATTATTAACAAAAGTACTAATTAAAATTATTTTATTATTATTAAGTAATCATATTATTTAAAATTCAAACTTTAATTTTATCATTATAACATAAAAAGAAAAATAAATTTGTAATAAATAAAATTTTTAATTATTCTCAACCCAACTCGATTTTGTACAGTCTCATATTTAATGGGCCAACCCAACCCGCTTTTTAGCAACTAGCCAATCCAATTTTAAATTTTAATTTATTTTTCTATTTAAAAAAAAAAGAAAGAAAAAGAAAACGTCTTCCCCACCCCACACCCTAACTATAAATCAACCAGATCGGAGGGGAGATATCCCCCCGTCTGATCTGGTTTCTCGACGACCAGAAGGGGGGGGGGGGGGGTAGAGAGAGAGAGATCCCCCTTGATCTGGTCGCGAAACCAGGGAAATTCTTCTCCCTAGTTTCGCGAGCATAAACGGGGGAAATTTCCCGTGAAAATTCCCCCCGTTTATGGCAGTGAGGTGGGGAAGGTAATGAAGAATTTTTTTTTCTTTCTTTCTTTTTTTTTTTTAAATAGAAAAATAAATTAAAATTTAAAATTGGATTGACCCAATTGTTCAAAAGAGGGTAGGGTTGACCCACTAAATATGAGACCGTATAAAATCGAGCTGAGTTGAACATAATTAAAATTTTATTTGTGACAAATTTATTTTTCTTTTTATATTGTAATGATAAAATTAAACTTTGAATTTTAAATAATATGATTACTTAATAATAAAAAATAATTTAATAAAAAAATTAAAGTATCGAACTTATTTTCACTTTTTGTAAAGATTAGGAATAAAATTGCAAATTTCTATATTAAAAATAAGGTTATGGACCATTTGCGCCAATTGAAAAGTTTAAAAATATGTAATTTGACCATTTTACCTCTACTAATAAAGAAAAAAAAAAATGTTAGAAACTATTTGCGCACCTAAATGAAAGATTTTTAACGGAATCCGTCAAAGACGACCAATTGCGCACCTAAATGGATAGGTTAGGGACCATTACGCCAAAAATGAAAGGTTAGGGACCATTTGCGCCAATTTCCCCATTCCGAGCTTATAATCTACAAATTTTTTTTTTTTTTAACCAAACAAGCACTAAAGCAAACAAGATCTAGCGGCAATAGGGCATAAAGAATGCAATGACATCTTGACAGTATAGAGACATCAAAGTTTTGTAGCCGACATTTGGTACATTAGACTGAATGGGATTAGACAAAATTAAAAAAGAGATACGTGTGACCAAATTCGTTAGTTATAATGTCCAGTCCAAGCATGCCATCAATCTCAATATGTTTTACCCCCTTTGAAATGTTTCAAGAAAGAAAATACACTTCAAAACCTATGTATTCACTCACGAGCGTCAAACTGAAAAAGTACCCTAATGAAAGTGACCAAGGAATTCACCAGGGAGGATCTTGAGCCAGCACAATCCTGATATAGAAGATAAGCAAATGCTATGTTTGGCTGCAAGGAACTCGAGTCTTAGAATTAAAATTCGTGAACAGTCGATCCAATTTAAATCAGATTGTTTCTAATCCAATTCTCCAGCATCAATTCCATGTTCCTAAATGCTACTGAATATAAGTATTTATTATACAAATACATGTGTGTGGGCGTGTGTATGTGTGGAAACCTGAAAAAGGAGACATAACAAAGACAAGCTTTTATCCAATCTTGGTACCCAGTAATCAACAAACATGGCGATGCAATACAGGTGAACGATCGCAGTAACAAACCTCTCATCTTCTACGCTGGAAGAAGAGGTCGTCATCAAATGATCATTAAGATGTACATTTCGCAACTAGATTTTGCAAAGATAGAGAGGATACATTTTATATACATACCTTGAATATTTGTCACCTCATTTCCGCAAGTGGTACAGCAGCATTGCTCGCGGAAAGGCTGGTTGCTGTGCACGAAGAAACGATGATTGACTTGTCACGAAGAAGAAATTTAAAACAATATAGGATTGTGTAACAAAGAAAGTATAGTACCTTCTAGTTCCGTTCTCAACCAATCTTGCCCACACATAAAAGCTTCTCTAGTATCAGGACTGAGTGAACTCCTAGGATGGTCAAGCACTCTGCCACTGTTGCTGAATGCTACCTCCGATCCAAGAGTGGACACAGGAATGCTGAGAACATCGCGCGCCATCATAGATAAGGTAGGATACCTGGGTGTATGAACTTTCCACCAATTTAATATGTTGAAATCATAATTGCGTGGAAAGACAGGTTCCTCCAAATACTTGTCCAGATCTGGAGTCATACTCTGATTTTGCGAAGTTTCGTATAGGAACTTGTCGAAGCCCTTAAGTTTATCTCTCGTAACATTGCAAGTACCAGGTAAGATGCCCCCAGACCGAGATGAATCTTGATCAAGGGAAGCTAAGCCCACAGCATACTCATTAAAAAGTTCCCTAATACTATAGGAAACTTCTTTGATGTGATCTGGAGCTTCACTGCCATAAATCTGTGGATAATAATACTCAATCAACTTCATTTTGAATCGAGGATCCAAGATTGCTGCTATAGCCAAAGTCAAACTGCACTTGCTCCAATACTTGTCAAACTTGTTCTTCATCTTCAAGGCTACAGAACTAAGAAAGTCGTCAGGAACCTTACACCATTCAATTAATTTAATATGCATATCACACATCTCCGGAAAAAATACGTTGGCAGTCAAATATTTGTTTCCTACGAAAACATTGGTGAACTCAACAAAAAGTTTCATGTAAACAGCAACAGAACTTGCCCATCCCCACTCTGTATCAGATAAAGCCGTTGTGTAGGTAAGATCTTTCTCCTGCAGAAGAGAGAAGGCACCCCGGTATTCTAATGCTGCTTCAAGCATCAAATGTGTCAAATTCCATTGCATCAGAGAGTCGAATGTTAAATTCCCCTCACTATTGATCCCAACTTGTAGAGCACATTCATTGAATTTTCCTTGGATTTCCTGCGAACTTTTAACATGCCTTATACTTTCTCGAATTTTATGGATCACGTTACGAAAAGCTTCCATGACCTCCTGCATTACAGATATCAAAAGATGTGTCACACAACGCACATCAAATAACTCACCATTCTTCAAAAGAGGCCTATTTTGTGATAGCCAATCCTTAATCTTGAAAACCATAACGTCATAAGCAGAACAATCATCAAATGTCATAGAAAACAACTTGCAGTCAATAGTCCAATCCATCAAACTTTTAATAACAACCTCAGAAAGTATGTCATCATTATAAGATGGATCTAAAGTGACGAAGTTAAGCATCTTCTTCTGCAGCCTCCAGTCCATATCAATGTAGTAGGCTATCAGGCATATACACTCAGAATTCTCAGGTGAACGCCACATATCAACTGAAAGGTTGATTTTACCATGCAAATGGTGTATGACCTCATATACCTTCTGTTTCTCCTTCCCGTAGATGGTCATACAGTCAAGTTCAATGGCACTACTATTGTTTACTTCAAACAAGGGCTGCAGATTTTTCACAAATATTTTGAATCCAACATTTTCCACCATAGACAGGGGATAACCATGCAACATAATCATTCGGGCAAGATCAAACTGGCTACGCTCTTGATCAAATTTAGCACTTCCTATATTTATAGCCCGGTTGGTTTCTTCTTTCTTGTGCTCCTGGTCAATAAAAGGTATGGGGCTAATGATTTCATCTTTTATTTTCCCTTCTTCATAGCTGACAGTTGTAAGGGCAAGAGTATTTTGACCAAGATTACTTTCTTTTCTCTTCTTTGCAGAAAGTATTTGAGAAACATCATAATTTAATCTCTTCAGACACCGTATCAAGTGGTTCCTTAGGTGGGTTGTACCGCTATTACTAGATCCACTTAGTTTCTTTTTGCAATGTACACAAACAGCATAGCATGTATCTGCCTTTCTAACTCTCTCAAAGTGATTCCAAACTACAGAAGTCAATCTCTTTGGTTTCTTGGCAGGGATCTCATCCAAGATTTCCATGACTAGGACTTAACATTAGCACATTATCTGCATCAAGAAATGAAGTTCAGAAGTTAAAACAGGGCACCTTTAAAACAAAGTGACACGACATAATACAACAGCAACTTACAGAGCAAACCCCAATAATTAACTTGCAAAGCCTATTTAAAAGGAATAGTCAGAAAAGATTTACAACTTGAACTATCGTTATTTTCGCACAGATGGAAGGAGTTCAGATTTTTCCTGTTGGGGGTGGGGTGGGGTGGGGTGGGGTGGGGGCGGGGCTGGGGGGTACAAAGACTCAAATCTCATAAATGACATGTACTCAATACAGATGATGGGATCAAGACAGAGCAGCTCACAATTGGCCATAAAACATTTGTACACCCGGATTGCATGTGGTGGTGCACTGTCATTTATATATTAATTAGATTAACATGATATTGACAATTTCCAGAAAGTATCCAGTATCAGGCCTCAAAATATTATATGTTTCTTTCAAGGTAACATTTGATCTCATACAGCATTGAGCTGTGACATCTATGGACTACCCTGCTAAATATTAATTAACTATAATGTAATCCAACTTTAAAAATAGTCTACTAAACTGAAGCCCTTCACGATGAAACCTTCATAAATAATGAAATACGAAATAGATCAAACAATCATAGATAGAGCCCACTATATGGTCAATAAACCTGAACATTTGACTTGAGGTACCACGAAATACCGAGTATCTCGTTTGGAGGGTTGGACCTGCTACCATCCCCTTTCTCTCTCCTTATGCTGTGCACCCAAGGAGTTCATCCTCCCCCCCCCCCCCCCCCCCCCCCCCCCTTCCCAAACCCAAAAAAAAAAAAAAAAAAAAGCCGTATATAGTATGTATGTCCTTCTCTGGCCATGCAACATGCATCAAATTCAGATAAAGGATGTAAAAACTCAGTGCAGTTGGTAGTCAATGGAGCACACTCACAGGGCCAAACTATGTTCAGAAAGAGCATTTAGGCATTATTTGCGAAGAATCTGTTCGGAAAATATACAATGCAATATGCACCTCTACTACCTTACCACAATTTTTGTTTTTTCACCTCGTACTACTCTACAGCAATGAATCAAACGATACAACAAAAGCGCAAGAACATAAGAAAGTTAAATTTGATGAAAGGACTTAATAGCTGGTTATTCATTTGATCAATTCACCTCTGTAACACAAATATAAAGTATTTATCAACGAAAAAATTACTATATATCAGTTTTAATTCCCCGGATAATTCAACTTAAAACGCCAAAAAAAAAAAAAAAAAAAAAAAAAAAAAAAAAAAAAAAAAAAAAAATCTTAGATGGTAAAAAAGACGCAAAATTGAAAAATAACGAACATAGAATTTTTTTTATATCAGGCAAAAATGGAAAATTGAGCTTAGAAATGAGATTTAATCAAGCAAACTGAGCCGAATCTGGGGTAAAATGATAGAAATTCGAGCCTGAGATGACGATTCTGTTGCGGATTAACGTTACGGAGAGAGTCCGATCAGAAGATCCGATTAAGTAGTTCCAGGGTTAGGATATGGATTAAGATTTGCAGGATATGGATATGGAACCGGATCTAGGTTTGGGTGATGATGGGTCGGGCTTACAGGGGATTTTTTTTTTGGCTGTTTATCTGGACTAAAAATAATAAAGAAAGCATTCAAAAAAAAAAAAAAAAGGAACTAGATTTGGTTCGGGTTGGGTTAATGCTTGGGTGGGATAGGTTGCCTGGTTTGGGTTTGGGGATCGGATCTGGGATACAAGAAGGTTGTTCGAATATGGGTTTAAACTTTCAATGTCAACGTTTAGCCAAGTAAACTGAAGAATAATAATTAATAGATAGGAGTATTCAAGAAAAAACATAAAATTTATTTATTCTATTATTTAGAGCATGTTCGGTAGAGTTTTTCTCCCAAAAAATCTATTTTTATGTCTACAATTTTTGATTTTTCAACCTTTTTTACACTACAAAAAATTTTAAAAAGTCAAAAAGTAACCAAAAAAATCTATTTTTTCCCCAAAAAAACTCTACCGAACAAGCCCTTAATGATAACCACTATCAACCATGACATACCCATTTGCTTTGTAGAAATTTTCTAAAATCTTAGAGGAAAGCTTACCAAGTGTAAAACACATAACCTCACATTGTTGTCTCAAATGAAGCAACAACAGAATATCTATTTTTACCATATACCGAAAGGCCTTTGTAGGTCGGTTATGTGATTTTTGGAGCTTGAGGCGAATTATACAAATTAGACTTCTAATGAATCGTTCAAATTATAATATGCATTCAAAACCTACAAGTCTCTTACAGAATTAATTGTTAATTTAAAATTTAAAAAACAACAAATATAGGCAGAGTAATCAGACACGGAGCCGAGGGTTCCAAGGTGAGACCTGGACCCCCAACTTTTGGGATTTTTTTTTTTATATTTTAATTTTTTAATTTAACTATGACTTAATATCAATTTAGTAGATGACATTTGGATCAATCGACCTAATATCAATTTAGTAGATGACAATTGGATCAATCGATCCAATATCAATTTAAATACTGGCTTTTCGATTAGTATCACTATGTTGACAACTGCCACACTTGGACATGGATATAATATAAGAAAAAAATATGATAATGCTAGTAAATAAAGTGATGAAACAAAATCATAAAAAGCAATATTGACCTATGTTTCCATTGCTAAAAAATATTCTCAGAATCTAATTAGCTTCCAACAAAATTTTCGATTGTGATTCAGCTGAATCAAATCATTGAATCTAAACATCAAGATAAGAAAAAAAATCATGACAATAAACTCTAACACAACTAAATTAAATTCAAGTAAGTAAAGTCAAATCCACATTGCCTCTATTTCCTATGAATAAATTTAGAAAAGGATAACAAAATTAGTTTCCTTTATCTATTTTCTTCGCTTTGTCAGAAATCAAAGAATAAATAAACTTCTTGAGTTTCAGCACAGTTTTCCCTACCTGAAAATGGATCAAAATTCTCACCAAAAATTTAGTTCCTACTTCTCAGTTCTTTGAAAATACTCGATCCAAAACCAGTGAATATGCTTTATCTATATAAAAATATTTTAAGACTTGTTCTGTATAAAAAAATGATGAACAAATAAACCATCTTGAAAGTTTTCAATTTGCAACTCAAGACAGAATTTGGTTTTTCACAAATCTTTTCTCTCAAATTTATTTATCACATAATTTGCAATTTTGTTGAACTCTTCAGAAGTTTTTATAAATTTTAAATCATTAACATAAAGTGTAACAATTGCAAATCTAATGTTTGTTTTATTTATGAATATACATGAGCAAACATCGTCATTATTATAACATCCTTTCAATAAATATTTGCTAAAGCGATGATACTAAATACGTCTGGATTGTTTTAATATGTATAATGACATTTGCAATTTAATTGAGAACATTGGAGAATGAATCATTTGTTTCTAACATTTTAACTCCTTTGATGATATTCATATATATATTACTATCAAGTGAACAATGCAATTACTGCTTTTGTCCTACACAAATTATATTTCCTATATTCAAACTACATGTACAAGCACTTTGCATTATTCTAAAAAATTCAATTTTTCCTATATAGCTTCTTTTCAATTATTGGTCTATGATTTTTATATCAACATTCTTCGACAGATTTCAATTCAATAATATCCTTGCTTTCAATTAAAATAATAAGCACTATTTTATTTTTTAACATGTTGTCGACAACCTTTTTTTTTCGATTGTTTTTAAACTCCGAAGTGATATAACTTTATCGAGATCTCTTAAATTTTCACTAATTTCAATTAGATAAACCTTGAATCTCTCTAGATTTGTAAGATGGTTTACACAACTATTTTCTTCTTTTAACGTGTGTATTATCTCAATATTAAGTACATGTAGCAAAAAATAACAATCCTCAAACAAGATTCTATTTGAATTTCCACTTATGTCCATCTCTTTAAGTAGAAAAATGGCTTCAATAGAATTTGTTTTCACGACACCATTCCCCCGTTTTTCTATATTTGATAAGTGTTAAGCTTTCAAATATTGCCCAAAACTTAGTCGTTAAGCTCGGCGGTATCCAATAATTGCTAGATTTGGCAATAGGTAGAACGGTAAGAGACACGGGCTCGGCTTGGGCCATCTCATGAGCCAGGCTTGGCTCGTCCATAAATTATGGGGCTCGGTTTGCCCACTAGGCTTGTGGGCAGCATGGATTGACCCGAGCTGAGTCGATCTTAGGCCAACCATGAGCCTTTTAATATTGTTTGTGATAAAAAAATAATAAAGTCTTTAAATTCTCGTCATTTTTTCGAGTTTGTGACTAGTAGAGATGGTAAAATCGACTCGACTCGTGAACCGGCCCATATAACTCGGCTTTTTGAGTTGGGCTGGTCCGGCCCATCTAGCCCGCGGGCTAGTTGGACAATCACTCGTTTTGTGAATAGCCTCAATACATAATTCAAATAATATCAATTTAAAATTATCTAAATTTAAGTCACCAATAAACATTAGTCTAAAAATTCCAAGATCCAACATAAAATTGTTTAGATTTAATTAAAATTTTAATCCAAAATATATTTGGTGTGACAAGTAAATTATTTATTTTAAATTTATTTATAAATAAACTTTTTAATTTAAACCAGACATGCTTATATCTCAAAGCAATAAGACTAGCATGCTTTTAATATTTGTATTTAAAAAAAAAATTGTCTACAAATAATTTACAATTAATAAAAAAAATTATTATTTTGAAAGAAATTTGACGTTTATATATTAACTAATACATGAGAGCTCCAATTTTATAAATTAATCTTTTTAAAAATCTTAAAATATATAGTCTAAATTTATCTAAGATTGTATTTGATGTAATGTATTAGATTATATAAAATATTTATTTAAAAAAAAGGAAAAAAAAAAGAAAATTAAGACTAAGTTGGGTCAATGGGTTGGACTGGATTAGCATATTTCTGTCCCATACAAAACTAAGCTAGACCAGCACAGTCCAGTTTCATGTGTGGCCCTACTCTGGTAGGCTGGACTGGCCCAACCCATCTCATTTACCAGCTCTAGTGACCAACTACATTTTACATAGGCGGAGTGAAAATTGTATACAAATAAATTGTTTGGCATACAAAATTTTATGAAAAATTAAAACTAAAACAAGGAAAATGCAATAAAATGAAATTGTTAATAACATTACCATATTCTTGTAATCTATAGTTGCCATATCTAACAATGGCGGTAAGTTCTCCATCTTCAACCCATTATCGTACATAGACGTGTGCTTCAAAGCAATTAGAAGTATTTCCACGATGTTCGTCTTACGTTTGGTTAGCACAATTAACAATATGTCTTGCCAATGAAGATGATGCCGCAACGGAGGCATGTGGCTCTAGATATTGTTACTATATCATAGACATCACTAAACAATATCATGTATTGATACCATTGTACATTCCACTACTGAAGTAAATTGAAAGTGTTTCCCCGATTGATGTTTCATCCCAATTTGGTTGAAAGTGTTTCCCCGATTGATGTTTCATCCCAATTTGGTGCTTCAAGCGGAAGATCGTTGTACATATCAAACTCAGGAAAATGATTATCAGCGAAATTCACACCAAAATTCATAGCGAAATTAATTGAAGATTGAACACTACAGCAACCGGGAAATTTTATTTGGTAAACTCTAAAATATTTGTTTGAAGTAAAATTCCATAACCTGCTATACTTGTATGAACACATTAAAAAATGCGAGTACAATAGCATAACAGGTAGAAAAATAGGTATTGTAACATATGGTTTGAAGATCATGAAACCACGTTAATAAATTATACGAAAACTCCAATCTTCGTTTATTGAAAAATCTTCACTTCGAGCCTTATTGAAAAAAGTAGTTACCTCATTTTTAAAAAGTACCATTCGTTTTAGTTCATGTTTGTTAAAGTTGAAATGCTTAATATTTTATTGATTATAGCATGATCAATTAAAATAAAAAACAAAAAATTATCAAGATCAAAAGAAGGTACATCGAAATTTGCATTATCCACGTGTTAATAGATTTTCAATTAATCATCTGTCAGCCTCTATATTATCTGCACAATTAGACAACCGTTAGGCGCCTAAGATCACCAGAGAAAAATGGGTCGACGACCGTTGACACTCCGATGGTCAAGTCAACTACCGGTATCAAAGTATACATAAAAATCAACTATTGGTGTACGAGAGACGAGTATGTAGAAATTTGACTAGAGTTTAGGGTTATGAATAATACATACCTTGGAATGAATAATGTTATTATGATAATGATATAAGTGTATTTCTGATACTATTTTTTATGATACTGTTTTTTTATGATATTATTTTCTATGATACTTGTTACACTCCAATCCCACGTGGTACACCTCAATCCCATGTGATGCTCCACGTAGGCAGAGTCAAAGTCAAAATTTGCCTAATAGGCTGCCACTCTTCTCTCCGAGGCTGTATCCCTATGTGCCGAGGAGGTTTAGGGAGAAGAGGATGAGAGGAAGGGGCTATTTACTTATGCCGAAGAAGTTGAGTAGACGAGGTTATCGGAGTTCGACGCTGGTTATGTGCTGAGGAAGCCTTCCCCATCAAACCTGCAATTCAGTCTTGAAATGACTGATGGGACAGTCTACCAATACGGCTTGTCACTTTCGTAGCCTCCTAATTTGCAGTTGAAAGATACCTTCTCATTAAAGTCAATAATGTGACGCTCAAGATGTGACTCAAGAACTCTCCGAATCGAGCCACGTGTCGCACATCAAATGAGGGACAATCCATTAGAATTTGCCTATAAATATCTAACCCATTTCCACAATAAAATGATGTTGAAATTATTACTCTCAAACAAAAATTGAAAGTCCTCTGTGCTAATTGTTCTCCAAGTGTTCATAGCTACATTAGAAATTGTTAGTTAAGGGACCTCAAGCTACTATATCTGATATAGTGTGTTTCTCTCTATCCTTTGTATCATAACCACCTGTTACCAGGTTCATCTACGTGGTTGAATAAACAACGTGGCAGTTCAAGTACATAAGGAGATAGTAGGAAGAGAATGTTTGGTGTTCTTGTTGGCAGCTATTTTTTAAGGTCAAAATATTATTTTATTATGATAATATTTTCTATAATACAATATCATCCATACAGAAATTTAAGCTGCTATTTACAGCAACAAATCATAGTCACTCTCTACAGAAATTCATCAAACAAATCATTCCTAGTGTTTTCTATAATATAGTATCATCGCTATAGAAATTCAAGCTGATATTTACAGCAACAAATCATGGGACCAATTATCCTGAGTGTTTCCCTCGCACACATTACCAAGCTTATCCTGGAACTGAATGACAAGTTGAGTAATATCCCCTTCCACCATCTTACAAACCACTTCATTGGTATTCAAATTTCCAAAATTCACAACTTGCGCACATGCATCCCCATTCTCGTGGTACCAATGCTGCACCTTGTCCCTAATTGTCTGCAACAATCTTGCGCCCACCTTTTCCTACTCCCTCAACATTTGCAAGATCTCCCTTTGCACTAGCAGTGGTAACAAACATGGCCTCGCCCGCTCAATCCACCTCTTGTAATCTTTCTTTTGACTTTTGTAGTAATCTAATCTCACCTTATCAGTTATATCGGGATCCATTTCAATAGACTTGGACTGTTGCACTAGACCCACATTAATGCACCTGAATCTACTTATGGACTGCCATGTGGATTCTTGGAATGGAATGGTAATGTTAATAGTACCATCCGGGTTTGTTTTAGTCTCCATTCAACTTTCTCAAATATTCTACAAGTAGCTAGAGTTTCTAACCCCTTCTGGAGCTAAGCTTTAGTGTATATCCCACCTGGCCAAAGTGACACCATCTCAAAGAAGGAGTTCACAGTACCTACAGAGGACCCACGATGCGATCCAAAAAAATATATCTGACACCTTATATTTCTTAAACCCGCTAATCTTGTTAAGCTGGACTACAATGTTGGCAAGTAATCCATGATTGTCCCATTCTTGTTGCGGGTTCGCCATCCTTCGCAATTGCCGTAGATGAGAATATACAGGACCAAAAGTCACTACCTTGTCCTCCATTTCCTCCGCCACCTTCGTCTTCGCCTCCGTCGGCGCCGGAATTGAAGTTAGAATTTTCGACTACAATCACAGTAATCCACCTCCTCGGTAGAAGAATCACTCTTCGTATACTGCTCAGCCGCGGCGGAAGAGGTTGTGGAGGTGGAAGAAGGTTGCCACCGTACCGTAGAATAAGCATTATCAGTATGATGCTCAGCTGCGGCGGAAGAGGTTTGTAGAGGTCGAAGAAGGCACCGATAGAAAATATAGATCACAATCGTATTTGAGATTAATTTGAAATATTGTTGAAGAGTATGACTTAATCACAATTTTAAAAAATATTTTGACCTAATTTGGAACATCTCAACTACATGTGACTTACATGCAATTTTTCCTAAATTACTTATATATTTTCAAAGTCAAGTTCATGTTTTCTTCTCGAACTTGATTGTATTTGAAATAAATAATTATTGAATTTTAGAATTATTATAAAATTAGTTAAAAACACACACACGCCATTTTGTCATTTAAATAATTATCAATCTTTGATGTATAGGACATTTAAAATTCTCTTTTTAATAAAAAAAAAAATCTACAAATATATTTAAAAAATGAAAAAATAAAATTAAAGCCGGACTAACTCGCTGGCCTGAAATTAGGGTGGGCTAGTCTTGCAATTTACTTGCCAGTGTAAAAACTAGACCAAGGTCAATCTTGCAGACCCATTTGCCAATCTCCATTAAATATAAATTGACACCGAAAAATAAGAGGAACACAGAAATAGATTGTAGAATGGAATGATTGGTGAAAAAAAATTGAACTAAAGAGTTTTAATAGAAATAGAAAAAAATTGAAATTTATAAAAAAAAAAAAATCAAAATTTGAATTTAAATAGGCAACTATAGCGTGATTAGTTCAATCGAAGATTGTGAAGTTGCAAAAGTGACATGAAATTGAACAATAACATGTCCACGAGCTGGTCCAATGAGTCAACTAGTGGGCATTCACTAGTTGTGTTGAGCCAGCTCGTAAGTCATGTTCGACCAACTACCCTTATTTTGACGCGCTCGAATAGTTCATAGGCCGAGCCAATGAGCTATCGAAAGCCATTGATATATTGCACATAAACACATCTATTTAGTGTCAAAGGATGTTTGATGATATTGAAATTATTTTTTGAGTGTTTATAAATTGTGAATCTTATATAATGTGTGGATAATAAATGTGTAGTAAATTGTGAGTGTTACGAAATATGTAAATAAGAAAACATATTTTTTCAGTTTGATTAATTTAAATTATTATTTGGCATTTGTTTGATTTTGTTTAAAAAATTGATAAAAGTTTGAGTCAATAGTAACAATTAATTTTAACTATATATTTCATTAATTTTTATTAAAATTTGTTTTAAAAAAACCTAATTTTTAACAAAATAAAGGAGATACTTAAATATTAGGCAAACAAGCACTTAAGATATTTTTTCAGCGAGTAGCACGTGCACTTGTGACCCACGTCTGCTCAACTAGCCGTCTCCGTACAGACACATACATAACTTGACACGTGGCTGGTTGCCTTTCTATTTTCTCAATGCTAATAAATATCCTCATATAGCCAACCTGTCAATTAAAAACTAAATTAATTAATTATTATTAAATATATCCCCACACCCCGGGAGCCCCTATTCGTAGACTTAACAGTATCACCTAGTTGAAGATCGAGATTGGAGATTGGAGATTGGAGATTGGAGGTGGTTTGACCGAGGTAGGATGAAGATTCAGTGCAACTCTTGTGAGGTGGCGGAGGCGGTTGTTCTGTGCTGCGCCGACGAGGCGGCGCTGTGCTGGTCTTGTGATCAGAAGGTGCACGCCGCCAACAAGCTGGCCAGTAAGCACCAAAGGGTTCTTCTCACTAACTCCGCCAATCAGATGCCCAAGTGTGACATCTGTCAGGTAACAAATATTTGAGCTCGGTTGTGTGTGCGCGTGCGTGCTTGCGTGCGTGTGTTTGTTTTTTTTATTTTTATTTTTTGGAGCTTTATCAGTGTTTGTTTGACTTCAACTTGGAATTTACCTATCATATGGGGACAATTTTTTTTCCATGTCGCTCCAAAGTCGGATGTTATGATGGATATGCTTCATTATTTTAATGCTTTCTGCCGAGGTGTCCTGATTTTTTATCTTCACTTTACATTTCCACTTTTATTTTATTTTTTCGTGCTAAAGGCAAGGTTCTGCCTATATCCCCACCTTTTTGTTCACTAGTAATGAACCAGCTTATAGCATGTGTTACGCCTGGGTTCCACGTGGCTTGGTTAAAATCAACACTCTCACCTTCTATTCCTAGGAGATTGCGAGAGGAGGTTTAGAAGAAGATGATGTTGCTTTATATTGAGGAGGTTTGAGGAAAGGAGGTTGAGAAAACGAAGCGGTCGAAGACTGACCTTGATTGCTAGTTGGGAAAGCCTCCTCTGATACTCTGCGAGTTAAATTTGAAAACACTGATTGGACAACCTGCCAATTGACAGTTCTAGTTTCCTAGCATGTAGCTGAAAGAGAGTCTTTCATTAAACTACTGACATGACACTTATGATGTGATACGAGAATTCTTTAAAATTGCGCCACTTGTTGCACATTAAAAAAGGCTTGGTCAATTGGCTTTTGGGGGGGTGCAAATCTGAGAAGAAAAGTATACTAAACTAAAGTCTTCTACATTGATTAACCTAAGTGTTCTTCATATCACTTGAAAAATTTGTGATTACGAGCTCTCAAGCCACCACCTTTACCATATCGTGTGCCTCCTATACACGAATATCATACCTATTCGGTTCTAGGTAAATCTACATGGTTGAATAAACTACATGGCGGACCAAGTGCATAGAGATTTTACACGTAGGAAGAGGAGGCGTGAGGTTCCTGTTGGCAGCTACTTTTGGAGGTCAACAGATTGACACCGTCTGTGGAAAACCACACATTCAACCACAAGTGAAACGTGATCAAAAGCTTAAATCTCTTTGAACAAAAGAGTTTTCTTGAAAAAAAGGACCATACGCAAGTACTAATTGAAGCTAGCGTAGGTCCTTAAAAGAAAAGGCATTGAAAAATTATACATATGAGTTTATCTAACTTGATTAATAGTTTAACATTCATAAAGTATTGTTTGTATCTCGTTGGAGTCTAGGATACACCTCTGAGAAGAGGCACTAGTATTTGATTATTTATAAATCAAGTTTCGATTGTTTGTTTGTTTGAGGCCTCTAAGAAAAGGCACAGGCAATATAGAAGCGCCACGTCTATCATTTAGTCATTTGATTTGAGCACACAATCTCTAAAAAGAGGCACTAGTACCTAATCAAATTTGGGGTAAAATCTTCTCGTATGTCTCTGCGAATTAGTACTCGCGGCATATTAGAAGGGCCTCTGCAAACAAGCTCCTTCTCAACAAGAGAAAGCTCTCTCTCAATTAGGACTTAGTTTTTACAAAAACGCCATGTCCACACAAGGGCCAAACCTCTTCATTAAGGTATGACACCAGTTGGACAAAGTCCAATATCAAGCCTCGTCTTATATTAGAAGTGCTTCGTCATCCCTGCACAAGGGCCAAGCTTCTTCATTAAGGCGTGACACTAGCTAGGAAAAGACTATTATCATGTCTCATCTGATATTGAAAGTGCTTCTGCAAACAAGCCTTTTACCAACACGAGAAAGCTCTTCCCATAATTGGGACTTAGTTTTTGCAGAAGCAATCCCCATAAAAGGGCTTATCCTCTTCATTAAGACATGACACTAGTTGGGAAAAGACCAATATCATGTCTCATTTGATATTGGAAGAGGTTCTGCAAGCAAACCTCTTTCCAACACGGAAAAGCTTATCCCATAATTGGGACTTAGTTTTCGCAGAAGCATCATTCCTACACAAGGGCATAACCTCTTCATTAAGGCATGACACCAGTTGGGAAAATTTCAATATCATGCCTCATTTGATATTGGAAGAGCTTATGCAAACAAGCCTCTTCCTGACATAGGAAAGCTCTTCCTATAATTGGGGCTTAGTTTTTGCAGAAGCGTCATCCCTATACAAAGATTTAGCCTCTTTATTAAGGTATGGCAGGGAAAAGACCAGTATCATGCCTCATCTGATATTGGGAAGAGCTTCTGCAAACAAGCCTCTTCCCAACACGGGAAAGGTTCTCCCATAATTGGGACTTATTTTTTGCAGAAGCATCATCCCTACACAAGAGTTAGCCTCTTCATTAAGGCATGATACCAGTTGAGAAAAGCTCAATATCATGTATATCTGATATTGGAAGAGCTACTGCAAACATGCTTCTTTCCAACACGGGAAAGCTCCTTTCTTAATTGGGACTTAGTTTTTGCAGAAGTGTCATTTCCACACAAGGGTCTAGCCTCTTCATTAAGGCATGAAACCAGCTAGAAAAAGACTAATATCATACCTTATCTGATATTGGAAAACCTTCTGCAAACAAGTCTCTTCCCAACACGGAAAAGCTCTTCTCATAATTGGAACTTAGTTTTTGCAGAAGCGTCATCTCCACACAAGGATATAGCCTCTTCATTAAAGTATAGCACTAGTTGGAAAAACCCCAATATCATATCTTAGATATTGGAAGAGCTTTTACAAACAAGCCTCTTTCCAACACATGAAAGCTCCTCCCATAATTGGGACTTCGTTTTTACAGAAGCGTCATCCCCACAAAAGGACCTAGCCTCATCATCAAGGTATGGCATTAGCTGGGAAAAAACCAATATCACGCCTCATCTAATATTGGAAGAGATTTTGCAAACAAGCCTCTTTCCTACATAGGAAAACTCCTCTTTTATTTGGGACTTAGTTTTTGCAAACGCGCCATGCCCATTCCAGTTGGGACTATGGTAAGATCACGCAACTCTATATCATCGCTTCAACTCTATCGCTCTGGCTTTTCCAAAATGCATAGAGGTCTCATTACCAAGTTTAGCACACCACATAAATGAAGCAGGTTTTGAACTTGGGGGACTATTGTTACGCCTCAGTTCCACGTGGCTTGGTCAAGTCAAACTTGCCTAGTAGGCTGTCACCTTCTATTCCGAAGAGATTAGGAGAATAGGTTTAGAAAAAGTTGTTACAACCTCTTGGGTACAACTCACCATCAAAAGCTAGCTATTAAGGAGAGGGTGCCCAAGATCTTTTAAATTACATATCCAAAACTCATATTTTCGATGTGGGACAAGTCCCATAACTTATAATGGGAACCATGGCAAACCACCACGCTCTTGTTTTTCTGCGTTCACGTCAGACTGGCCTTCCACTAGTCCATGACTAGTCCTAGACGAACACTAGTATGCCGACGTCGCTATTCGTGCCGCTCAATTGCAACTGGGAGACATGGTGTCTGCTCTAATACTATTGTTACAACCTCTTAGGTAGAACTCACCCTCAAAAGCTAGCTATTAAGGAAAGGGTGTCTAAGGGGTTATAAATCACACATCAAAAGCCAACATTTTTTATGTAGGATAAGTTTCATAACTTACAATGGGAACCATGACAGAAGAGGCTGTTCGTTTATGCCGATGAGATTTGAGAGGAGGAGGTTGAGAAGACGAGGCAGTTCATTTATGCCAAGGAGGTTGAGAAGACAAGGCGGTCGAAGACTGATCCCAATTGCGTGTTAGAAAAGCTTCCCCTGACACTCTGCGAGACAAATCTAAAAAGACTGATGGGACAACCTGTCAATGCGGCATGTCACAGTCATAACCTCCTAGCATGCGAGTGAAAGATACATCTTCATTAAACTACTGGCATGACACTTAGGAAGTGATACGAGAATCTTTAAGATTGATCCACTTGTCGCACATCAAAAGGGGCTTGGTCAATTGGCTTTAGCCTATAAATACCAAGCTACATCTACAAGAAGAGGGGGGAAAATCTGAGAAGAAAACTATACTAAACCAAAGTCCTCTACAATGATGAACCTAAGTGTTTTTCATATCACTTGGAGAATCTGTTATTAGGAGCCCTCAAGCCACCACCTCTACTATAGCGTGTGCTTCCCACACACGAATATCATACCTATTCGGTTCCAGGTACATCTCCGTGTTGAAAAAACAACGTGGCGATCCAAGTGCGTAGGGATTTTACACGTAGAAAGAAAAGACGTGGGGTTCTTTTTAGTAGCCATTTTAGGAGGTCATCAGCATGTATTCATGGTGAGGTCCATTGCTATATGTTTTTCGTTGATGACATAGTTTTGGAGAAATAGTACTTTGAAATCTAAAAGTTTTAGGTTAAACAGAACAAAGATAGAATACATGCAATGTCATTTAGTAATTAGTAGCAGAACTAAGGATAACAATGGAGTTACCACGAGGATGGTGATGTTCTAGAAATTGATTGTTCCAGGCTTGATTATTAGCAAGGATGGCTATTAAGAGGATGTAATGAATGGGATTAGAACAGGTTGGATGAAATGAAACAGTGCTAGGGGAATTCTATCCGAGAAGAAGATTCCATTAAGGTAAAAAGATAAGTTCTACTGAACAGTGATTGCGCTGGTTATGCTTTGTGGGTCTGCGTGTAGGGGGGTCAAAGGTCGAGACGATTGTAAGATTGAACGTCGTGGAAACGAGGATGCTAAGATGGATGTATGGTCAACTAAGATGGATAAGATTAGAAATGAGAGTATACACTTTGTTTGATTGAGAATAAATTAAGAGAAGGAAAATTTTCAATTAAAAAATCCTTCTCAATTTCAATTATAATTATAACAAAATAGATGAGTATATGTAACAAAAATCCTTATTTCTTGATTATGTACATCACTTGGTTCTCTCAACAAATTCTTCTTAGTTAAAGGTATCATCTGAAACACGAAAATGATTTGGAGACGCCAAGGACTTCTATTTATACAAGAAATAATGGATACGGTAATGCTTTGCAGAAGGTGAATAGCACAACTTTTGATTACAATGATTGATACTGGCTTATGATATAAATTACTAAGCACAAGATATTGTGCATATTCAAAGTCATTTTGGTTTTCCTTGGTGCATGGCTTTCGTCTGGAATTCTTCAGGTACTTTAAAATGTTAACTAGATTGAATTGGGCTTAGCCTAGTTAGAATTTTTAGCTGATTAATGTCCCTCTGGGTGTATGTTCGTCCTGCGGTGTTGGGTTCAAATTGCTCTCCTTTTTCATGGCATATTTTCCTATGCAAACATAGCCTCCTGCTTGGCTCAAAGCCTATGTCTGCCACAGGATGGAGTACCGGATTTCATCTGAAAAGCTTGTGTCGTGATAAAGAATCTTCATGCATTGTAACTGAATCATCTTTAGGATTCCAAGAAGATGCTCTATGTGTGAGGTTTTTGCATTGCTACTAAAAATCTCTGTTCTAGTCAGTATTCTGTATCTAGCCCCTTGTATACTCCGTTCTTTTTTTTTCTACTGCTAGGGCGTTGATATGGGACTGAAACACATCCGTGCAGTGCATGATGTAAATGTTGGTTTGAAATAGGAGAATTTATTGCTTTTATCTCAGCATTTATCAATTAGTGAGGTAGGCTAAGAACTATAAACTATTTTCTTTAGTCCATGGTGAATATCAGAATCTCCTTGTTATGCCATCAGATCACATGCAAATGCAAGCTTCAAATAAGCTACACCTGCATCTACTTGGTAAGGTGTGAAGGACCAAACTGCATATTATTTTCATCTTAGGGCTTTTATAGAGGGTGATTTCTGTGCACATATGTCCATGTATTGTGATTGATAAGGGTTCCAACTGGCCTGTATTCTTATGCAGCCTGTGTTATGTTTATTCACAGAGCTGTTATATATCCTGGTCACATCTCAATCATACAATACATGTAGATATCTCAAGGCATCAAATTATCTTTTCCAAGCATTTGATTTTTCATGTCATTATCTGTGTTTTAGATATGCTGAAATAGTCCGAAAGTTGCACCAAAATGTTACCTGGACATTGTACCATGTAGCGCTTGAAGTATTTGATAATCTCTAATTTGGTTGACAACAAAAGATTTCATTGTTGGGAAATTTTATTTGACAAGGAAATTCTTTCGGTTTATTTCTTGTTATTGGATACCACTCATACCAGATATGAAGGCTTTCAATTTGATTTTCACCACCTTAATCTTGTTCTCTTGTGGTAATATTTTTAGATAGAACCCATATATGTCATTTTCCCTGTTAAGGAGTTGATATCCTTCGTACATTTGTGCAGGAAACATTTGGTTATTTCTTTTGCCTAGAGGATCGAGCTTTACTTTGCAGGAAGTGTGATGTTGCTATACACACAGCAAACCCCTTGGTGTCTGCTCACAAAAGGTTTTTACTTACCGGAGTTAAAGTAGGCCTTGAAGCTACAGAACCTGGTCCAACTATGTCCTTAGGGAAGTCCCTCTGTAATGAGAAAATCTCAGAAACAGAGCCCCGTTCACTTCAGAAGTGGACCACCCCTGTGTCATCGACCCGTCAGTCTGTCAAAGCTTTACCTCTCCAGGCCACTGGTGGTGAAGGTTTTGTATCGTCAAAGTTACCTTCTGCTGGAGGTTCAGCAACTGGAGATTCGCAATGGCAGTTCGATGATTTTCTTGGTCTTGGTGATTTCAATAAGAACTATAATTTCATGGATAATGGCTCATCCAAGGTATGATTTGAGTCGTAAATTCCATCAATTTATGTTGGTCGACTTTTTATTTTTCACGGGCCTTTGATTTTTTATATTTCCAAATATTCCATAAACACGAAGTTCACGTCCTGGACGTGGGAAATTGAAAGATAAATCAAGTCATCAACGGTGGGATTCGAACCCTCAATAAAAGTAACTCATACAATTGATTAGTAGTCCAACGCTTTAGTCCACACAGCCATCTCCCCCATTGGAAAAACTAAGTACTACATTACACATAATGCAAGGAGTCATTCTCTATTCCATCATATTATACAATTCACGATTTTCCTTTATCAAATGAAGGGGACTAGCCTATACTATAAAATTAGAAAAAGGAAAAGAAATAAAAATGTCTCAGTACAACAATTTCAAGATAGGGTTGAAGTCCTCTCTCCCCGTCCAGCTCCCCCACCAAAAGGAAAAAGAAAATTCATGCAACACTTTACTGTGGATTTGTCACACGTGTTCTTGTCAAATTTCATATGATGCTGCATTTACTCATGTAAATTCCAAGAGTTTGATTTCCAGCTCGAGGTAGAGATGAAAACTGGAAAAATTCATTTAGCTTGTGTATATGGTTTGGTTTTTAAGTATCAGTTCTGCAAGTTAGTGATGGAGATGGTCTGTTTAAGGATTTTGATTGGTGATAATTTTAGATGGTCGTCTAGTAAAGGATTGCTTGGGAACTAACTCTTAATGCTGTGATAGGAAGGCCGAGATAAATTTTCAGCTGAATACGCAGTTAATTTATTTTATGACCAGACCAGTCCCAAAACCATTCAAATTTGAGATATGGTCGGGTTTGGGTGGGGAACAGAAGGTGTATTACTTTGTGGGGGTTGGTAAATTACTTTTGAGTTGAAGCAATAGTGGAGAATGAACCACCAAAAATTCTGACGAATTATTGATGTACTGCTGATTCATTGGCATATTTCCTTCTGTGGAACAATATTGTCTCTACTTCATCAATTTTGAAGCAGCATTAAATATTTCAATTGCAATTATTTTGAGAATTTAATCTTGAGATTGCGGTAGTGCCACACCAAACTTAATTTGTCTTCTGTTCGATAATCCTATCAGGCGGATAGCGGGAAGCAAGGATCAGGTTGCTCCTCAAGTTTTCATGCCGCAGTTGGAGAATTGGATGGTGACGAGTGCTTGGGGCAGGTGCCAGATTCATTTTTGACGGTGCCACAGATCCTTTCACCACCTACATCATCGGGGCTTTACTGGCCTAAAAACTACCGGAATCCATCTGATTCTGCTCTATTTGTGCCTGACATAAGCCCTTCTCCCTTGCGAAACTTCCAACTCCATCCTCAATTGCATGGTACTAACTCTAAACGGAGAAGGCAATTCTGATACATTATCCAAGCTGTTTGCCCTGGATGTAAGAGTGGATAGTATACGAGCATTGCTATTAGCCTAAAGGTCTCATGTTTCTCTTTGTTTGAGCAGTTAGCTGTGGGGGAACATTTGCTTCTCTCTTGTATGAAGAGTTCGTTTTATTGTGCTGGTGTTCCACTGTCATCTAAATGAAGCAAACGATGTAGCTTTTCTTTAGTTTTGATATTTGAAGTTGGATGAAAAGGTGCTATATTGTGTCTTCTTAATATGCATTTCTAAAATAACCGATTCATCTTTATCAATTTGCGGCCAACTTGACTGGACCTGCCTGGGGAATTTACTTTCGGTGAACTTGACCATATGCAACTCCAAATAGCCCTCTTCTGCGAAATGAATTATGCTTGAAAACAATCAAGTAACGTCAAAACAGAGAGATGGTGATTTTGAATTTGAATGCATCTATACAAATGATTAAGAACATGCAGTAAACACCGTTGTTGGGGATAACTGTAACTTTCATATTTGCTGGAGAGTATACTGAAGATAATAATCACAGGGAACAACAAAAGAATCGCTATCTGTTAAATTCGTTTTATAGCAATTATAATGAAAATTTCACCCTTTGTAAGGGAGAATCTGAGTGGCACATCTGTATCCTTTGCTCCTCCTTTTTCCTTTGTTGACATTTATAGATACTGAAGCATTGACAAGCATGATTTCATGGACTTGCTGCCAGGAGATTCTGTTAGCAGACTAATTTTGTGAATTATGCGTGCCAATTTTGGAGGACCATTTGCTGTATGAGGACTGCTAAAACGCTTCCCATAGATATGTTGATGACATTAACAACATCGTTATTGAGCTGCAAATTAAGAAAGAGAATAGGAAATTGAAATAAGGATAATAAAAGCACGAGTTAACAAAAATACGTGCTCAATTCACTTGCACGCAAGCTCACACACATGCGGAGAAAGGGAGAGAAGTTTGCTTGACTATGAAAGATGCCACTGATAACCAAAAGTATGGCATCCATCTTTAGAAACAAAACAACAGGAATGCATGAAAGTGGGTAGGTTGAAGTAATCACTAACCCATTGGAATCCTTCTCTCTCTTGGAGGGTAGCACCTATAATACTCTCGCCAAGGTTAGCAATCTGGGAAGCAACAACGCATATGATAGCTTCGGGTACTTTTATCTGTTAAAGCATAATCTCTTGATCAGCCATATGCAAAGTTGTAGTTGAAATGTGTTCCAATCATATAGTTAGATACAATAATCTCCCACAATAAAATGAAAGGAAATTGTCTTATTTCATAACAATATCAAGGGTTCAAGGATAACCTCCCCCCAATCCCCCCTCGAAAATAAAATAACATAAAAAATAGCACTCTTATAAATGTCTTGATCATTTCTGTATTTTACATGCAACAATCAACCATTATTCATCTAGGTCCAGCTGTCTTCGTATACTTGCACAATCCGATTGCTTCACTTTATAAAGGTTACAGCAAAACCAGACAGAGAAATATAAAACTAAGAAAACATGGAGGAACTGACAAATCATTATTTCCTAATAAACTTCTTGAAAGATTTTGATAAAAGAGGGGGAGCAAATCCTACCTCACCCATTAGACAGCCAATAGAAGCAAGAAGCATAGAAGCTAGAAGTCCCGCGAGAGTTCCCTCAACGCTAACTGCCCCTTCCGTTCCCCTCGGAACTATCTTGAATGATGTGACTAGATAACTGCAAGAACAATATGATATTATTTGATGGTTAACTGAATCAAAACATTACCTCTGACTAGGACAATAATCATTCAAGACAAAACTGTATGATCAAAAAATGAACTTCTTTCATTTTGTTGTATTAGATATCTAAGAATAGGTGTGGGTCGTGTAAAAAGAAAAGAAAGAGTATCACGATAAGAATCAAGAATGGAGCTAATTTCTCCATAGGAAATTCAATCTTTATTTAATTTCTCTCTTTTTTTTAAGTGACGGCGGATGGGACTATTGAAGCATAAGAGTAGTACTGACGTTGTTTTGCCATATGCCTTCCCTATCTCACTCGAGACCGTGTCACTCAGTTTAGTACAGAAACTGGCAACAAATCCGAGTTCCAAAAGGCGAGCAAATGCCTCACCACCAATTCCATAGATAGACAGGAAAGCACAAAAACAGCCAGCAGCACTCGAACCAATCACACTTCCTGGCCCTCTTCTTCCTTTCCTCTTCTCCGCAACCCCTTGAGCCTCCTTCTGAGCCATTTTCACCTTCGTCACTGCTGTGCCCTGGGAATTTCCAATTAATCAACTCACTTCTCTAACAAAAAATACTCAAATTTTCTGAAATCCAGAACTTTAGCCATTTTTCATCATCCTCATTTTCTTGAAACATTCACAAAAAACAAAACATGGAAAAAAAAAAAACAAAAATTAATTAATTTTTAAATTTCAAAACAAGAAGTCAACAATCAAATCAGCATCTAATTACAGGCCAAATTCTAAAACCCTGTAAACAATCCAAAAAGATTTCTTCTTTTCTTTCCACAGATCACACTCAACATTATGATCACACGGTAATGTACAGCACTTGTATGATGACACAAACATTAATAAAAAAAAAAAATTTAGAGACTTCCAAATTCCAATACATACCAAAAATTCCCACACCCATAATCAAAATCAATACACAAAACAGAAACCCATGCGTGTCTACCTATATGCATAAGCATTATTTGCATATATACAACTATTTTGACAAATAAAAAATAGATCTTTTTTTTAAAAAAAATCAGCTTACAATGACAAAGTATGTGGCCACAAGAAGGAACCCAGAAGAGCCAAAAGCCCGCCAAGTTAGAGTACCAAGCAAGAACGCAGCCCCAATGCCGGGAAGAGACAATCCAGATACCAGAAGAGGAGAGCCCAGAAGAAAGATCACAAGATTGCTGAGGAAGGCAGACTGCCACGTGGGCGGCGTTGATTGGACCAGCCTGATGGCCTGTTGCATCAGGCTAGGATCAAGATCAGTGCCTCCTGCTTGGGTTTGAGTTCGAATTGACATTTTTTTCTTGGTGTCGAAGGGTTTAGGGTTAGAATTTGAGGGGAAAATGAGGGGTTTTGATGTGGGGTTTTGGAAATTAGGAGGAAAAGGTGACAGCTTTAAAGAGAGAGAGATCGGAGTTGACAGAAAAGTTGCCATTTTTAAATTCCAGTTGGACTTTGCTCTGTAGAGGAGGAAGAAACCTCTCTTTAAAAGAAGAATTTGGTACTACACAAATTAATTATATTTGCATTCATGAAATTTTGTTTTAAGTACTTATAAACTAGTATATCGTTTTTTTTTTACAGTGAAATTCGACCGTAGAGTATTTTATGGATTGACAAGTTGAGAAAAACGAGAGAAAGAGAGTTTTGTTTGAGAAAAATTTGATTTTGATGAATATGGAGAAGAATATGGAGAAATGGAGAAATTGAAAGAGAGATATTAGTTTTGGTTTGAGAAGATCAAGACGTAATGACGAACAAAAAAATATGTTTTTTTGTGTATGTAGTGGAGTAAATCTCTCTACAGTCAATGATTATAAATTTTATGAAATATGTAGATAATAAGTAAATAATAAATTATTATATTGTAAATTGAGTAGATAATAAGTAATTAATAAGTTATAAATTCTACAAATTTTATAAATAAAAAGTATTTTTGATTAATTTGACTAAATTAAATTATAATTTACGTATGGCAAAACAAGAGAAAAATAAAAATAACAATATAATTTTGTCACGAAGAAGTTTTAATTTCGTCACCAAAAATTTTAAAGTTCAATTTCTACCAGTTACACATTTATAGTTACGCACATTACGACCTACTAGAAGAAACAAAGTTGCGTAGGCTAGGCTAGTAACTCTCACTTGGGGGTGGGGGTGAGTGGACTTTAAAGGTACTATTATTTGAGTTGAGGAATTAAATTGTATTAATTGTTTTATGGATAGTTCAAACTTTAGTACTATGATAAATAAAAGGGTATGATAGATTAATTTGATCAATTAAAATTATAATTTAAGCATTAGATTACTTTTCAAGGTTAGCCATATATGCACCTTATCCACTGTCCGCTGCTATTTTATCCCACTTTGCTCGTTGCAGCTACTGACTTACAATTGGAGAGAGAAGCACAGAGAGAGGAAAAAGAGAAGCTCATCAATGGCTATGGCGGTACAATGCACCGCTTCATCTTCAATATTGTTAACCGAATCCCCTCAGAAACCCTTTTCATCTTCTTTGAAGAAAACCCCATTTCTCGGATTCTCACTTGCCGCCGCATCCAAGCCGTCCATTTCCGTCCTTAGAACCAACCGAACGTCCAGGATTATGTGCCAAGACAAAGCCGTCTCGGTCCCAGTCGACCAGCGTTGGATGTTTGAAGATACCGGATTCAATGGCCCGGTAAGAAAATAATTCCCAATGTTGTTTCTCTTATAGTTATTGGTTTATATTTTGTTTTTATTGTGTCACTGTACATTTATTTCTTGTTAAGAATGCATTACTTTTAATTTTCTTTTCTGGGTTGTTTGTTGGGGGTAATGCAAATACTTTTTCTTTAGCTGATTGTTGAAGATAAGAGATACCTTCAGTATTGACTTCTTTAATGTTTCAATCTCAGAATTCTATTATCTTCTTAATGTTATTTCTGCTTGCAGAAATCTTGGCATTTTTGATATAGATGGATAAAAATATTAGTCAATTTGGAAGTTCCTATGAAGTGATGGAACTGCTGAATGCTCATTATCTGAATTTCTGTACTGTCTGGAATATATTCCAAGTTGCAGAGTGAGAAAACTGGCCAAGTAATGTAGTTGCTCGACATCCTAGACCTAGATATTATGAAACGGCTTTGACATCATGTTTGCAGCAAATGTGTTACTGAAAAACAGCTAAGGGAGCATGTTAAAGATGGAAAAAGAAACGTTGTTATGATATTCAAAGTGTTGAGAAAAACCGAGGGAGGAATTTAGCAAGTTTCACTTCTAGTCTACAATCCTTTTCGTAACTGGCAGATCACTTAGTGTGTTGGAATTAGCGAATCTAGTTATTAGTTAAATCTGTTTTCTTTTCATGAAATTGTAAAATTTTGGTGCATCTTTTTGTCTTCGATTAAGTTTCCTAATCTATGCAGTTACAAACCTGAGTAAAATTCTATGAAGTCGTGAACTCGGTCCAATTTGATTGTTGACCTTCATCTCAGTCACCTTGACAAGGTATTTGGCCTACTAACTGCAGGCTCAAGTGGGGGAACAGTATCCATTTACTGCCACCAGCCACCCCATCCCAATACGACAAGAAACCAAAATTTACAATGAAGCAAAGAGGAAAGGCCTATTATGCAACATCAGGACAAGGAAATTAACTCCATAGAATGGAGCAACAAAATGCACTATCTACACCTAATGTTCCATTGTAAGAAAATGGAGTTACCTGTATGAAGCCATCTGGAGTAGAACACCAGAACTCAAAGGATACATAGTGTCAAAATTTTGAATGAAAAGGAGTCTCCCCACCTTTCTTCTCTGTGTTTCAGTTTTGTTTAATGCTTTAGCATGGTAAGTTAAATATATCATTTGAGACACAGACAAAAACTAAACTTATAAAGTTATAGAAACTGACAGAACAAGAGTTTCCTGTGTTAGTGGAAGAAAATTATGTGTGAAGTATGATATTGTATATGTTTGAATAATTAATCCCGAGCACTTTATATGACATCTTTGACGATAGATTACAAGGAATTGGACTTCCTTTACATCTGTGTCCAAAATATTGGGCTGAAGTATTTGTTTTGGTTTCGGGTCAAAGCAAGCAACTATGTGCAGTGCATTTGCCACTTTAAGATGTAAATGTGTGGTATAAAACATTTATCAGCTGAAATCTTGGCTGAAGTATGCATTATTTTTCCTTATAATTCACTAAGTCTGTATCATATTGTTCTACTGTTAATAATATATCCCCAAATGCGCTTTTTGACCTGCGTCTCATGTGTTAACTGGATTTTATTAATTTTTTCTTCAGGCTTTGAAACTCAAGTATGTTTCTCTTTCAGAATTTAATCAAGTTATGATGTTGAAACTCATCTATAGTTGCTTTCCTTTTCCACAGGACATTTGGAATAAAACATGGTATCCCAAAGCTGCAGATCATGTTAATACAGACAAACCATGGTACGTGGTAGATGCTACTGACAAGATTCTTGGGAGATTGGCATCAACAATCGCTATTTATATTAGAGGGAAAAATCTGGCTACCTTCACTCCTAGTGTAGACATGGGAGCATTCGTCATAGTGGTATGTCGTCATGTAATACACATCAATTTCATTTGTATGCTTTGATATCATGTTAAACTATTAGAATGGGAAATAATTTATTTCTTCATATTCTATCTTCAACACTTAAATCATTCAATTACTGCATCAAAGGTCAACGCTGATAAAGTTGCTGTGTCTGGGAAGAAGAGAACTCAAAAACTCTACAGGAGGCACTCGGGGAGACCGGGTGGGATGACAGTTGAAACATTTGATCAACTTCAGAAAAGAATACCTGAAAGAATTATTGAGCATGCTGTCCGTGGAATGCTTCCGAAAGGGAGGGTGAGTTTCTATTTCTCTTTGCGACATCTCTCTCTTTCTCTCTCTCTTTCTGAACCTAGGTAAATAGGATTTATTTGTTAGTTTATTGAGAAGGGTACTTCAAAATATATCAGTGTTTCTTATGTAGCCTTCCTGCTGTTTATATTAATTTCCGTACCTTATCAGTCGTACCATGTCTTTTATGCATAATAATATCAACGTTGGCTGGAATAAATGCATAGGGTGCAATGCAATCTCAGGTGTTGTTATAAAACTGAATACTAAATTTGGAAACAGAACTCTCAAATCATGTAAGTTAATAAGAAATTAAGAACTGCAAATTTAGTTTGCAATGTCTGAATTCAATTGCTGAAACTGGATTTGTGTCTCTTTGATGATTATGTGAAGCCAAAATCTGAATGTTATCATTTGCCCAAAAATGATATCCCCTTGGTACTTTTTAAAGTCTGCTTCTAGCCCTCCTTTTATATTTGTACCGAACCACTCACAGTGAGTCTATAATTTCTTGTTGACGACTTTTGTTCTTCAATGTTATGTTTGATATTCAAGTTCATAAAAGAAATCACATGGTTGTCTTGTGCCTCAGTTTGCTTATTGTATATTTTTTGATTAAATCTTGTCATTCTTTTTCATTTTTATAAATTAATTTCTCAGTAAAGCAATTTAAATATAAGGAATTAATGTGTCATAGTCAAAATAAATCTAAATTAGAGTGATAAAATGCTTTGATCGGTCATTTTTTTCTGAAAAAATTTCCAGCCATCCTTACCATCTTCCCACTGCCACTTTGTTCTTGTCACCACCGCCACATTCTTCCCTTTACGACCAACACTAGAAGAGAATGATGGAAGATCCCTCATGCACCACTGCCATTGCTAATGAACCAAGATATTAAGCTTATAAATATTTTTAAGCTAAAAAAGAAAGACTATTGTAAATCTGCAAACCCGGAGCTGAAAAAGAAAGACTAATTGTACATCTGCAAACCCAGAGCTGAAGCAGAATAATAAAATATAAAACAGAAATTTGTTGTTGATCATTGTAGTGTTGGCAGCAGTTATTTCTCAAGGTGGTGATGGAGGGTGCCTGAGTTACTTGTTGAAGGAAAAAAAGTCATTAACGTAGCAGAGAGTTAAATGTCAGTATGGAGTTATATTTATATTTCGTCTTGCATCTTGACATCCCCAAGTGCTTTTCCCATGCAATGTAAACATTCTTCAGACAAAATATTAATATGAAGGTCATAAGCTGGTTTCAGAAAAACAATGGGATTATTAACTTATTAAGGGAAAAAAATTGGCTTCTTCAAAATTAGTTTACGAGCCTTTCAAACACCTCCCGACTTATTGATATGACCAATTTTTGGAGCAACAAAAGTTTCTGGGGTTTGACTTGACTTTCTATCTTATCTTTCTGTTTTATGTGCTAAGAGTCCCACGTCAGAACAAATGTGAAATCGATTCTTGGAAGGTCATATTGATATAATCTACAAACATATTTACCTTACATACTAGGATACTTAATGTTGTGAAATAGCAAGGTAAATGAAAGCCCGACATCTTTCTACTTGTCTGCCACTGTTTTTATTTCTGCCATCTTTAGATGTTTCTTCTGGTGCTTGTGCAGCTTGGCAGAGCATTATTCAACCATCTTAAAGTGTACACCGGTCCAACCCATCCTCACGAGGCACAAAAACCCGCTGAGCTGCCTATAAGGGACAAGAGGATAACGAAGCAAAACTAGTTATAATTCCATCGTCAGACGAACAGCAGTTTCTCTCCTCCAGCCTTTGATATATGTTACTCCGTTTCCACCTGTAGCATTTTCATATCTTTTTTTTGTCCGTTGTTCCTTTTGTTTGCTAAGGTCCTTGATTGTAATCGTAATTGTTTCACAGTGAGCTCCTTTGTGAAATTCATTTGTGCAGCCAAAGAAGGTTATGTTGTAGGGTTCAGTTGTTTAAGAGATATCTGGATTCTGTGAACATACTTTAAAGCCTAGAATCAATGAGGAAGAGAAATCTATATATCTCTCTCGCTTGTTTTGATGTTCATCAAAGATTGGGATGAATTAATAAGATTCATCGAAGATTGGGGAAGAAATGTGCAATTTTCCCTTATAATTATGTAAAGGAATTTTGATGCAAATAGTTCCTAACTTTTGAATTTTAGTTAAGACGGCTTGAACCTTTATCTTTGAGTACTCAAATAGTTTTTTTTAGATAGATTCTATCCAAAGGTGTGCATTTTTTTTTTTAATTGTAAGAATAAATTTGTTAAATTTAAAATAAAATAATTATGGGTGTGGATTCAACTAATAATCACCTAGAAGGCTAGAACTGATTAAGGATTGATACGGATGAAGAATTACAAATTAAGTTAAGAAGAGTTACCTCTAACCAAGAAATACATACAACAAATTTCCCTTCAATAAATATATAACATGCATATGATGGAAATTTTGACAAACAACAAAATAACAGCAAACCATTCAATTTAAAAAGAACATATAAATAATTAATAATTCCCACAAATTCATCATAGTTCATCATAATTCCCACAAGCTAAAATGTGAAAAATTAACAAAATGAATAAACATAATCCCTTTTTATCTTCTAACATAATTTCAATGAAGAAAAATCACGTTTCATCCATGATCTGGGCATTTTCCCGACATGGAAGCGCTTGAAAATGGAAATTTTCGAAAATAGAGGAGAAAGGCGGAGAGAGATTGATGAAAGAATTGGGAAATCAAAGTATTTGGGCTCAATTGAATTTTTTAATTTTAAAGATGTAGGTGGATTTTTGATAAATTAAATAGAAGACAAAATCTAGATAATATTATGGATAATTAGCACGTTTCGTCTCTATCCTTTGAGTTTATTGTGAAAATTGTCCCCATCATTTAAATTTTAGCATTTAGGTCATTAAATCACTCATTCTTTGTGCAAATCGTCATTGCTGTCTGATTCTGTCAAATTAAGCCGTTAAGTCAGTGCGTCTTCTGTAATTTCCATTATTTGAAGGGCTGTTTCGTAAAATGGTCTAATAATTCAAAAAAAGGGTGAAAATTATCAATTTCTGCTCTTCTGGAATAATCTACTTTAACAGAAGCCAGTATTTTTTCTCTCTCTAGACTAGATTTCTCATTTCTGTGTGAGGAGAGATGGAGCTGGGCTTGAGCTTAGGAGATGCATCAAAACCTGTTGGATTCTTGATGAAGAACAGTGCTTCAGAACAGCATAAGAAAAATGGTTTATGTTTATGCATGGAGTTGGGTCTGAACACTAATGGTGGAAATCAAGAACTTCCATAGAGATCTCATGAAAATAATGGTGATGAAGATGATCAGACTTCAAAAGATAAAAGGGCCTCCATGGAAAATACTCATATTCAACGTGATCTTCTTCCCCGTGCTCCTGTACCTTGTCAAACTCCGTCTCACCTTCAACCCCTTCCTTGGTCTTCTGATAATGGGAGTTTGGAGAACGGTTCAATATTGGGCAACGTGTAGCGGTAGCAAGAGGATTGGAGATGAACGGGTTGGCGGCGGCGGAAGAGGTGTCGTCGGCAAATAGCGTGGGATCACCATTTCAGATGGATTTTGGTATATATATAAATACTGGAAATGAAATTCCTGGAGGAAATGATGTTATAGAGACGGAAAGAATCTAGGACGAGTGATGACAATGAAATTGCCTAAACACCCGGAAGAAACTTAGATTATCTAAAGAGGAGTCTGTTTTTCTTGAAGAAAGCTTTCCCATTTAGATCATCTTTCTTTCCCATTTTCAAGAAAAACACCAACTATGTGTGTGTTTGAATCTCTCAAGAAAACACAGAGATACCACTCTTCTTCTTCACGCAACCATTTCAAACTTCAGAAAATTAATTTGTTGCTAGTGTGTTTGTGTGTGTGTGTGAGAGAGAGAGATAGAGATAGAGAGAGAGAGAGTGTGTGTGTGTGTGGAGTTTGTGTTGAAACATATTGAAATTGGTGAGTGACAAAATTGCCCTTCAAATAATTGAAAACTCTAGAACATGTGCTGACTTAACGACTTAATTTGACAGAATTAGACGATAAAGACGATTTGAGCAAAGAATGGGTGATTTAAGGACCCAAATGACAAAATTCAAACGATAAAAATGATTTTCATAATAGACCCAAACGATAGAGACGAAACGTGGTAATTACCCTAATATTATTTAATAGATTAGATATACTAGAACGGTATGAACATGACATAAAAGATTTTCTCAAACTTTCTCCAAAACTAGCCAAACTTCCAATCTAACCTAATATAACACTAGAGTCTAGATGTCAATTGTAGGATAGTTAATTAAGTGCATGTTTTACATTTATTTTTCAGAAAGTAGATAAAAGTAAAAATTCATAATATTGTGTTAGACTCATAATATATTAATTTTAAACTACAAAAAATAATGAATACTGAAACTTATGCCAAATATCATTATTAGGTTTGTATTATTGCCAGAGAAAGAATTAAGATAGCTAGAGTAATGAAAAAGATTGATAGATACTGGTGCTGTATCTATAAGTATCAATTTAATTCCAAATTGGTCCCACACAAAATTGTAATATTATTAATGCACACAACTCAAGTGGGATTATATGAATCTCATTGGTGTACACCAAAACATTTGGGTCCCGCACGTGTCGGCCTATTATAGCCCGTCTTTGTTCCTAATTAAAGTCGCTCGGGGCTAATTAATGTCGCTGTTTTATGTTAAACCGATTTTAGTTTTAATATGAGAAAATTGCATAATTAGTCTCCAATCTATTACTTTAAAAGCAAATTGATTTTTAATATTTTATAATAATAGTTGCACAATTATGAATAAATACTCTATTTAATAGTTGTTTCAAGAAAAAGATAATACAATAAACATTTAAATGATACCACTGAAGATTGATTTTACAATTATACGAAAAGTTAGAGATAGATCTGGGGCGTTTGGTGGATCAGTTTGGGTATTTCAATCTCCAGAACCATCCGTTAAAATTCAAATATTTTGTAAATAGAACTATTAGATTTTACGTAATTATTGGAACCGAACTCGAATAACATTTTCTTTTAAAATTATGAATTGACAATATGTTTTGAAAAAAATAAAAAATTACAAATTCGTTGACATTAAAGTACGTTAGATGTTAAAACAATTTCTGAAAGATATAAACATTAATTAGAAGAATAGATACCAAAATCACAAACTCATAAATTGTGCTTAGAAAAATGAAAATTGCCCCTTAAAATTGAGGATTATTTTTAGTTACAAATGAGTTTCGCTTTTGCCATCTCACCATGTGATAAGCGCACGCGCAAGAGAGAGAGAGAGAGAGAGAGAGAGAGATGAGTGAGAGTGCAAGACAGACTACAATATTGCATTAAATAACTGAGCAAATAACGATTGAGAATTTAAGATTTGTGTAATTGAAATTGGATCAATTGAGTTTGAGTTTAAAAGTTGTGGATTTTGTACTTTTGGTTTGAGTCTTGGACAGTTGGACTCTTATTTTTGGTACCGTGATATTGAGTTTTTGGTCATTGGGTTAGGGTGAATAAATTGTACAAAAAAATTAAAAATGATAAATTCGGTTTTAATCGAGTACCCATGGTTTTAGTTCAAGAACTACTCGGACCCTCTCAATTCTCTGTTTTCGATTTTGGTTCTTAATTTTCTTTTTTTGGAACCCAACTGGAACCTTTGGTTCCAGTTCGATTCCGATTTGAAAGGTTCGATTTCAGTTAAAATGCACACCTCTAATTAGAGATATCAGTTTGTTCTTTGGAAATGTTAGAAACCAATTTACTATTGAAACAATAAATGGTGGACTAATGTTGCAATATTCCTAGAAAATAATTTGTTGGGAAATGGAATTATTCCGATAGGCCATAGCCATAAAGAATTATGATTACAATCAACGTGGCGTCAAAGGAAACGGTGTGCGCACTACGCACTCCCTTCTTCTTCTTCTTTCTCGTCCCCCAACCCACGCACCCCCACGCCACCCCACCAACCAAACTCTCGGAACGAGCATATCCTCTCTCTCTCTCCCCTCTTCCACTCTCTCTCTCTAACAAATACACACACTGGAAGCTTTCTCAAGACCCTAACTTGGATTCTTGTACACCTTGACCAGTTCTGTTTTTTTCGATTAATTGAAAGTTCTAAATTTACTGTTATTTCGAGAACTAAATAAGTATTATAGAAACAGTCAAAATTCTTCTGTTCTTCGTCAATCATCGGAATTTTATTATATTTTTTTGAATCGCGATATGTGTGCTCAGTTCTGCTACTATTGGTTGAAGAATCAATTTTCTTGCAGCTGAGAAAACGTGGTATACATACATATATACTCAATAAATCTTTCTTTTTGGGTTTTCTTTCCGATCTAGTGGTTTTGAGCTTCTGGGTATTTTGGGTTGCGTTATTATAGAAATATATGGTTTTGATTGACTGGGGATTAAATTGAAACTTAAGGGTTTTGAAATTTGAACTTGCCACGAATGATGTCCGTGGAGAGATCGTTTGAAGCGTGGGAGGAGGTGCAGCGGCATGGCCAAGACTTAGCCGACAGGCTTGCGCAGGGCTTTACAGGTTTAATCCAGTCTCATATTAGTCCGCCTGCTTTCCAGTGGCCCAACCCTCCAACACCCAACCTATTTGAAGTCGAGTTTGCAGCTCAGAATTTCATGAAAAAAGACTTTGGATTGGTGGTAGATAATTCTGGGATTAATGGGGTGTCGGCTATATTTGATATTGGGAACAGAATAGGACAAGCAGGGGCTGATTTTGGGGCGTGTTTGAATGGTATGGTTCAGCAGTTTTTTAGGCGGTTACCTGTGCCGTTCTGGCATGATGAGAACACGGGGTTGTCATTGCAAACAGAGAGTAATTGCCAGAAGGTTGATTTGAGTATTAATCTGCACGAGGATTTGGGATCGTTGGCAGAGGGGTTCAGGGATTATGGGTTCCCTGAAAACGACAAGGTTCCAGAGGGGGTGACCGAGGAGGAGATTGTTGGTGTTAACTTGAAGGCATTGAAAAAGTTTGGTCGATCACAGGTAATATTTGAGGCTATGATTTATTTTTATTCATACATTGGCTTTGATTGCATCATGCATAAACCCAAACAAAGGGGTGTTGCTATGGAACAAGCAGGGTCAATATTATCTACTCCTCATTTGTGAGACACTATGAATAAAGAAACTACATATTTCTTTAATGATAACTTCTTAACTTAGGCGAATTGTTATTTTAAGAACTTGAATCTTCTACAAAGCTGTCATAGCTTGTCTTGTCTATGATCTATCAGCCTAGTGATGCAAAGATAATAAAAATTATCCTCTCAAACATCCTTCAATAAATAAGTGTATATAAGATTGATTTTATATAATTGTTGCGATGTTCATTACATGATGATTATATGCCCCCGGGAATTAGTGAGTTTTGCTTTGAAAACAGGTATGCACACTATATTTTATTTTGTTAAGAAGTTAAACCTTTCTTTTCTTTTTCCAAGTTCTTTCTTTCTCAGCTTTGATCATCGAGTTCCCCCATTGCAGGGTATTGTCAATTTCACATCAATCTATGACAGTAGAACAAGGAATGTGGAAAGTTCTTTGGTTGCTAGGGGAGATTTATGGAGAGTAGAGGCCTCACAAGGAAGTTCAACATCAGGAAATGAGAATTCATCCTTGTTCCTTATCCAGCTCGGACCAGTACTTTTTGTTCGTGATTCAACACTCCTTTTACCTGTTCATTTGTCAAAGCAGCACCTGCTTTGGTATGGCTATGATAGGAAGGTATGACAAAAGCAATCGATTGCTAAGTTGTGAATAAAAAAATTGGATAGGGTTTCTGTGTTGTCCGAAGAAAGCTTTTACAATTATGATTGTCTGATATTTTATGCTAATCAAGCCCAAGATGCTCTATACGCAATAAAATCTAATTTTTTGAACATAAATGGTTAAAAATGAACATCTGCATTGTGTTGTATTTAAAACTTCTTTCGCATATCAATGCTGTTTGACATTGGAAATCTGTTATCCATAAATGTAGAGAGTGGAATCTGATTATGCAGGATTCTTCTTTCATAATTCATGCTAATAAACACCATGACAAACCACTACTTGTACTGCTTTCTATTTCATTGGTCCAAAAGTCTGCAGAAACCTTATGGCAAGAAGGGGTCATGTCCAAGTTGAAAAGGAAAGGGATATGGCAATCCTTAGACAAACATTGATATAACTAGAGAATTTATTATGGGGTGTAAGATGGGCCAAACAAATAGTGGAGATTACTATGATTTAAAAGTAGTATTAATGGACTCATAAGAGGTGAATAAGGTTTCTTCAAATTTCAAAATAAAAGGTGTCACTTGTTGTTGTCCATGAGGTTTGAGTGAAATATGATGGCTCGGAATTATATGCTCAGGATATGTACTCGATTGATGCACATGAATATGCTTAGGTAGTATCTCTAATCCATGTGGATTCGCAGATGTCCTTCTGATGTATATTTGATTGGACGATTGTGAATAATTTAACTCCTATTTTAGAAAGTCTTTGCTTCTCTTATATTGTCCCTAGTTAAGTGGGTGGGTGGGCATTGACAGTGCTCAATTTAGGTAAAGGGTGATATATTTTGAAAAGATTATGCATGCTGGAGCGGTATTTCCTTGTTAATCTCACTGTTAGTATTTTAGGAGAATAAAGGCAGGCCACGGGATTGAAGTTTGTTTTGCAGGTGTCATTGCTGTCAAGATAGCTTTTAGCATCCATGTTTGTTATTTGGTTATGACTCATGCACTACAAGTATGAAAGTATACTCCGCTTCAATACGCCATGTTGTTGAATCTTTAGGTTTAGATTTATGGAATTTTCTGCAGATGAAAAGTTAAGAAATTAGATAGGCTCTATTGGTCCAAGATAGGTCAAGTATGGTTGAAGCTTTGAGACTTGGATCAGATCGAGAAATAAGGATCACAGTTCAGATGAATATAATTTTTCTTAAAAAGAATTGGAACTGTTCTGTTGGATTGTGTTGGAAGAGTTAAATATCAGGAAAGAAGAAAGAATAGAAAAAAAGGAGAAGGGAACTTCACCCCTCGCAAGGGTAAGGCATACGCTAATCTTAAATTCTGATCGACTCTGTCCTTGAAATGAAAGAAACATAATTATTTGTACTGCATACTTAATTGTAGGCTGCTGAGTTTCTAATCCTACAAGGACACATAACAAGATATTCTATGAAACTAAGTAATTAAGATATTCTCTTGGCTAACACTACTTGCGGGTTCCTAATAAAAGTTGGGACTGTTTTTACTACTAACTAGTATATACCGCTTACTCGTGATGGGAGTCGACCGTAGGATTACAATTCAAATTCAACAGATAAATTTCCTAAGTGGAGGAAAGGAGATTTGAGAAGATGGGTTGTTAACTTTTGATGAAGACATACGTATATGCTTTTTTGAATGAATCGGTCGTTGATTAAGACCGTATGGGCTACCGGAATTACAGGCATTTCAGAGGGACTAATCCTAAATAATCGGATTCCAGCAATATTTTTTTTTTTTAAAAAAAAAAACCTATATTATTCAGCCTAAACTTAATCAAATTTGCTCGGAATCCTGTTCTGTGTAAACTGCGAAGCATCTACTTTTCCCTTCTTGTTTGTCAATGACTTAACACATTGCACAACACTTGTGATATTTGTCTGGTCAATATTCTTTGACAAAATGTGAGATCCAAGTTATGTCACCTCTCTCTGTCTCGCGGTCTCTACCGCTCTCTCAAAACTTAGGTCATCTCATGGAATAATCTACCAGGAGTTGGTGTGTTTTGTTCGATATATTGCACTACCTCTCATATTAGCATATTTTAGTTGAAGTGATATAAATTATTTTTAAGCAGGATAAATTCTGAAATTGAAATATTTGTCCTGTACCTTTTAAGTGGGATACCATTCGTTTCCAGTGCTCTTACAGTTACAACTTTAAGAATGGTCCGAGAAATGATAGTTTTGTGCTGACTATTCTGTAAGTAAAAGTTGGTTTTACTTCCTATGTCCATACATAATGATGCTCCTTAGTGGATTTAAGAAATTAAAACGTGACATCTTTGCATTAAAAGAAGCTGGTTCCAATAGGAAAAAAACTAATGGCAGTTCTAACCAATCTTTTACGAGGATGCTCTTAATCGCGATGAGACTGAGCTTATTATTTTATCCTGTAGGTGTTATTAAATAGTTGCTAGTTAAAAGCTCATTCCTGTTATCCTTTAATGAAGTGTTTGGAATTTTTATTTTTTATTTTTTATTTTTTTTTTAAATTTGGGTTGGTACTTGCCAAGTTCTTCTCTCATGTCCTGTTTTCTCTGAAATGGAATTTATCATTTTTTCCCTAATGTGAACAGAATGGAATGCATTCCCTCTGTCCAGCTGTGTGGTCAAAGCATAGAAGGTGGCTGTTGATGTCTATGATCTGCCTCAATCCATTGGGTTGTGTAAGTCTGAGTCCATCATTTACACGATTTGTGTGATGTTAAAATAGAACTTTGGATGGTCTGGGTTGTCTTACTACTGCACAATAAATCGTGTATTACTTTACACATTTCTGAGTGAACCTCGTGGAACATCTTTACTTACTGTCCCTGAAATATGTTAGCACATACCAACTGTAAAATTTATACTATACTCTGAGCTGCAATCATGTAATTAACTTCTCTCACGTATCTCCTCGTCTGTCAACAAAACAGATGAAAGGCATAATAAAGAGATGGAGCTTGAGAGGGGCAATGGTATTTCCCTATTATGAGGGGGACTGTTTATATTCTGTCAATGTTCATGTGGAAATAAACAATTAAAGGAAAAGGAGAATGCAGGAAATTTCTTGCCTTGCCTTGTAAAAAAATATAGTCTATTCTGTAACTTCTCTGTCCCTTGTGCCTTCATCTGTGTATACAAATAAAAAGAGAAGAGGCCACAAATAACTGAGCTGGTTGATGAACATAAAAATCTCTATCTAAATGCAGTGTATTTACAGAATTCATAATTTTGTTATTGTGTCCTATTTTGCTTCTTTCTTTATGATATATGATGTTAGACGCACTGCCCAGGGTACCATATTGTTCACTATTCTCTTGGCTAGCCATGTTTTCAATCTGCTAACCTAAGTTGGGCTGGCTTCTGATACATTTATCCTTTCCTATATATGCAGTCTTTCATGGACTTGCAGTTTCCAAATGGCCAGGTCACCTATATATCTGGTGAAGGCCTGTCCACCAGTGCGTTTTTACCCCTTTCTGGGGGTCTGCTTCAAGCGCAGGGTCAATATCCAGGAGATATGAAATTCAGCTTCTCTTGCAAGGTGAGCTGTTGCGACTGGAAATAATTCTTATTTGAACTTATTTTCTCTGGCTAGGGGATGTCAGATAACTAATTGTTCTTTAGTGGGTATCTTGTGCATTGTATACAGAATAACTGGGGCACGCGCATAACACAAACGTTGCAGTGGCCCGATAAATCGTTTACTTTGGGCCTGGAGCAGGCCTTAGCTTGGAAGAGATCTGGTCTTATGGAGAGGCCAACCATCCAGTTCAGGTGATACTATTTTATTTCTTTATTTGAGACTTGCAGCTATAATATTGCATGTAATTCTATTATAATATATAAATAGTTTTGTGATCTCTCGGAACCGCAGGAGATAGTTGCCCATCGTACAGCTCACCAGCTGCACTTCTTTCATCCATTCTATGTGATCCATTTCTTTGCTCTTTGTTTTTTAAATTGGGGAGCTGGGGTTGGTTAGGCCTAACAATAGAAGCAACATATCTCCACTCCTCAAGTTAGTGGATTTTATCTGCTTCTCGCATCTTTAATATGTGGTATGGGAACGATATGCCCAGTAAAATCTTTTACTAACCTTGTCTATTCTCACATTATTGTCAGTTTGTGCCCCACATTTGGCGGCAGCAACCCTGGGACACGGGTGGAATTTACCCATTCTGTAAAGGAGGAGTTGAGTCTTATCTGCGGCTGTTCTCTTGTGACACATCCTTCTGCATTTGCATCAGTAGCTGTAAGTTATGTGTGGTCCCTTAAAAGGCTGTGATTTACGCTGTACAAGGGCAGTAGATCCTAGTATGCTTTCATTGCTTGCTAATATGAATGAGACTTGGCAAAACCTTTGGATCTATCACTTTGAACACAAATCTTTTTGGTACTTAAAACTTTGAGTGGGGATATATAATTTACTTAAAGCAATGTCTGGCTGGGTTTTCTTGTTATCTTATGAATGCTGGATGTTTCCCTTTCCCTTTCCCTTTCCCTTGACGAACGGGCGTCAAGGCTAGACATGTATATAATGCTTGCAGACTTTATGGACTTGTTTGTCTCTACTTCTTCAACATTGTTTCTAAAATTATTGTACTTCATTAAATGAAGTAGAGCACGAGATGTGTCATGTGTGTATGGTTTCTTGTTATCTCTGATGTTCCCTGTTTGGCTACCGCTTTAGTGAAATGTTGAGCAAAGATTGATAATGCTTCTCAGGAGGCATAAGAATATACATCATTAAACTATTTGAGGATACCGTGACGAAAAAGTTGTGGACCATCAGAAACTAAGAAACAGAAACTCTGGTCCACAAAGTGAACCAAAAATGCTTTTTCATCTTCATCATGGTACCCATGGCGTTCTTGTATGTTCAGATTATTTTGTTTATGGATTTCTGTGTCGGATCCATCCATTCTGCAGTTGGTAACTTTTGATACTCTTGAATATATATGGCATCTTTCCAGTCAATCTTGAACCACTGATATTAATTTAATTCAATCAGAACCTGTTACTCTGTAATTCTACATAAGCATTAAAAACTATATTGAGATATTCATTCTAATACTATTCCAGTAAAATGATTGCAATAAATAGCAGAATCAGGGATAGGAAATTACACTAACGGTCTACAGAATTTTATTGTAGAAATTGTCAGGTGGAGTGGCATGTAAATGTTAATGTATTCTGCTTGAGATTGATTTTTAGTTTGGGAAGGGAGTATCAATAATTTTTTGTAAAGGAACACAAATGAGTAGCATGTATAGATTCAGGCCGACTGTTTACATCTAAATGGTTGACTTAAGCTTTATCCCTGATCTTGTCTTGGTTAGGTATGTCTATCTGCCTAAGGGCCTATTAAGTTGTCAGTTAATGTACATCGCCTTTCATGCAATTAAAAAGATGCTACTTAAATGGGGCTAATATATATTCCATCCTTCACACCTTTTTGCTGATACCTCGTTTTCACTTTTACGCAACTGTTGTGGCATTTGTCTTTGTTTGTCCTCCATTTTCTGCTTATAAACGATTCTAAATGATTTTTATTACATTTGTCATTGTTTGTACTCCATTTTCTGCTTATAAACGATTCTAAATGAATTTTATTACCCCCTTTTTTTTGGTATTCCCGAATGTAGCTTGGCAGGTCCAAGTGGAATGGAAATGTTGGGAGCACCGGGGTAGTCTTCAAAGTTGAAACTCCTCTTGGCAACTATGGCAGGCCTTCTTTCTCCGCTCAGTTGAATAGTGGTATCGAGTTTTAACCATTTGTCCACTGTGCTGACACTTGTACATAAGTTTCAGTTCTTCAATCCCACTAGAAGTAAATGCTCGTAATTCAAGTCACGCAATACTGTGTCTTGTAACGCATATGTATGTAGACAGGTTCTTACAGTGTCTTATTTATGCGATGAGCAGATAATTAGTTGTCGAAATTGAAAAATGTTCATGTTCTGAAAATATGTTCTGCATGATTGCTGCAAGGAGATCTCTAGTTGCAGCCGCGTCGCAATTGTAATGGATAGATTCTGTATGCCTAAACAAAACAAGTGATTTTTGTGATGAATTGTCTTGTAAGTTGGAGTTTATGTAGAATGACAGGGAATCCGTGATGCTTGGAGCATATTTGGATTGAACAAGAACAATTTACATGTCTACCACCACAAAATCTTATGTTCTACACTTGAAATTGGATAATGGATTCTTCGATTACTTATCAAAATATGTCAGTTAACTTGAAATTTATTGGGTAAGAATAAATTTAAGAACTGTTACTTTTATTTTTCATCTTCAATGCTACGCCACAATGAAGAAAGATATACAAGATAAACAAATATTTTGAAGGGGAAAATTAGGGTTAGGTTTCCTAACCTTAAAAAGAAAATGTTCCAAGTTCTTGATCTATTTAAATTATTTAAATGTGTGAATTTGGGTCCTTTAGAAAGTGTCAATTTAAAGCGTTAAATCTTTGAATATGGGTTTCACATTAAATTTTTGACGGTTTTATTCTCAAGATCACATTCGATTTTCACGTCTTGATGATCATGTTTCCAAATTTAAATACGTTGGGGCTCAAAAGCCTCAATTTTGAAGGTTGATATTCGATCGATAACTTTTATAATTTTTCAACTACATATTTTATTAATTTTTATCAAAATCTGTTAAAACTTTTATTAAAAATTTGGTCAAACAAGCTCTTAAATCTCATTTTTAATTCTATTGTGCTCAAACATTTTCATTTGTTATGATCTACTTGAATTCAGGTAGTGAAGGATAAAAATGCACGTTCTCTGATTACAACCAATGAGGTAAAACATCCAAATCATAAACACCAAAATTTACGTCTTTCGTGGAATTTATTTTCAGTTCTATAACAAATTGATCTCAAACTTTATCATACCTCGAATAAATTCTATGTATATTGGATTCAAAGTTGATCCTTGAACTTGGAAAACTAGAACCATTCGGAAAGTTGAACTAAGTCGTGCATTTCTAAGAAGTGGCTTCCGCTCCCTTCCTAAATATTGATCTAGAAAACTATTTTCCTTTTACCTTGCCACTATCAGAGTCAGTCCTGTAAAGATAATAAGAAATAGTATTTTTCGAAGGGTAATAACGTTAAGTGGTCGTGCGTTCAAGGGATTCATGTTTTAATGTCGAGATCAGGTTGTGAGAGTGGAACAATCCATGTGGAAAAAAATCAATAAATAAATAGAATATAAAGTATAGAAAATTCAAATTTTCTCCAATACAAGAGATCGACCCCAAAGCAAGGTATGGTGAATGAATGTGAACTACTCGAGGAAATGTGATCGACATAGAGCTTGCCTGCGTGTGCACTTCTTCGAGTTTTTAGAAGCATGTTTGGCTAAGCTTAAAAAAGGTAAAGTTACTTCTAAGCAACTCTTTGTTTTCAAATATATTTGGATAACTTACTTTTAAATTGAAAAAGTTACATTTTTTGAAAGTAATTATTGCTTCACCATCAAAATAACTTACTTATTTCTAACTTACCAATTAAAAAAATAAATTATATATTTAAATCTTACTTATTTACTTATAAGTAAATTTTTAAAGCTTAGCCGAACATGCTCTTTCGTTAAGATGAGTTTTATCCTTGCTGATGTTATAAATCACGTGCGGGGAGCAAGAATATGTGTTGAGGTTTCAAAGGCTTATAAGCAAGCTCCCCAACCTTTTTGATCTGTTGTTCCAAATGTGTGTCTTCTTGGCTGTCCCACCAATAAAAAATATACACATAATCAAATAAATACAAGTTAATTTTAAAAGTAAGTGTGAACACATTAAATAATTGTATTTATTTAATAATGTGTACATTTTCTATTAGTGGAACAGCTAAAGCGATACACATTTGAGACAGCAGATCTGGGCTCAACCTTTTTTATATCCGCAGACAGCAATAGCTGTGATAAGTTGAATTTTTCATTAGTCCTGTCGGGCTTTTAAGGAGTTAATATTGAGACGCATTACTGAACAATATAATCCACAAAGATTTGCTTATTTCAATTCGAACTTCCCTGTCAAACATGTCATTAATGAACTACGTTGTGTCTGTAGGTCGACTTGGGAAACATGGATTTGCTTCGTTCAAAGTTACCCCTATCGACTTTTCAAGAAGCAGTTATAACAGGGTGCTTGCTGATAGAGTTCAAAGCATCACATTCTTACAAACAACCTTATAAAATCCAATGAAATTTGTGAACTGCTAAATATATTTTCTGTAGGAAAAGATTTAAAGGTGAAGAAGCAGCTGCAGCTGGAATTGTTCATGCTACATCTCAAATGGACTCAACCCTTATTACAAGATTCTGTGGATATTGAGAATATTGTTCTCTACTCTATGGTTCTCATTGAGTTCTGATTACAGCCATGGAATACAGATCGAGAAATTGGAAAAGAGATATGTATCGAGTGCTTAAAGTAAGTACTTTTCCCTTTCGTTCCATGAATTTAATTTATAGTGGAATACTGAATACGTATTTATGCTTGAGATCAACTTATTTTGCAGATGGAAATGTTCAAAACTACAGTGCAAGAACTTGAACATGGGGGCCCGGGATACGCAAGGATGTAGTTTTCGATGCAAAGTTCGAGTTAATATTGTCAAAGAAAACCTTAAACTTCTCCTATAATTATCCATGATTTGTCATTCATACTTATTTAAATGTCAAATACATTAAGTTTAAACCAAATGCAATGAAGTGCTCTTGCTAATTATTCAAGTTAAGATCACAGATTATCCTTCTTGAATATCCTACATCTTATTTCTTTTATTCCATGGAAGTTTGTTCTGTTGAGATTTCTTTTGAGAGCCGGAACCACTGGACCTTCCTCCGGGAAGAATCATAGGCCTGCAGACGAGTAAGACAACCATCAATTCACCCATAAATGATGAAATGCTGATCCACACGAGAATTGTTCGCCTCCAATTCCATATTGCTCTCTTTAATCCAGGAAGCTCGGACTCTATATCGAGTGATGCAGCGTAAATTTCAGGTACACCAGAACCAGCTTGAAATTCTGCTCTCTGTTCAAGAATCACCTTAAAAAAGGCTGTTGGTTCATATCCTTCAATATAATCCCTGATTTCAATTTTCAGTGTCTGGACTTCTGATTGCAAACCAGTTATGAGTGGAACAGTTTTGAACATGGTTTCTATCAGTCGAATTGGCTGACTTTTAAACCGAAGCATAGTGGGATAGCTTGAACTAGCTAGCACTTCATTTCTTGCAGACATGCTCTCTACCCTCACCTACACACGAGCATGAAAAATACAAAAGAATTATCAGCATTTTCTCCCTGATTATTTGTTCAAATTATAACTTTTTGATGGGAAAAGAAGCAGAAAAAGAACAAGAACATAATGTACCTGGAAGATTCCGAGTTTTCTGTTGTACTCAGACTCTGGCAATGTTAACGAGACAGAAAGGTGCAACTTGTGATTATTAGGAATGGGGCGCTGTCCTACGTAGTCTGAAGCAGGTATTCTATGTTTTGAAGCTAGGCCGGAAGGCACATTAGGGACGAGAGACGATGTAATGGACACGAAAGCAACCGGGCTAGTTTTAGTGTAGTCGAAATTCAGGATTTCAGTAGTATGCATTGGTTCTTCTACCAGATTTCTCACTATAAGACTACCTATTACAAACCCTGAGATCAGTAGACCAAATAGCATGAACAAAACGTAGAATGTGCAGGAAATGGCCCAACCGAATCTTAATGCCATTTTCAGCACAGATTTTTGCGCGTTAATCTGATTAAATACGAAGGAAATCAAGATCAAGTAGCAGGCATTGCATATTCTCAGCAGCCTTTTCTTCAAATTCTCTCTAATCCATGTTAGAGTTTGAAATGGAAACATCAAGATCATTAGCCAAAAGTTGAATATCACAATGGGGAAAGTGAAAAATCTCAGAAAGAGATTTAGTTGAAAACCAGCCATTTTTAGCATTAGTACTGCCAAGAAAGCAATACTCTCTGCAGGAAAATTCATCACTTTCGACATATCAACAAACTCGTTGCTCGATTCAATCGTTCTATCATATCGACTCGAACTTGATTGAAGAACAGAATTTTTGTACTTCCCAGGTACACATTTACCTTCGTTCCTTCCATTCTCAGAAATATTCACTTCACTATCATGGCAGGGGTCAAAAGTAGAGCAATCCAATGGTCCAGATAATTTCCGAGCCATTAACAGCTTCTCAGCTCCAAGGAGTAAAGAATACTTCATCAAGTTGACAATAAAATTTTGTGAGATCATTTCGTTTTTGCACCTAAATCCAAGAAAATTACTGGAGTTGTTGAACAACCCTTTATTCTTTTCTTCAATGTCATCAATATTTCTGTCAAGAATTGAGTCATCCATTGATGATATTTCAAAGGTTCAGTTCAGGAAATAGTTCTGGTTTAGAAAAGCTTATAATTGAGAGAAAAATGACGAGGGATTCCTGTGAAAATTGGCATTAATGGCAAGCAGCCCACTTTATAGGAAGGAAACCATGAATTGTTACTACCTTCATTTTATTGGGATGCTAAACGAACGGAAAGTTCAGATTGGCTCGCGGTTAATATTTAACTTCCTCGTCTAAATGTTGAAGTTGTTAGAGATAAAAGACATTTATTTTTCTAAATTTAATCTTCAACATGTCCAGCAGGAACGCATCCAAGGTGAATTTGTTGGGGGGCTTGGATTAAAAAAATTTAAGACGACATCGACAGTTCAAGAAAAACAAAAAGACAAAAATGAGGACAAAGTGAACCTTATCTTTCAATATGCATGTTTAACACAATACATTAAACTAGTGTACTGTTTATCGGTGGAATTCGATCGTAGAAAAATAAATGAAGATTGATAGAAGGAACAAAGTTAAGAAACAAAGATTTGAAGGAAGAATGGCGAAGAAAAATAGAATTGAAGAAATTGAAAGAAAAAAAATTAGAGAAGGTGAAGACGTCTAGTAAGTAATTTTTTTGAGCGAGTAGAGGAAAAACTTGTCACGGTCGTGATTAGAAGACAAAAACGAAGAAGACAACAAAATGTACAAAACAACACAATAAAAATACTTAAAAACACTTCTTAAATCCCACATTTTCCACAAAAAATCAAACATGTTAATGATTAACTTTATATCAATACTAAGAGTTACAGAGTATGTTTGGTGGTGCTTATAAGTACTTATAAGCCGGACAAGCTTTATTTTTATTCACACATTTTGTAGGATCCACAACTTTTATCTATTTTTTATCCACACATTTCATAAGACCCACTTCTTATAATCTACAAAAATCTTTACCAAACATATTTATAATGTGCAAATTCACCTAAGAATATAAACATCCATTCACAAATTAAAAATTCACATTTTTGGGGGCTAGGCTGTAGAATATTCTCATTTTTCTTTTTGGGGACTGGGTGGATTCAAGCTCTCCCTGACCCATGGGATGGATCTGCCCCAAATGTCCAACTAGGATTCAGTATTTCATCAAAGGTCGAACTTATGCACATTTTTTTATAAATAGGTGACTATGTGGCTTGAATCCAAATCTGTGGTGAATCACTTTGTCTAAAAATTTAAATTTTGAATTTTAGACGAAATAATTCAACAATTAACTAGTAGAAAAAGTATATGGTTAGTGTAGCCACCTTGGTGAGGAGGCACCTCTTCGCCCAAAGTTTTGGGGCTATTTTGCCGAGTTTTTTAAGAGAGAGCTGTTTCGCACCTCCTAGGTATTATCTACTTACTCACCTGTGTCAATTTTGGGTATAGGTGCTCTTTTGTTTAAAGATTGTTCGAACTTTTTCTGGGAGTATAGCGTGGGTTGCTTCACTGCCTTAGTGCCCGTGGTGAAAAATTCTGAACTTTCAGTTGTCAGGATAATGTTATGCTGCAGAATTACACACATTTCAATATAGTTTTATACATATATCTGTTTCAAATAATGTTTAGACACCATTGGTCCCAGTCCAAATTTGCACCAAATTGTGCTGCTGGTTTATCAGAATGGTAAGATAACTAGTTTATGTAATACTGGATCAAAATGTCAGGCATTTTGGCACACAATCCCAGATTTATTGAATTTCACGAGACAATTCCTTGATTTTCAGTGCACTAAATAATATCCACTGGAGAATCTGAATACTGAACATGCACATTTTCAGAAAGCCTTTAATAATATTTGATATGGGAAATTCTGCAGAAATTCTTGAGCATGAGAAGTAATTAATCATGCTGCAAATATTGGGCAAAAACATTGTTGAGTTTCGTGATAGTCTTCGAACTTTATTTTGTTTCGTCTTAGTAAAGTTTAGTTTATATTTCAGTTTTATGTCTGGGAATTCGATAGTTTCTTCACTGGACCATTCGATGTGGCAAATCGTATTCCAACCTGGTAACACTGTCAAAATTAAAAAGGGAAAAAAGGAAAGAAAAGGATCTATCTGACCAAGTGGTCGTTCAGCAAAAGACCTGCTGGCCCGTCTGGATATAATGAAGATTTTCATATCAAAAATCTCTTCTCTACATTCTTGAGAGTCAATCTTGTCTCAAACTCAATAGTCTTTCAATGGCATGTTTTGGTCGTCTTATACATTACATAAAACAGTGAGTCACCAGTTTAGATGCAAGATATTATTATTACTACTTAGGCAACTAAACATCTAACCTATAATCGCAACGATTCAGCCCCCAGGGCATATCTCTCAGTGGCAAAGGAGAGGGCGGATAGGACTCAGCGCGGCGGGGTGCAGGGTTCGAATCCTGAAATATTAGATTTGTACCCTGTCGCAAGCGGGAGTTACCATATAGTTAACAGCCTAGGCCTATCCATAAGCTCTCTACCCTGGCTCATGGGAGGCACATCATGCGATTTACCTCCTCCACCAAGGGCCTAGGACAAGATCGGTAGGGGCCCTCAAGGTTGGGGTTCAAAGTTTTTTTTTTTTTTTTTTAATAATCGCAATGATTCAACCCCAAGGACATAGTTCAGTTGGTTGAAAGGCGAGAGCGATGTAATCTCAACTTTGCTGGTAGCTGCAGGGTGGATGTTTGATTCCTACTTTTGGTACGTAAGAAGCTCATTGCAAGCGCAGTTAAAAAGTAAGCTATCAACTCTGCTCCACTGAGATATATCCTGTAATTTATATCTCCCATCAAGACTTCAAAACAGAGATGGTGGGGTCCTTAAAATTGGTGTTCAACTTTTTTTTTTTTTATAATCGCAACGATTTAATTGCAAAAGCAAATTTCTACCAACTAAACTACATCCCCCGAGACAAGTGGAGCAAGATCCTTCTTGTATTCTTTTCTCTGGCGCAGCTGGGTCATCGTCAACTTGAACTAAAGACTTTTTCGAATTGACCACGAGAACGCCACAAGGTTGTTCTAGAAAGATCAAACCCGAAATAATCATGCTTCAAAGAAAAATGCGAAACCCCATTTTTGCACTAATTATCTATTTCGTCAGGAAAAGGTTCTCGATGGATCTTAATTAGTGAAAATGTGAGTGAATCTCTGCCACTGCGGCTGGACCGGAAAGGAGGGGGACAGCGAACCTCCTACCAAGAGGCCAATTAGCCCTAGGAAGCAAGCTGAAAAAGAGGAAACACAAGCTCAAGTCTCTTATTCAGTCCCCCCAATTTGCAGGTGAGAAATATTGTTCTCCGTAATTTAATCTTCCTCCTGAACCCCCTGCTCACTCTATAAGTTGAGTGACTAATAGTGTTCACATTGGGTGGAGTGTATTCCATTTTTCATCACATCATGTTTTCACACTAGGTTGATTTAAGAACATTTACCTGATGACTCTAAACAAAACCCCTGTTTCATCCACCAAGCAATTGTGAATTCTGTGACAAAATGTGGGAATAATTTCAAAAATAGAAATGAAAGAAATTATACAGTCAAGCTTCAACTTATAACGGTAATTGAATCAAGTTCTGGCAACTCCCTGAGAAAAATGAATTCCTTGAACTTGTAAATTGGAAATTCTAACGAAACATTTGTACAAGAATCAGATCAAATAATATCTAAATATGCATAATCCGTCAATCTAAGTTTACATCATAAAGATCAGGAAGAAGCCTGTTTGTTGAAGAATGATCCCGAGTTTCATCCTTACTTAAAGAAGAGATCGATGAATCAATCCAGGGCCCATCAATTGAAACACTCTTTTGTTCCTTACTATCCTGAGAGTATGTCGATACATGTGTTTGGCTGTCTTGTGAGAGTTTCTCGAAGGCTTTAAATCTAATCTCCTCGCTTGGCCTACGATGCATGATTTTTGGTGCTTGAACCGGAATTTTCCCTTGGAGCATGCTCACCACGGAAGACATGGATGGTCTAAGTGAAGGAGATGGATTTGTGCACAACAGTGCCAAATTTAACATCAGCATTGCCTCTTCTTCAGAATAGTTTGAACCAAGAATTGGATCCACGAGATCTAAAAGATTCCCTTGCTCCTGTAGTACATAAGCCTTCATATTCCACAAATATAAGAGAGAAAGGGATTAGAATCCACAAAATGGTGAAATAAATAACGAACGGACTAAACATAAATCTGTAGTCTAGAAAGCCCAAAGCAGGTAAAAGAAATTTACCCAATCAAGAAGGTAGACAAACTCCTCTTTTGGTCTGTAATTAGTGTTACTTTTTCCACTGACAATTTCTAGAGCAACTACTCCAAAGCTGTAGACGTCTGCTTTGTCAGTCAAATAACCCCTCATTGCATACTCGGGAGCCATATAACCTCTGAAAATATGAAAACTTCGAAATGTAAAACTTTTAATATTACTTAGCTAACTGAATTCCAAACTTAGGACAAAAGAAGAAAACAAAAAAACTTATTATTAGCATACAAACCACCCTAAGTTAAAGTTGAATTTTAAGAATCCATATAACTCTCTAGTTTGCATGTTTTTATTGAATGCATGAGAAGCAACCCTGTCTATTTGTTGCGTCAATACTTGAAATACAGCTAATTTTCTTTAAACACACAAATTGGTCAGTGCTGACAGTTCACAGTTTACCATGATAATGCACTATAAATGGCCATACAGTGGAAAATTCATGACATATTGTAAACCCATCTTCATCTGCATATCATATGGTGCTTGAAGGAACCAAGAAGAAAACAAATGAACATTTGGCACGGCTTATATAGGCCATTTTTTCCCACAGGAATCTTCCTACACAACAGTAATCCCCATAACAACACCTAAGCTAAACATCAAATAACAAATTAGTTTCATTCACTTTAAGGTATAGTAACAGAGTGTTATAACGGGCTAGATTGAAACTAAAACTTCACATCCCATTGTAACAATTGTGTCAAACAAAAAGAATCAATATAATTGTGGAAGAGGTATTTCAATTCTGTTCACAAGCTTCCACAATCATGCTCAAAACTCACATCATGCTCACATATTGAACCAAAATATGCAAAGCTTTTAAACAACTTTATATAGGGGAAAAGTAGAAATAGATGTAAAAATAAAAAGAAAAAGTGCAAAGAGAAGGTTGAAGGAGTGTTGTATCTGGAAAGAGGAAATACGGCTAGTAACAATGTTGGTTAATGTAAACATGACAGGAACTAAGGCTGCAGTGTAATCTAAAATGACTACCTAATTGTCAACGATAGAGATATCAAGCCTTTTTATTTCTGTTTACAGGGATTGGTTGGAGAGAAGGATTTGGTTGCTATTTTGAATAATAAATATAGAGTTCATATAAAACCACCAAACCCCGGACAACAACTTCATATATGCAGACTTTGCCAATTTTCAATAATCTAGGTGAAAATTATCTGCACTCGTCATAAGATCTGAAGCTTAACATCTATACTTCTATTGATATAAAAGTTAACCGAGTAAATGAGTATACCACAATACAGCTTGATCCTTTTTAACAGAACTATATATAAGAAGAAGAATAAGGAGAGGAAAAGGCTCACATTGTTCCAGCAATTCGTGTACTGATGTGGGTGTTTTCTTCTTCATCAAGCTTAGCCAAACCAAAGTCTGATATCTTAGCATTTAAATCCTTGTCGAGAAGCACATTTGTAGCCTTTATGTCTCTATGGACGATTTTCAACCGAGATTCCTCGTGAAGATATGCCAGACCTTTAGCTATTCCTAAGCATATTTTCTTTCTTGTTGACCAGTCAAGGTTTAACCTTTGTTCCTCACGACCTAAATGAAAGAACATGGGGAAATTGAAAGGCAAGAAAAAAAAAACCCAAAGTTGATTTTGACAGGTAGATACGCTGGGAAAGTACTTACCGAAAAGTGCTCGGGCAAGAGAATTATTTTCCAGGTATTCATATATAAGCAGCAACTGATTTGATTCTATACAACACCCATAGAGCCTGACAAGGTTGACGTGTTGCAGAGCAGATATCATGCCTATTTCATTAACAAATTCGCGGTTTCCTTGCTTTGACTTGGAGGAGAGTTGCTTCACAGCAATAATTGTACCATCTGATAGTACACCCTAAAGAAACAAGATTAAATTCAGATTATGTACATGGGATAATAATTATTAGATTTTAGAATAGTTATTAGTGGAGATTAATTATCAGATGCAGCTAAATTGGATAAATACTTCTTGCCTTTATCCTCCTCTTTTTGCATGCGTTCAGGGAATAAATAGAACACATTCTTAGTCAACAACTAAAGTAGAAAAAAAAAAATAGTAACTACCTTGTACACGGGCCCAAATCCTCCTTCTCCAATCTTGTTAGCAAGGTCAAAGTTATTTGTAGCAGCTTTTATTTGTCTTAGAGTAAAGTGACCTGTCTGTAGATCAAGGGCTCGAAGTTCTGTCTCGAGAAGATAACATAAAATTGTTCAGGACTAGGTTCGTACAGTACAGAAACAGCAATTGTGATGAACAACCAGAGAGAGGTAGGGGAGAGAAGAAGATTGGGTTCCTCACCTTCATCTTCAACATCCTTTCCTCCAAGATAACCTTTCATCCAAAGTGCAGCTAAAATAAATAACACGACCACACATGAAGAAACTACAATCCCAGCGATAGCTCCAGCAGATAGACCCCCCGTATCAGGATTAAAGTCTGCATGGAAAGAGAGAAGGTCAAACTATGAAGCGGTGGAAAAAGGATAGTGGACCACACAAATCACGGTATACTAACTTGGTGTCACAGCTATTGCAGATATCAAGGGTCCATATACGCCTCTGTCGGGGATGGCTGTGGTTCCCTTCCCTGTCCAGTACAAGTGGATCTCCAGAGTACTTCCATTGACGAGGACATTAAAATCCTCGTAAATACCTTTCCTAACACCATTAGCTTTCCTCACAATATCAAAGTCTGTCAAAACGACCTCCCCCTGCATAAAAAGTCAATCGAACATTGACCATCTTAGAAAAGTGATAGAGAAAAAAGGATCCTTGTAAATCCTGAGGAATTAGTTCATGAAACGAGCAAATATCTGAAGATGTTAATGAATTAGCCAAGAAAGTGATAGATGTCTGATGGAAAATTAGGGAATCGACTTACTTGGATTGACACGTCAAATATCCGCCTTCCAAGGCTGCTAAAGGTGGAGTCATCAGTATATATTATTTCAGCAAAATGGAGACGCACTCTGTAGCTACCTTTGCGTAAGCAAAGTCCATAATACTTGAGTGAAGAGGGGGCGAGGCGAGCTGTTTGATAAAATTCTGCACCGGTCATTGGCAGAGAAGAATTGTTTGTTGCAACAAATTTGGCTTTGTCATTTCCCATGAACATCCCTGTGCTGCTATAAGCCCATCCGGGATACGACTCAAAGTGTGACGGACCATCCCCACTCAAATTCTCTTCATATTCATTTCCTTCATAGGTAATCTCTCTTCCTCCACAATTTATAAACAATGAATAATCTGCAGGTATAATAGAATGGTGACATCTGGGTTAAAGGCAATCTAATTTCGAACTGATACACACTGTTATTATAATAGCAATATCCCTTACATTCTGGACTGGAGCAAGGGAGGTCCCTCGTCAAACACCATGGAGATCTATGAAATAGAAGGGTCAGAACTTTACATTATTAGCCAGAAACAATTGAATGATCAAACAAAATAAGACTAAACACCGATAGGGTTTTCAACAAACTCACAAGTTGTTGGCTGAAGTTGAATGACTGGCAACTAAATTCCTGTTAAAGCACAATAATATTTGAGCAATAATAATTACAAGTTAAACTCAACTGTATAATACAGAGACACTTACACAGAGGAGAACTGGCAGCCAGTTGCTCGTGCCTCTGTAAAGTTGTTGTAGGATACATCCCTGCACGCACAGATCCCATTTAAAGCTTTCTTTCTTTTTCTTTTTTCTTTTTTTTTTTCCTTCTTTTTTGAGCTATGAAGGCAGCTACACCTCACATAAAAACGTAAAAGGCACACTACAGAAAGTTATCTGAAGAGGTTGTCAGGAAATTGATTAAAAAGAAATCCTAAGAGTAATTTATATGTAAAATGATCCACTCCATTCAATGCCCATTGATTTTGGTATGAAACCCCATTCTCACTAATCAGAAGCTATCTTGGGAAATGTCTATCCCAAGCATTTGCTTTGTTCCAAGTCCAAATATTTTGTTGTGTTGTGTTGTGCATGCACGAGTCCAGGTCACAAGCAAGTAAGGGTTTAAAAAGAGAGACTGTCTGTATTGGTCGACAGAGTTCTGGTCGGATATTTGCAGCAAAAAGGCCACTTTCAAGTTGATTGGTTTTGGGACACACTGCAAGTTTTCCAACGAAAAAAGATATCGTATTTCCATATCTATTTGATATGGTCTCAATAGTAAAATGATAACACCAGTGATGATGAAGATTACTATGATATGCAAAGCTCGAATAGTTTTGCTTACATATTCTGTTTGCTATCCAAAATCCATCCAGGCACCTCTCCACTTAGTGAGTTATGAGACAGAAACCTACATCATAAAGTACAAAAAGTTCAACTCTTGATGATTTTTTCTTTTTTATTCGGACCCTTGAAGAATTGATAAACTGTTGAAGCCAAAAAATAAAACTTCTGTGAAAAGTCAATGAAGTAAAGAAACTTAGAACAACAGTGCAGACACCAGTTTATGTTCCAAGAGTAGGATACGTACAGGAATACCATTTTCGCCAATCCCTGAAGTTTGTTTGGGATTTGACCATTCAACATGTTGAAACTCAGGTCTCTGCGAATGAACATTTCAAAATATAGATATTAATCAGATAAATACATAAAAAAGGAATACAAACAATAATAGGAAGTTTAATGCTTTAGATAGATAACATTAACCAGTTGTGGTTGTGCCCAACAATAAACTACTGGAGGACAATATCTGCATTCAAATGCATCTAATTCAATGATAAATAGAGAGCTAATAAGAATTAGGAATGCAAAAATCCATATTGGGGGGTTTGCTGAAAAAATCATGGAATCGAGTATCTAGGATGTCAAGATATATTTAGCTGGCATTAGGAAGTAGCTAGGTACTTGCGACTGTTGTTAGTTGATCTAACTCAGCACATAATGGAATCAAATCAAAACACTCCCTAAATGGGACAATTTCCTTGATAATAAAAAATTCTCAAGAACAGAAGGACTTACAATAATTTTAAACTCTTCATGTCTCCTATGTATTCTGGGATTGGACCACTGATTGAGCAATTCCTTAATATCCTGTATCACAACAAGGACTTAAAAGATGTATGTGCCAGGAGAGCTACATCTAAAATAAGTTTTTGAGTGTTTTCTGGAAATAATATGATACTCACAACTCCTCCATGGCTGTAAAGTTTTGCAAATTGGGGAAACTCATGGTTGGTCCACTCAAATCCGATATCCTCCTGACAACCAAAATGCAATTGATTGAAAACCTTATCGTTTAGATTCTGATCCACTTAAGCATTTGTAAAAGTGGACCTTTAATCTTTATTTGGAACAAATAGTAAACGATATAAAGCTTCTACAAAGAAAATATTTGGGCTTACAACTCCTCCAAGTTTTTCAACTGGGATATTGTAGAAGGAATGGGGCCCTCCATTGATGTGCCTTGCATATCTCTGCAACGAATTAGATAAAGGATTGCTATCATGGTGCGTGAAGACGTGAAGTCGTCATGATTCATGAAAAATCAAGTGAGAAATGAATTACAGAGACCAACAGGATACTCACAGTCTTGTAAGTTTGGTCCAGTTGCCAATAAAACCAGGTATCTTTCCTGATAATCTGCTACCATCAATCCTACTGCAAACAGTTTATTTAAATTCAGATACGTATAAAAGTTCATAACCCAGTGGGCAGTGAAGTGCAGCTCCTTCTTTTGTCATGAAAGAACGATTTAAAACAGACCTAAACTTTGGCATTTATATGCACAATGCGCCAATGCGGTTGCCCTCATGTTCTAACTCATGACCTTATGGTTGTTTTACTTACCAGTGCTCTAGCCAATGGCTATACAAAGTTTACAGATATCTTAAGACCTAAATCCAGTGTACTCAAATAAAGTTTATGACTTACAAATCTGTCAAGTTCTTTAGATTGCCGAATGTCTCCGGTATTGTCCCCGTGAAATTATTTGCAGAAAGAAGGCTGCAGGGAAATGTCCAATATTAGCAACCTAAATTATCTTGGCAACGACAATGGTAACCTTAGCCTCAACATTCAGTTAAGGTAGAGTTATGTGATATCATACTGACATCAACCAAAAAACAACAGAATTATGCATACAGAAATAGTCCAATTCTAATAAGGAAGAGAAAATACACAACTATAGTCCCTTTAGATGGTAAGCAAGCCAAGTTAGTTTCCTCAACAAGGAAAAAAGACATAATATTAAACAAAATACAATGATGAGCAGACACGCCTCTAACCATCGGAAATGCACAAAGTTTCTAACAATCAAAAGCATTCATGAGCTTTCTTGTACTGGAATTAACAGACATAACATTATAAGTTAGAAAACAGTGATACAATAACTAGAAAGAGTATCAGATATCTACAAGAAAGTAACAAAGTGGTAAGTGGTCTTACAGTCTTCTCAAATTGCTCAAACTTCCCAGATTTCGCGAAATATTTCCTTCAAGCTGATTATCTTCCAAAATCCTAGCAATAAAGTTCACAACATAAGCACAACTGGGTACTGTTTTCTTCCACAGATATAATACTATAATATGCTACTTAATTATTTATCACTCACAGCTGTTCCAAAGTGGTCATGTCACCAATTTCATTTGGAATTGTACCGCTAATACGGTTTCCAAGAAGTGACCTGTTATGAACATAATAATGAATATAATCAAACACTCTATATAGGTAGGTAAGAATGTGGGTTTGGAGGTCCCATTAACAGGAACTTACAAAATAGTAAGACGAAGCTGACTGAATATCGGAGGAATTGTTCCGTTGACATAATTGCGAGATAGATCTCTGGGATGATAAAGAACTCGTGTTAAGTGTTCTTCTTTAGATAAAAACTGGAGGAAGGAAAAAAACAGAAGAGCTATTTTTGCCCGATGCAACTGTTTTAATTTCAGAAGCAGAAATAGACTCACATCAAACTATAGGGTCTATGCAAATTAACAAATGAAAGTAAAGAACCAGCATACATATCCAATCAACTCAATAGAGTACCCAGAATAACAATGTTGCTACTTACATCTCTCTCAGATAAGTAAGATTTGCAAATTCTGCAGGCAAGGTTCCAGTCAAATTGAGACCCTTCAACTGGCTGTACGTACAAAATAGAGTAATTGAATTTAAAAGGTGACTTAAATAAATAAAATATTCTTAATGAGTTAGTGATAATCATCTCAATTCACCATAAGAACACCACCCCATTGAGGGTAAAAAGGGAGGGGGAAAAAAAACAAGACATTAGCTGTATTTTTGGACTCCCTGTGCTAAATGAAAGAAGCTCTTATATATGCATGTTATTAATGATAAAGAATCAAAACCATTCCATTTCTTTTTAAACTCTCAACGGAAAATGCCCATCCCACAGAATATGGTGGCCATAAATACAACTAAATCAATTAAATTTTATTATCAGTTTTATTCACTCGATTCAGCATGTTCGGCTAAGCGCCAAAAGAGTAAAAAAGCTTAGGAAAATGTTAGATGAACAACAACTTGGACATAAAATTAGACCACCATGTGTAAATGTCAAATCTGTCATTTGAAAAGACATAAATATAAATAGGAATTTGAATTATGTCTTTGCAAATGACAGATTTTACATTTTACACATGGTGGTCTAATTTTATGTCCAACTTGATATTCATGTAACATTAAACTTAATGCTAACTTTTAAACTTAGCAAAACATATGTCTAAACTTAAAAGTTTTTTTAAGCACACAATGGTCAAAGAAAAGGTCAATTTTCAAACTTAATTTTTTGAAAAAAGAAGTTTTACCTCTCTCTTTAGACTTGGCCAAACATGCCCGGGTTAAAACTAAATTTTTGTTATCAACCAAAGATTTTAAATTGCTTTTGTCATTCAATAATGTCCTCCAATACTATCCCGTCTACCTTGCCAAATATGCCATAAGTGTATATTCACAAAAACTTTGAACGAAAAGGAGAGTAAGAGCATACATGTGCGTAACATGGCAAACAGTGTTGCTGACAAAGGAACAATCGCAAGTGACATTGCTGTAGATTTTTGTATCCACAAAGGTGGTGTTAAAACCAGTACCCTCACTGCAAGATGTTCGCGTAACATTCCACCATTTGTTCTGTAGTCTCGAGGATATTGTTTCAAGAACTTGTACTGTAAAGCATAAAATCAAACGTAGCATATATGAGAAATCAAAAAAATCTAATTTTTTTCAAAAATTTAAAACGTGGGCCCAATTATTTTGGAAAATTGATTATATACATTTCTTTATCTTATCTTAACAGCAATGATTGAATGAAAAATTGATATTTTGATAACAAATTCCATTATTGCAAAATAATTGCCATGTCTCATATTACACGAATAATAACAAAAAAATAAAAAAAACCCGCAATCAATAACAAGAAAAAATATCATAAAGAATTTAACAGGCCATCAATTCGTGTCAATGCAAAAAAATAAAGATAAATGAAGCAAAACAATAACCAGATTTAACTTCCAGATCCGATAGGGAGTTACAGTTATGTAGAAATATATGAATGACAGAAAAAAAACAGTTTTCTTTTTTCTGTACAAAAACTTAGAGAAATTGCTGAGTAGAGGAGTGTACGTACCTTCTTCTTCAGGCAGAAGTTGAGCAACAGACGTCAAAACAAGAGATGCATAAACAGTGGCAACAAAGATTTTCATAAAATTGGTTCTGGTTTTAGCCCTTTTGGTAAGAAAAAAATCCATTAAAACTCTTCTTCTGTTCAATCCAGACAAAGAAATTATGTCACACACCCACAAAGGCACAAAGTACATTAACATAAATGTGAGCCTCGTTCTGCGTGTGAATAAGCAGGGAAAATAAAAAAGATTAATGAGTTGAACACAGAATAAGTAACTAACGCGAACGAAGAATAATCAAGAGTTGAACACACAAAAAGAACAAAAGTGGGTTTTTTTTTTTAAAGTTTCCAAAAAGTGAACAAAAGGAAGGATCATCAGACACCGAACGCAAATAATGCTTTTAGTATTGGAAATGAAAAGTAGGATTTAACATGAGACAAAAATCCACAAATATAAGATGATTTTCTGTAGTTACGTGCTGTAGATGTGGAGCCAAGATTTGAATTCCAATTATCATTACTCTAATTTAATACATTTGAACAGCCGGCCATCATAGATAGGCTAGTTTTCATGCAAATCGCGGATTCATTTGACTGGCTTCGGGATCCGGGACCGCTGCTTGTTTTGGACTTATCGCACAAACTATCCTGCTACTTCTTCAACATAGTTCACACTTCACACTGATATAATATAAAGACTTATCTAAAAGCAATTTTTCGATCGTGTTCTATGTATTAGAACATTTTCAATGCAACAATGTCAAGTTATAATGTCTAATATTTTTTTTGACAAATGATCAAAAAGTGCTTATGTGACACAATTAATGCTAGAAAGTGTTTAGCACAATGTCTAATTCTAAACATTGTTCTTGACAATGTCCATCATTAATTTAATAATCTTTATTCAATCAATACATTTCTCTCTTTCTTTTTTCTAAAAAGCCAGTAATAACTTGTCATATTTGCACAATGAACATTGTTGCATTGGACAAATTTTTTGATATAATGTCAATGTCTTTTGCCACATATACATATTAGACATTTTTGCATTGGAGATGTTTTTAAATATTAATTTGGCGCAAATAGTTTCGAACATCTATTTACAGTGTGAAAATACAAAATAGTGTTTTTTTTTACACAAACGTCTCCAATCTATGTATTTTGGTCGTTGTTGTTTATTATTTAATGAAAAGACAAATATGCATTTAGTTTTAATAAGAAAAAATTGTATTTGGATTTTTAACTTTTGTAAGAAGTGCAAATAAGTCCAATACTTTTATTTTTTATAAAAAAAAATAAAAAAAAACTAACGAGTTTTTCTTCTAATATTTTTAATTAAAACTTTATTGACCAAATTGATAATATACTAAATTGTTTTGTATATTTTATGAACTAGTATAAAATTACTAAAATTTAAGCATATAATTATTAACAAACATTAGTTTTATTATTAAGTAATTATATTATTTAAAATTTAAAATTTTCTTTTATCGTTATAGCCAAAAAAAGAAAAATAACTTTATAAAAATTAACCTTTTCTTTTATCTTGAATTGAGAATTTTTATCTTTTTTATCAAATAAAAACTAATTACGCACCAAAATACATAGGTTGCGAACGTTTATATAAAAAAACAAATGCATGGTAGAAACCATTTTCACACTAAAGGTAAAGATTAGAGATTATTTGTGCCAAATTTTCTAATATTTGTTACAAATAATGGTTTTTTTTTTATTAATGTAAATTTGTTTATAAGTATAATTTACTCAAAAATATTTTAAAGTTATTTGTAATCAATTAGTTTTGCTCTATGTTAGATAAGGTTTTGTATCGTAGAAGAGTGCAAATAAAAATGTCAACAAAGAAACAATTATTAAATTGGGTTCTTGATTTTTAATTTTAGTATCAAATTTCACCAATTCGTCCTATTTTTGTCGTCCAAATAGATGAAAATTACTTAATTGACAATCATGCCACAACAGATCTACTATGTAATCCTTATATGCAATGTCAACTTAGCATTATACCATGACATACATTTTAACATTTTAATTGTAATATAAAGATATTGTTTTAATAAGACATTTTATCATTTTCATTTCTAGGGTAACATGTAACGATTACAAGAAAGATTAACTTACATATAACCGCCAACTAAGCAATTTTTTTCAATTTTAGGGACGTTTAGTCTGAAATTTTAAATTAGATTAAAATTAGTGATCCAATTAAAATTTGCTGAAAATTCACTGACTGCTGATGAAATTTACCCTAAATTTGTCCCTCATCAATGGTACGTTTTCCGTCGCCATCTTGTCCCGGGTCCATTCTAGCTGGAAATTTATCATCTCAACTTTGTCTAGATTAAGTCCCCATAAATTATCTTATATAAATTTGTTTTTTTTTTCCCTGTACCAAACGCGTGTGTGCACACATATCTTGCATAAAAACCGTTTTTTTCATATCAAAATTAAGTCAACAGGTCGCCATTTTCCGTTCAATTTGTTGATTTTGAATACTTTATTTGTGGCTATTAATATTGAAAAATTTACAAAACATTTTTCATATGTTTCTATAAGTCACGCTTATTTTTGTTTAATGTGACTAACAAATAGTGTTCTAAGAAGCGCGCTTAAGCGTGAGGCGTGACCTCCACGCTTCGCTTAGGCTCTATGTGCGCGCTTTTTTGATTAACTATATTTTTAACTAAAAAGCGCGCGCCTAGCCTCGCCTAGTCACACCTAAGAGCACTTAGTTACGCCTAATTACTCTTAGGCTCACGCTTTTTAGTTAAAATTTTATTTTATCTTTTTTTATAAATATTAATAATAATATTAAAAATAAAAAAACGATTTTTCATGCCTCGCTCTCGTTTCACCCTCCTAGCCTAAGCCTCGCTTAGATTCAAAAAACTTCAAGTTTGGCCTCCACACCTTACGCTTTTTAGAACATTGCTAACAAACCGTATATATGTCATATCATGGTGTAGACATACCAAAAGTGTTTTTATTTGAATAATTTTAAATATTCAACGCTTCAAAAAAATTATTTTATTAACATTCAAGTTGCCAAAATCAAACTGTAATGTACTCTATAAGCTTCATTTTTGGGAATTGTTCTTTTTTTTTTTTTTTTTTTTTTTTCTTTTTTCCGCAGGCCATACAATTAAACGTTATTGTTTCATCGCTCCTTCACGTGAAATGAAGTCGCATCGACCTTTAGTTGGAGTTCTTCTCTTTCTTATGTCCATTTTCTCTCCCCAATTTTGTTCTCTCACTCACCCATCTGCCAAAGCTTCTGAGCTGGAGACTTAATTTGTGGTGCTTTGTATAGTTCTTGTTGTCTTGTGGTCGGATGTTTACCGATCTATTTCAAACTATAGCAACTCTAGTTCAATAAAAAAGTGCAACAAATATCATTCAACTCATATTAACATGTATCATAACATCAACTCAAACAAGTAGAAAACAAACTTTTATTAGTTATATTTGTTAGTTACGGACACTTATAATTACAAAATAACAAGATCGTTCGATTCAGACGATTATAAATGATAACATATATTAGTCAAATAGCCAACATAACTTGCAACAATGTTCCTTAATATGTACATATTCGTCAATACAAGATTTTTTCTCTTTTTAGTCTTCGTCGTTTATGATTACTTTTCAAATGACGAATGAGTTATTAACATGTATGAGAAATAAAAATATAAAAGTAAGTAGGGTTAATTGTTGTACATTACGTGAGTCCATATCCTTGAATTGATCCGAAACTGCTCACATTCAATGCACTTCTTGACCAATCCATACTCTTTTTTTCTAAGTTGTGCTCTTCTTTTTTTTCTCTTCTTTAATTCTTTTTAGATCTTCCTGGCAGCCTCTTCAATTGATAGGTTGTCACTTGCTATCTATCGAGTTAGTTTAGGCAAAGAGCTGGACAATCTCACTATAGATTTTCAAGTACCCATAGATACAATAAAACTATCTATTCAATATATACAATAATATATTTATAGGGATAACTTAGTGTACTACAAATACTATTTTTTTCTTATCAAGAAACGCTTTAAAAGCAATAAAATAGAATATGTTTTGGAAAACAAACTTCGAAGAATTTCTAATCTTTTTAAATAAGAGGGTGGTCGTTCTGTAATAATAAACTATGTCTATGTAATTATCTCAATTCAATTACCTAGGCTTATATGGTCGAGCTCGAGTTGGCTCGACAGTAATTTAGGAGTATAAATGGTTCGATTTAATTAAACGATTTTTGACATTTTTCAAATTAAACTATTTTAAACAATTTGATAAAACTCCCAACCAAACCAAACCAAACCAAACCAAACCTTTTCAATATAAAAATTGAACCCACCAAGTAAAAACTCCTTTAATCCCTAAAATTTTCCAATTTACACGATTTTTAATAATATCTTTATAGAACACTTTTTCAAAAAACTGTAGGGACTTGAATGATACTTTTTCAAGAAAGTAACTTATTCAGCAAACAAAGGCCCTAAGTTATATAAAGGGTAAATAGCACAAAACGTCCCTACCTATTGAAGTTATTGTGAAAAACGTCCCTACTTTCTAAATTTTAGCATTTTCACCCTTACCTACTAGATTTCCTGCGCAAAACGTCCTTCAGTCCAAAAATCAGCCATTAACATAGGGGTAAATTAGTCCAACCATTTTTTTCACATATATATTACTTCTTTTAAAATTGGGGGCTTCCCATACAATTTCCAAAATTGCACGACAGGCCCCGTCCCCAAATCTGCCAAAACATTCTCTAACTATTAGACTGTATATTGCACCCATTCTTGAAATGGAGTTCATCCATAGCCCTGGCTTGCCATCACCAGGCCATAATGCCTTGAAATTATTGCCCAAGAACTCGAGGCGACCATTCGAGTTGTCAAATAAACAGTCCTGAAAACTGAATAGCTGATCACTGAAATCCGCCATTGTCATCATAAGGAAAACTGCAAAGACTCTTCTTGAAAGTAATACATTTTCACCTGTCTTTATGTGTTTGACAAAAGTACCTTGACTTGGGACAAGGGACTGCAATTTTAGCCTCCAATGTGGGTACGGGGACGGGGGCAAGCCACAAGGGACATGGATCAGGTTTAAAAGTGATAATGGCCAAACTATTGTCAAGCAGATAAAAGTATGAGGTTTAAATTTCCCAGGCAAAGTCAAGATCCATCCGCACGGTTGATGCTGCAATTAGATTGAAAGGCTGATGGTCAAATACAAAGGTCATCAGATGAGACCCCTATATCAACTCTCAGAGAACATAATGATCCACATGACCAGATATTAAATTTAATTTAGATCCATGTCCCTTGTGGCTTGCCCCCGTCCCCGTGACCCCTATATTATGGCCTGGTGATGGCAAGCCAGGGCTATGGATGAACTCCATTTCAAGAATGGGTGCAATATACAGTCTAATAGTCAGAGAATGTTTTGGCAGATTTGGAGACGGGGCCTGCCGTACAATTTTGGAAATTGCATGGGAAGCCTCCTAATTTTAAAAGAAGTAATATATATGTGAAAAAAGTGGTTGGACTAATTTACCCCTATGTTAATGGCTGATTTTTGGACTGAAGGACGTTTTGCGCAGGAAATCCAGTAGGTAAGGGTGAAAATGCCAAAATTTAAAAGGTATGGACGTTTTCTACAATAACTTCAATAGGTAGGGACGTTTTGTGCTATTTACCCTTATATAAAGGATTACAAAGAACATCCGCATGAAATGCTTTAATTTTAGTTAGCTAAACATTGTTACATAGATAATAAAGTAAAAGTAAAAGTTAATGTTAAATTTAACTAGTGTAAATGATCATTACATTGGACTAGTCAAATTTAACTACTCAATTTTCTATATATATGAGATTGGAACAAGAAAAAAAAACAAAAATTAATTAAATGTCATGTCTATAGTTAACTTTTGACAATAATAAATATTTTTAGCTAACATATATTTATTGGAGATATAAATTTGACTCATACCTAATATCTGACACTAATAGTTGAATTAGTACATCCATTGTAGATGCTCTAATAACAATACGGACTTTAGTCTGGACTATGAAGTGTTTGTTTTGCAGGTTGAACACAGTTCAATTTGAGCAATTTTTTTTTTGTCTATTTTCGAATCAAACTATTTAAAACGGTTTGAAACATTCCAAATCAAATTAAATCATTTCACTTTCCAAACCAAATCATTTTTTTTTTTTTGGTTCGATTTGATTTCAAACCACGTTTTACCTAACGACATAAATATAACATCTTTCAAACAAACTAAAACATAAATATTGATCTAAAATCTCAACGCTTTAAATGATACTTTATAAACATACAAGTTACAATATATAAGTATTAATACAAGCTTAGAACTATAAAAAGAATACAAAGTTTAACCTTAACAATTAACAAATTTTTTTTTTTTTTTTTTTAAAATTACCAAAGTTCAACTATATGAATACAGATTAAGCCTCGTTCTACTTGTATCCCAAATCTTTTGGGTCATATAGTGAATAATGAATACTGATAGAGTTGATGAATTATATTTCTTTATACTAACGTAGGATTTTTTTGAAAAAAAAAATTATAAAGAGTTTGCTTCAGTTTCAAACTGTTTTTAAGTATTGTTGGTATCCAAATCGACCTGTCATATCAGCTCAATAATTCTCCATTGGCCAATCAACTTTGGGCCGACCTCATCTCAGCATCCAGGTCGGACATTCCCTTATCTATACTTCACTCCAAATATTGCTAGCTTCAAGTCGGACCTCATCCCTGAAGGTTCAGGTCGAACATCAGTCCTTTCTAGTCAAGCTCATGTCATCAGTATAGCATGTACTCTCACATGTCAAACGCCAGACTAGCTGTAACAATTAATGCAAATGTCACTTCACAATCAATATACAAAAAGAAGATGTCTTATAGGTATTTAATGCTGAACTTGGCATTAAACGATTGTAATAATTACATATCTTCTTATAAATAAGAGATATAAAAGTCCTATAGGTCGGACACAAATTGCTGAGATAAAAGCACACTTATAAAAATTATACAATCAGGTCTTCCAATACTTATTCACGTATCTATCGCTTACTACGGTCATAGCCAACCTACATACTTAACATTAAGTTGGCTTGGAATTAGTACTTACCATTTTTCAACGTCAACAAGTATTGAAACCTAAACAAAACGTGTCTAAGCGAGACATTGACGGGTCCACGTGAACCCAAACCAACAATTCAGTTCGATTATGCAGTTTGACGAATTTTTTTTTTCAACCCTATCCCCACTGTTTTTGCCCAAGAAAAAATAATAATCTAAGTATCATGAAATAAGCTTGTTGTGAAGCTAAATTGATATAAAGCAACAATTGCGGCTCTCCATATAACACCCCGAAATTTCTAGTTATACAGAAGAGATTTAAGTGAAAGAATTTGGAAAGTTTTGGGATCAAATTGCAATTTAAGAAAATTTGCACGTGTTTGGATAATTATCAACGAATAAATAAGGATAAATTATAATTTAGATAGGTTTCAGAATTAAAAAAAAAAAAAAAAATTATAAGTTAGATAGTCACCACTTAAAGTTTAGAAGGCTTGTTGGTTTTTTTGCCAATTTACAAATTTGTAAATTTCAAAGAACTGCAGTGCAAATTCAGAAAAAATATAATTTTGCAGTATAATTTGGAGTATACCATGTTAATTGAATTTTAGAACTCAATCTAAGACCTCGAGCCCAGTCTAGCACTTAGTCATGGCTCAATAGAGAGCCCATGCATTTTAAATCCAGATTTTGGGATTTTATGATTATTATGTTAATTATTACCCTTTTAAATTAAAATAAAATCCTACTTTCTAAAGATATACAAGTTAAAATTTCGAAGACAAATTACATGATTTCCTCTCATTTTAAGGCTGTGCGTGACTTTGTTAAATAGGTACCTAGGTGTCCCGTGTCCGTGGGGTCTATTCTTTATGGTCCTTTCAAGTATGCTTCTTTCTCTTTAGATGTCGGATAACACTAGTCAGATAACAAAACATTGCACTAAATGCTTGAAAGTGATTATCGTGGAATGTTTAATATAATTCAAAGAGATGAGTATCCGTTTCGAAGAATTCAAGAATTTGTTCTCCCCTTCCCTATGGTCTTGATCCTTTCCATACGTACTGCTCCAAGGTGCCAGACATGAGTGAAAGAAGAGCTTAGCTCTAGCTGCTCCAGATAAAAGAGATGTATGCAATGTCTTATTCGACCAATGATAAAATTATAAGCTAATGTTCTAAAAAGTGTAAAGCGTGGTTAGGCGTGAAGCTCAATCTTCAATTGAGCCTAGACGAGGCTTAGGCGAGAGCGAAGCGTGAAAAAACGTTATTTTTATTTTTAATATTATTTTAAATATTAAATAAAAACGAAAAAGAAAAATTTTTTTAACTAAAAAACGCGTGCCTAGGCGTAACTAAGCCTGACTAAACGCGCCTAAGAGAGATTAGACGCACATTTTTTAGTTAAAAATATAGTTGATCAAATAAACGCGCGCCTCATGCTTTTTAAAACACTGTTATAAACAAATATAGTCATATGTGGAGATATCTTAATTATATGGGTAAATTGCAGCTAGTGTCCCCAACGTTTGACTTCATTAGCACTTGTATCCTCAGTATTTAATTCTTGCCATCCATCACCCCTAACCTTTTATATGATTAGCAGTCAATGCCCTCATGTCCTTATATAATTTGCAGACAATGCCCTCATGTGAGGGCATTGGCTGCCAATTATATAGAATATTGGGGTGATGGATGCCAAATTTAATACTAAGAATACAAGTGCAAATGAAGTTAAAGGTTGAGGTCACTGGCTGCAATTTACCCTAATTATATTATGTGAACATGTTTGGCAAATAAGAGAATTTCTAGTTTTAGAATCTTCAAATTATGTAGAGTAAAAATAAAATGCACACAAATATACCAAAATGTGTACAAATGTGGATCTCAAAATTATGGGCATTTTAATTCGGGATGTTTTCATAAATAAGCTATGTTTTGAAAATAATTCCAAAAGACTTATTATGTTGCAGAAATTCCAAAAATACTGTTTTTTAAATATATTTATTCTATTTTCATATATTAATTACCAGCTGTAACAGTTAGCCTAAAAAAGGGGGATTTTCAGTTATTTCCATTAAATTGAATATCCTAATTGATTCTTTGTCTGAATAGAAAACAAAAAATTTCAGAAAATCAAGCAAACATCATTCCATCATTCGGTGAAGAAGATCAATCCACGAAGAACATCATTCGGCGAAGAAGATCAATCCATGAAGAACATCACACGTGAAGAAAGTACAGTGAAGAAAATCAGAACGTGAATGATCAAAATAATTACATAATGTTAATTATTGTAACCTGTTTATCAATCCAAATATATGTAATCTGATTTTGAATAAATGTGATTATATGTAGCAGTTCAAAAAATTCTTTATTTGAATACATATGTTACAAATTTTTTTCGAAATTCATGATATTTTATGGTTTCTGGTTTGTAGAGACGTCTATTATATTTAGAACATTTGTATATGTTACAATCGCGCATGTTACATATCCGTATGTTACATTTGTGGTGTTACATTTAGATGTTGGTAACATATTATTTTTTGTTATCATCACTCTAAAACAAATGTTACAAAAAAATCTTAAGATTCATGATATTTTGTGTTTATGTTACAGTGAGAACATTTGCAGATGTTACATTATTTTCTTGTTATGATCTTGTAACATTTGGAAGTTTTTGGTTTGCGAAGCTGTTTGTTACTTTTAGCACATCTGCGTATGTTACATTTCGGTATGATACATATTAAAACTCATGATTTTATCAGTTGTAACATATGTAACGTCAATGATAAAGAATACCAATACATGTAACATGTGGTTAGTAAAATAACATGATATCATTTGTAACATATTCAGTGATACATAATATCGTTTGTAACATATGTATCAAACATTGATATATTATAGCATTTGTAACATCTGTATTGAAAAGAATCTGTTACAAATATTACAACTGCAAAACCCACTATAAACTTCAACAAATTTCGTATTAAAAGTCATTATATATATTAAAAGTCATGATAATATCAGTTGTAACATATGTAACGTCAGTAGTAGAGAATATCAATACACGTAATATGTGCTGGGTAAAATAACATTATATCATCTGTAATATATTCAGTGATACAGAATGTCGTTTGTAACATATGTATCAGACAGTGATACACTATAGCATTTATAACATCTGTATCAGACCATAATATTAAAAAGAACCTGTTACAAATGTTACAACTGCAAAATCAACAATACACTTCAACAATTTCGTATTTACATACATACTGGACTCTAAAATAAATTGACACATTGTAACATCAGAATGTAACAGTGAGAACAAATTTAACTAATGATTTAATAACATAACTCAATCTGTAACATAACTTAATCTGTAACATATTTAGTAATATATTAATTGCTACAAAATATCAATTGTAACATCTGTATCAGAACTTGATTCATAACATCATCTCTAACACTGTATCAAACATTCATACACAATATCATTTGTAACAGCAGCATCAGACATTGATATTAAAGAGAATCTGTTACAACTGTTACAACAGCCAAAATCAAATCTAAACTTCAACAAATTCCTATTAATAAATACAATGTACTGTAATAGACCTATATATACATATTATATATATAAAAAAAATGTTTCATACACAACAATCAAATCCTAAAAACACCTACAGATCCACATGGGCATTTGAAGAATTTCTTTGGCTGGGAACTTTTCCTTTTCTCCTAATCTAATGCTACGACATTGAAAATTGAAATTGCATCCTAGCATCCCTCAGTTGCTTGCTTCATCTCATCCCATTGTGCCATTGTTTCATTTGTCTCCAGGAGTAAATCTCACCCCTCGCCTAATTGATTTTAGATTGTCCTTCATCTTCATTGTCTCTTTTATTGGACTCCGATTTGTTTTCTACACCAAGCGACGCTCTCTTCGACATTGTCAATCTGCGGCTTGGAGTCTCTATTCTTCAAAGGAGATGAAAAATATTGAAAAACGTACTAGAATTTGGGCTTTCAAACGAAGATTTGCAAAGATTTTGAACAAAACTTGTACCGATTTGATAATGGAAGATTTCTTCACGGTTGGGGCTTTTCACTGTAAATGGTGCGTAGATCTAGGAGAGTTAAAGTGGTAAGTTTTAATTTACAGTTTTAAAACTGTTTTTAATCAATATTAAAATAATTAAATTATTTTTAAGAATGTAGTATTTTTGAAATTAATAAGCTAAATTGTTAGATTTAGGATTATTTTAATTTTTATAAGTAGTGGGTGTAATATCCACTTTTAATTCACACGATTTAAGAATTCTAAAACTTATAAAAAGTCCAAAATGATTATGACACCTGGCCTAGGAACCAAGGGAATGCCCCATGCTGTTTCCTTCTCCTTATCCAATCAAAGATTCTAGAGCAACCCCACCCCGCCAAAAAACAAGAAAAATCAAAAATCAAATAGGAAATTGCACTAAATGTCCAATTTTGACCCGTCATTTTGAAATATGACAATTTTTCAAAAACATTTGATTGAATGTCCATTTTACTTCAAATGTGTCCAAAATGTTGTCGACAAATTTACAAAATTTATGTTCATATCCTCTTAATCAATCCGACACACTTTCTTTCTTATTGCTCAAAATCAATTTGACACCTCTCTCTCTCAAAAAAAAATTCTCTCTTTTCAACCACTAACCAACCGTCTTCAAACGAAGCACCACCATCGCACCGATCTCTCTCTTCAACAATACCTCACTGAAAGTTACTCGAAAATACCAAATGAAGGAAAATTAATTTCATTTTGTACCCCCAAAAGAGAAAACACTGTATTTCCTCTTAAAAATATTGTTCTCCATTTATTAAAGAAAAAAAAAATCATTTGAAACTTATTCCTCTCCTCTTACAACTCTTGTTCTCCATCACTTAAAAATTCTATTGACGTTGTTTTTGTGTCACCTTACTTCTATTCGTTGTCATCGTTCTAAAATCTCTTCCATGCGATACAATTAATTTCAATAGTTTAGATATTTATGAAAAATACATAACAGGTGAGGATGAACATGAACGTAGTACAACAACTTAACGTTTCAATAAATTAATTACAAATAGTGGAACGAATCATTTCCAAACATAATAGAGTACACAAATTTAATAACTGTTGAAAATCGATAATTCATCGTAATGACTATCGTTTTGGGAGCAAAGTTACAATACACAACTACAAAATAGAGTAAAAATAGTACTTTAGGCATGCGAATATATAGGACGAACCATTCTAACTAAACAAGTCAATAAGACAAGCAAATAACAATACATAAACAAATATCATGCACATTTTGCCTTAGATGGGACCCACAATAATTACTTCATGTAATATCCAATGGCACAAACCAACTTGTTAAAATTTTTTGTTTGAAATTTACTGTCGAATTTTCGACTGTGACATGAACTGTCGTTTTCGACCGTGGAGAACTTTAGATTTCGACAGTTCATCGTTGGTTAAATACTAATTGGACTAAAGTCTCTTGTTTTAAGTTGACAGTCAAACACGAAAAAATATTATAAAAATAAAATATATTTTGTGATTATAAACTAATTCACATTATCTTTTGTACAATTGCAATATCTACTTCTATACCTTCTTTTATAATCTATTACATAAGAGCTTGTTTAATATAATTTATAAATTAGTTTATTTGATCAAGAATGGTAAAAAATAACATACAAATACAATTTTTTTAGTCAAACAAACTAATTTATAAATTATATCCAAAACAGGCTACAAAATTTTAACTACACAAAAAATAATCATTTTTATAAATATTTTTAAAATAGCCACATTTTCAATCCACTTTTCGAATTGTCTGCATTTCGAAATTTCCCAAAAGCAAAAAGGTCAATGTCTCATCAAATCATTGTGCAAGTGGATTGTCCGTGGAAAATGTATTATCTCCAGTCAAAGACCCTATTTAACCACGGACGGAAAATATCTAAAAAGGACAATTTTTTAGTCTAAAGTTTCGCCACAAGATTGATTAATCATCTTAACTACTTTACATAATTACACGGGATTTTATTATGGATTTCAACGGCACATATTTACGTAGGTTGTCCCATCAATCGCACTATAGGGATAATATATGTTCTAACATAGAATCAAAATATTTTAACGCGTTTTCTAAAGACGGATACCAATTTTGACATTTTCACGTAAAATATTAAAATAAATAAATTATAAGTGTCACATAATAATTATGAACGATAAATTTTTAAATTTATAATTTGATCAGATATTAATTGTTCCTGTACATTCTGTAAAATTTACATCTTATAATTTATAAATTTTTTTTTTTACTAAACATCCATTATGGTTTGGATTTTAATTATTTTTTAAAAAATAAATTAATCATCTTAAAAGAAAAATAAATTGTTTATTCTTGTTTGATATAGCATATGTTTGGCATAACTTAAATTATAATTTCAGCTGGTCAAACTAGTCAAACATAATTTTCATCCACACATTTCATGGGACCCACTACTTACAACCACTTTTTATCCACACATTTACCAACTGCTTATAATATAAGCACTTAAATTATAATTTCAGCACTTCCAAACATATGCATATACATAGTCCACACTTATCCAGTCATCATTATCCTCTAGATTCAAAAGATTGAACTAAAATAATATATAATTATTATTATTATTTTTTTTTTGATCGAAAAATAATATATAATTATTGCTTTATCATTATAGTTGTCATCGGTATAATTACTTTATAATTATCCAATCCAAACTCACACCCCAATTCAGTCTGAGCGCATTTCAGAGGGTTAAAATTATATTTTAAGTAATCAAATTGTGAGAGATATAAAATATTTATTTAATTTAAATTAGAATTTAAACTTAGTCAAATATGCTGTAAAAACAAATAAATTAGAGGTCGAAGAGGCAACTCGTGGACTAATGGCTAAGTTTGATCATTAACTCAAAATTGAGCAGTTTTTGACATATTTTCAAACAGAACTATTTAAAACGATTTAAAAAAATTCCAAACTAAAACAAATATAACTATTTTTTGCTGTTTGGTTCGATTTTAAATTACGATTTACCTATCGACATAATATTAACACATTTAAAATAAGTTAAAACATAAGTAAATTAAAATTGATAGAAATTAATAAATAACTGAACTCAATAATGAACTTGTGAGTATAGTTATTAAATTCTTCAGAAAATCGACGATTCGGTGTCCCAACCGGTCCGATTCTCTTAATTGGGCTGCCTAGCAATTAAACCGTTTACGACTCGAAAAAACTGCATGTTTTTTAATAACACTTACACGGTGACTCGACCAGGTCATTACATAATGAAAATTTTTAATTTTTTTTATTACTATATTCTACCCAAAAGATTCACCAAGTACTTATTTACTCTATTAATGACATGTTAATGCAATGAAGTACAATAATTTATGTTATTTTTTTACAAGAATTAGTTGATAATACTAGTAGTCTTGTACTTATTTTGCTAAATAAATTTCTGATGATGATGATTTAACAAAAATAGACTTATCTGTTCGATATGAATTAACCTACCGGTTGAACCAGAAATCCGATGACTCGCCTCCTTGTCCGGATGCATGTCTAGTCCGGGTCTGATAATTATGCTTGTGAGTTATGGACCAGTTGTCCATTAGTTTGGCCTCAATTAAATATAGTATTACATTGTACTTTTTACAATTTATAAATGTGTAAGTAAGAATTAATTTGTTGTTATTTATAAAAAATATAAAATAGTTCAGTTCGGTTTGATTTAAATGATTTTTTAAACATTGAAACTTTAACCAAACTATTTTTTACACTTTTTTTTTTTTTTTTTAATTTAGTCTATAGTAGCTGTCCAATTTTTATTTCGAAAATATCACTAATCTTTTTAGTCTCCTGTGTTCCTTTATTTAATTTATACAATTAGCTGTCCATTTAACTTCGTTGACTAAGATAATAAAATTCAGGAATGGAGAGTTAATAATTATAGGGTGGTGTGAGATATAGGACAAAATGTGTTTTTTTATTAAATTTAAAAAGAAGTAAAAGTTAAATATAATTTTAGAAATTACTTTAAAAAAAAAAAAGTATTTAAGTATATTATATTCTAAAAGTGTGACTTTTTTGCATCAACTAATGAATAATACTATTTGTTATCACTAACGATGACCACGAGTCTATGTAGTAATTGAGTTCACTTCGCTATATATTGTATTATCTCATTAAATCAATTAATTGTATTAAATTTCACTGACATATAAATTTATGATTATAACTTATAATAATAAATAATATTATTTTCAATAGTCGTGTTTGTGAGATTATTTACTATCTGAAACAAAGAATAAAGAAAAGTTGACCAACTTGCAAAACAATTTTGTACCCATCTCCCACTTGTTATTGTCTTTATTTGCACATAATAAATACATTATGGGTGAAAGGTCCACCACTGACCACTCCCCCCCAGGCATGTGAACAAGTAGACAAAGTCTTCCAAGTACAGCTTACTCTTTAACCGTACAGCGAGCAGTTTGAATAAGAAAGAAAGTTTTTTTTTTTTTTTTTTTTTGGATAAAAAGGTTAATAAAATATGATGTTGAAAAATTAATAAAAATTATAAATTTTAATTTAAAATTAATTATAGATTTTAATTTAAATTTTTAATCTAAATCAAATAATAAATACTGTTAAAGAATCTTCAACAAACTCTTTAAACATAAATCACTCTTTAATTTAAGAGCCAAAACTTAAAATTCTGTTTCAATAGACTCTCCAATTTAACATTTTAATTTATATAGTGTGCTTGACTCTCCACATCTGGAGAGCCAAACTCACTTTCTCTTATTAAATACATTAAAATAATTTCAATTTTCAATATTTTGATTTTAAAATCTATATTAATTTGTATGGTTCCTCAATCTCCACACGTAAAATCATTTGAATAATTCCAAGTGGACTTTCTTTAGTTAAATGCAATTATTCCAGTAAGGCTAGCCCCCCTCCACGCCCAACAAACGACGACGACTTCTGTGTTGATTTCACAAAAAACAAAGTCTTCTTACCTCTCACTGTCTCACAGTCGCATTTGGGAACCACGTCTTTCAAGCCATTTCATACATGAAGTAGTAATGAAAATGGCGTGAAGACTGATCATATCTTGATTCTTAATATTATAACAACCTTTTTTTTTTCCTGCAAAAAACGGCAACGTTTCACGGACTGGACTTATCATTTCCAGCTCCGAGTCTCCGACCATGTTCTTCCAACGGCTCCTGATAGTTTCTCTCACTATACTCGTTTGCTCTGTGAATCTTGGCCGCGCCGCCACTTTGCCCAACGACGAATGTAAAATACTCACACACACACACACACAAATGTTCTTGCTTGTTGTTATCTTGAAGAAAATTGCCATTTTTTTATTTTTTTGTTTCTTTTTGCAGTGGATGCACTGAAGCAAATAGGAAAGACTTTAGGGAAGGAGTGGAATTTTAGTGTGGATCCGTGCAGTGGAGGAGGGAATTGGAACACCCCGAATGCACCTAAAGGATTTGAAAATGCAGTAACCTGCAATTGCTTCTATGAAAACAACACCATTTGCCATGTAGTTAACATGTAAGTATATATATTAATTTAGTTTAAAAAGCTACTCGTCATTCATGACGCGACTAGTTGAATACGATAATATAATTATCAGATCATGTATCGCATAATTGATGAGCAAAACTATAGCTGCTAGATTGATAAATTTCTGATCCCAAATGCAGAAGTCTAAAAGCACAGTCTCTTCCAGGAAGTGTCCCACGGGAAATGGTTAGACTCCCTTACCTTCAAGTCATGTAAGTGCAGCTGCCCCTTTCTCCTGTAGAAAACACACACACAGTGCAAATAACTAACTTAACTGCCATTTTTATACAGTGACCTCAGTCGCAACTACCTTAACGGCACAATCCCTCCAGAATGGGGCACTATGGAACAACTTTTAAACATGTACGGATATCTTTCTGTAATATATATGTATTTTACGTTTATGCTGTGTATGTGGGTACTTTGTGAAGCAATTCTTGTACTTTAGTACAAACATAATTTTGGTTCACTGCAGTTCCCTCCTGGGAAATCGTATAACGGGTCCAATACCGGGCGAGCTTGCCAACATCACTACTCTCGAGGATCTGTAAACTTTCTTGATTACCCATTTCATTATAAGTAGAATTTTGATTCAATGGGTATGTTATTTAAGATTTCTCTTTTGTTTTCTGAGATTCTCAGGGTCCTTGAGTACAATCAATTGTCTGGAAATATTCCTCTACAGTTTGGGAATTTTTCAAGCATAAAGAGAATGTAAGGCCCTTTTACTGGTACAACTGTAATTTTTTATTTTATTTTATTTTTTTGACATTTGAATTAATGCGATGTATTAATGTGTTGATATATAGTCTTTGTTGTTTGTGTTTTTATTGTATTCCCCTGATTTTTAGATAGTTTCTTTGGTTATTATTGTGGATTGATTTTCTCTTGTATAATGTTAATATGTGAAGACTACTGACATCAAACAATTTAACTGGGGAATTGCCTGCTACTCTAGCAAAATTGACTACATTGAAAGAATTGTAAGTTCCCTCAATTTTACTCATTTCGTTTAGTTCGAGGTTATATTTCGTGATTTAGATTTCCATTTTACAATCTTGAAATTACTTACTTAGACTTGTTTTTATTAAAATGCAGTCGTATCGGTGATAACAAATTTAGTGGAAGCATACCCAATTTTATCGAGAACTGGACAAGTTTAGATAAATTGTGAGTCTTGATTGCTATCTTATTACACTCTTCATTCTTTCATCTACACTTTTCCACTTTGATTTTCTGAGTTTTTATTCTAAACTCTTAACTTGAAAAATGTCAGATTTATCCAGGGTAGTGGTCTGAGTGGGCCGATCCCTTCTGGCATTGCTTCCATGACCAAATTGTCCGACTTGTAAGTACAGATTACAGTTTATTGACATTGGGAATATGAGCGGCATACGATCTTATTGAAGTGATAATGAATCAAGTTTTCTTTTGATGAATAAAAAAGAATTCTTACTGAGTGGTTCTTTGCAAATATTCTCATGAATCTAAATATACAGGAGAATCAGTGATTTGAATGGCAATGACTCAACTTTTCCACCACTTAATAACACTAAAAACCTCAAGACACTGTGAGTATGATGCTTTTAATGCTTAAACATTGCTCTCGAGGAGTACAAAACATTGCTTGTGCATGACTTTATGAATCTGGTTTTTCAGGATTCTGAGGAGCTGCAATATCATTGATCAAATACCATTTTTTGTTGGGACAATGACTACTTTGAAAGTCTTGTAAGTAGAATCCTTCCTTTTCCTACGATCGTAACTTGTAGATATGTTCTCAAATATTTCTATGCCAAATTATGAAAACCTATCAACTCATTATTCTTTGCTGGAAATAAGTTTAAAATTCTCAAGCACTCCGATTCTTTAAATTACTCCCTTGTCAATATTAGAATTTTTAAATACTAAAAAATTTTCATATCTTTGGAGTATTAACGAAGGGATTTGAATTTTTAAACAACTGTATGTCATTTTGTATTTCACTTACAAAGTAATACTAGGAAGGGCTGGGTTTCTCTTCTGCAGCCTTTGAGAAATTTTCTGCGTATCAGCTTTGATTCCTTGACATATAAAATGAAATAATTGAAGGAAGAAAGCTTTTGCCAATACACGTCTTGTAAGCCATTGTATCTTCTTTCTTGCAGAGACCTCAGTTTCAACAAACTAAGTGGACCAATTCCTGACAATTTTGTGGATCTTTCAGATACAGATTACATGTAAGGGTTTCAATTAGCAAGCCTTCATAGCTATTTCATTTAATTTGATCCAATTTCTCAAAGTAGTATTAATAAATAAAGTTGAAAAGAAGACCAATATTGTGGCCTGAGGCAGCCATGCAAGCTTCAATTCTACTTAGGGCTTGTTCGGCATTCGGTTCCAATTTTTTCCAAAAAAAACCCATTTTTTGCATACTATTTTTTACTATTCAAACTTTTTACACAATAAAAAAGTTTGAATAGTAAAAAAAGTGGGCAAAAAACCCATTTTTTGGAAAACAATCTCCACCAAACAAGCCCTTAATAGCCTAATGAATTAGCACTAAGCTACATGAAAGTCAAATTTACACAGATAAGCATGCAAGGGATTAAAATGGACACTGTTAAGCTAGCTATGCATATAGCTTATCCCTTGTACAGAAATGAAAAATCCTTCCTTGACCCTTTATTCTTCAAAGGGGAAGTGGGGGGAGGGTTGCCCTAGTGGGGATGTGGTTACTATTAAAGGGGTGAGATATCTCATTTCATTTTTGCTTACCTTGATCACTTGAAGTTACTCAAACATTTGAGTTGTCAAAGATAGTACTTTTCAACTTTGTTGTTCGACTCAATGTTCTTGGAAATTTAAAGAATTAAAAGTCCTTGTGGAACTTGTTCAGCTTGTGGAGGTTAAACACCGAACATTTCTTTCGGTCAAAATACTCTGCATTCAAACTACTAAAATTTGGATTATCTGGGTTATTGTTTGGATGTGAATATTAAGGAATCCATTTGAAATTCTAGGAATAGAGCACAATCAGAATATTGGAGCTAATGTGATTTTTTTGTGGTGACAAAACCAGTGACAATGCATTGCAAGACACTGTTACGATCTGCTAATACATTGTCTTCATTTTGCCAGTTATTTGACTGGGAACTCACTAACTGGTCCATTGCCTCCTTGGATGCTGAAAGATGGAGAATCCATGTAAGTCTATCTCTTTTTACCGTTCTTACTAATAATTTCAAAACTACAGACCATTGTTTTTCCCCATTCATGATCTTCAGTCTCATCCTTCATATAATATCAACGATCATTTGAGGCTGATGTCATAGTGATTCAGCATTGATTCAGTCGTACCTCGTGTATGGCTAATAATATTGTTATTTTTATTTTGGATATGCTTGATTGGTTTGGCTTGATTTCCATCCTGAATAAGCATCTTTCTTTGCCATTAGAAGAGATGTGTATAATGATTTCTTTTATATATATTTGCCTTGTTGCTACTATCATTTGTCAATGGAATCCAGTTACCCTATGTGGGCAAAGTATTTAGTTCACAGAACTCCCATTCAAAGAAAAACAGAACCTACCCAACTCTTACTTTGGTAATGTCGAGTCCTTGAGTTCAGAATCCCTTCACACTAAACTGTCAGCAATATTGAATTCCTAACCTTAAGAAAGCTATGGGATTCTGCAGTACCAAGTTGGTTTCTAGTTCCAAGAATTCTGTGAAAGGTAAATATAGTTGGACCATAGGAGCAATCAGGAAGAACAAGCTAAGAGTTTTACCTTTCTGCTGTATTAAGGTAACAGTAATCAGAGAACAGACAAACGAACTTACAAATATATGAAACCGCATTCTTGACTGTATAATTTCATAAAAAGGAAGTTCAAGAAAAATTAGACACCATAATTGACTATCTTTTCTATTTTTATCTAGTGATCTATCCTACAACAACCTTATGTCTGAAAGCACACCCCCAAATTGTCAACCGCGTAATCTGTAAGATCACTTTCACTTTTCTTGGAATCATAGCGGGATTCTTCTCCAATTTCCACATTTTAGTAACACTGCACCATTTTTGTCAGGAACTTGTTCGAAAGCTCAAAGGGCAATACCACGTGAGTTTCTATAAATTTTTCATGCTTTGTTTCCTATGATTTCTCTTTCCTTTTTATATATATATCATGTTTCAATATGATCTGACCCTGACTAGTCTAGCACTACATCATTTTCCCAGTGGTATCACATCTTGTTTAAGGGACTTTCGCTGCGAGAAAAGTAAGTTAAAGTTCACTTCTACTAATCCGGGTTGTCCATTTCTTTAAGGTTGGCCACTTTGTTTTGGTTGTATATGAAGACAAATAAGAACTTTACGGCAATTACAAAATGCAAAATGATATAGGATGAAAAAATGTAAGAAAGGGACCTAGAAATCATCAAGTCATTAAAATGAAAAAAATGTGGAATTATAGATATCTGACATGGGGAATTTACATAAACAGCATGATGTGAGAGTGTAATCTCTTGGCTACTTTTCGCTCTCGTCTTTGATCATTAGAACTACAAGCTGTGGGTGATTGGAAATAAGCTTTAACAGCATATACTGAAAATTAGTATGAAAATATTTGAAGCCAAATTCCTGTCTGCTGATGATTAAAAAATGTACATTGGCTGAATTTACGATTAGCTGTGTCAGAAAACAATGTAAAGCAGTGTGGAGGATTAAGTGGGAATTATGGTTCTTAGTGATCTGACGTTAAGTTTCCATGTAGAAAATAACTCATGTTCTTTGTGTTTGTTTTGGTTTTTCTCAACAGAACTTTGACATTAGTAGCACAAAATTTGTTGAACAATTTGACCTAATAGCTTAAGTTGTAAGAGAGGACAATGTATATCATTTAAATTGTTTTCTACACGCCTCTTCACATGTAGGCTGGGTTCATTTTTCCCATTAAAGGCCTAACGCGTGCACAATTTTTAATAAATGGGTTGTGGTGAGACTTGAACTCAGAACCTTTGTCGGTTCTGATTCATGTTGAACCATTTGATCTAAAGGTTTAAATGTTAGAAAGGGCTCCATATATATCATTTAAATTGTGTCTTCAACGAAAGTATTGTTTACTACAAGCTGATTCAGGGATTTTACTGTATACTCGTATATTAGTGCACGCTCCAGGGATGTAGTCAGTATTTGAACATTGTTGGGGGTGCTTCTGGACTTCTATACGTAATAATTTTCCACAAGCAAAAACACATTATTTCTTCTCTGTTCGTACATTCAGTTTTGTTGCATCTTTACCTCCTTTGTAGCCTATTTTTTTCCCCCCCTTTCTTCTCAAACTGTGAGAATTAATTGTGATGGATTGTTTTTCAGAGTATTACTTTCTCCGTATAAATTGTGGTGGAAGAGAAGTAAAAGTTGATGATAAAGGTACTACATATGATGCGGATGTGGAACCTGGTGGGTCATCTAATTTCGTAAAAACTAAGCCAAACTGGGCATTTAGCAGCACAGGTCACTTCCTGGACGAACACCTCAAAATAGACTCATACATCCGGGACAACAACTCTAGGATCTCTGGGCAGAATCCTCAGCTGTATATGAATGCACGACTTTCTCCTCTGTCACTGACTTACTATGGATTCTGTCTGGAAAATGGAAACTATATAGTAACGCTTCACTTTGCGGAGATCATGTTTACTGATGACAGAACATATAGTAGCCTCGGAAGGCGCATATTTGATGTTTATGTTCAGGTGCTTATATACCTACCATCATTATTCACAAGAGAAAAATGTCATTTGTGAAAGGCAGATACTCTTATAGATGATAGAAATTTGTTCTGTATGAATTAGTTAAATTTTGTCCTTCTTGTTGATAGATGGAGATTGGTTTGGGCTTTTTTTGTTTTTCTGTTATGGTAATTTACCTATTGTTTCTAGCATAGAATATCATTAAGATTTGGGTTAAATTATTTTAGGGAACGCGGGTGCTGAAGGATTTCAATATTGAATACGAAGCAGGTGGAGTTAACAAGGCAATCTTTCGAAACTTCACTGCAGCTGTCACTGCTAATACCGTGGAGATCCGCTTGTACTGGGCTGGAAAAGGGACTACCGGCATCCCAGATAGAGGAGTATATGGTCCACTCATTTCGGCTATCTCTGTGAATGCTGGTACGTTATGAATTATCTTGAGATTCTTGTATCTCTAATGGTTAAGAAACAGTAATTTTTTTTTCTCTCCATTGGTGTAGATCCCTTTTAATTGAGACAAATGTATATGATTGGAATCCAAAGTTACTGTGTGTCGTTTATTTCAATATAGAGGACACTGTATTAGTGGTGGTACACATTACTCCTCTTCACGTTTTATTTTAGCTCTCTCTGGTCTTAGTTTGTTTCTACCATGCCTTAATTTTGATAATGTCCAGGATTGCTTCTTTTTGCTTTTATTTTTTGGTTTTGGTGCACTTTCAAATTTTTTTGAGATAATATAGGCTTCAACAATTGGAAGTTCAATGCATAACCTCAGTTTTCCCACTGTTTCTTTTTGTTAAGGGATAAATCCCACATCGATTAAATACCGAAATAGTAACTAATATATAAGGGCTTGGATTACTCTTCTTAATAGGGTTGACCTTTTAAGATGAAACTTCGACTCTTAATACTTTTGTTCTAAACGCAAGAAAAAAAATCCATGCCTTTTTATGTTAGTTGAATATTTTCTTAGCATTTGTTAATATTTTACTTAGGTTTTAGGTTAATAAGTAGCCAATATGTTACCTTGACTATTTCTCTAATCTCTCTCTCTGCTCAGATTTTCCAGAAAATGGAAACAGCATGTCCACTGGCGCTATAGTTGGGATTATTATTGCAGTTCTGTTTACCATTCTGCTGATTCTTGGAATTCTTTGGTGGAAGGGTTGCTTGGGATCTAAAGATACCATTGGACAAGGTATTGCATAAGCTTCTCAATTTTCACGTGTGTGTATTAGGCAGTCGTGTATGGGTATTATATTTGGCTAATATTAGAAAGAGAGGTTTCAGTTGTCTTCAACACTCCTTCATAACGTTTTTGGCAGATCTAAAGGGTCTAGACCTACACACTGGATCATTTCCCCTAAGGCAAATTAAAGCTGCCACAAACAATTTTGATCCTGCCAACAAGATTGGAGAAGGTGGTTTTGGTCCTGTGTACAAGGTATCCTAAGGATGAGCTATTTTTCAAGTCTACCTTTTTTTTTGTCACTAGAAACCATTTCACTCTGATTTTCGGCACCTTTCATTTGACATTAAATGTTTTTTGAAGGGTCTTCTGTCAGATGGAACCATCATAGCTGTGAAGCAGCTTTCTTCTAAATCGAAGCAAGGGAATCGTGAGTTTGTGAATGAAATAGGCATGATTTCTGCTCTACAACACCCTCATCTTGTAAAGCTGCATGGATGCTGCATTGAAGGCAACCAGTTGTTGCTTGTGTATGAATACATGGAGAATAACAGCCTTGCGCGTGCTTTATTTGGTAATTCCGAAAGACAAGCTTAATTTCATTGCTTTTATTCTGGGAGGACTGAAAATGAAATGCATGAACTTGTAAGTGCAACCCTTTGTTCTCTGATTAGTATATTTTTGTGCACATGAGTGTTCTCAGGTCCAGAAGAATACCAGTTGAAATTGGATTGGCCTACAAGGCACAAGATCTGTGTTGGTATAGCAAGAGGATTGGCTTATCTTCATGAAGAATCGAGATTAAAAATTGTCCATAGGGACATCAAGGCTACCAATGTGCTTCTTGATAAAAATCTTAACCCAAAAATATCTGATTTTGGTCTTGCCAAGCTTGATGAAGAAGATAATACCCATATAAGCACCCGTGTCGCTGGAACTTTGTGAGTAATATAATGCTCGTCTTGCTTCCTTTTTTAACTAATCACCACGAAAATTATTTTTTGATATAACTTGGACCAAAATTATACTACTTTGAAATTTACATGATGTATCCATGTGTATGTGATTTCCCAGTGGATATATGGCACCTGAATATGCTATGCGAGGCTATTTGACCGATAAAGCAGATGTATACAGCTTCGGAGTTGTTCTTCTGGAAATTGTCAGTGGTAGAAGCAACACTAGTATCAGGCCAAAGGAGGACTCCTTCTATCTTCTTGATTGGGTAACTTTTACACACTTACTGATTTACTTCGGTTTTGTTCTTATACATCAACGTATAGAAACAAAAGGGGACTTATAGTTTCCCTTACTTTTCACAATAAGACACACTCCCTTGTTCGTATAATCTCTGATGAGCCATTTGTTTCTCTTCTCGTTTACTTTAGGCTAATTTCTTGAAGGCCAAAGGAAAATTAATGGAACTGGTTGATCCAAGATTAGAATCAAACTTCAATAAAAAAGAGGTGATCGCGACTATCAATGTAGCTCTCCATTGTACCAATGCTGTAGGAACCGAAAGACCAAGTATGTCAGCAGTTGTAAGCATACTCGAAGGAAGAGAGCATATTCAAGGATTTGTACCAGACTCGAGTGTTTCATTGGACGAGATGAAGCCTAAAGAAATAACGAGTCAAGACCAAGTAACAAAGTCGAATGATGATCAGAGCCAGATTATTTCAATGGATGTTCCTTGGACAGCATCCTCAACATCGACTTCTGATCTGTATCCAATTACTATGGATACTGATTACTGGGAGAACAGAACGTGAAAAGTCACATTTTTCCAATTGTTTCTTGTCCTGAGAATTCGTTTTCTTTACACACTTGGTTCAAGAATTTTTATGTTAATAATACTAGGTAAAAAAATGTTGTAATTGGTTGAGTTATTATAGAAATTGTGTGTTCTTGGTGCAAGTCTTGTTTGTTTTGCTCTTTAGTTTCTTGCATCAAGGATTTGTTTGATCCTTGTTTCTTTGTACATTTTGAGTTCTTTTGAATGCTTCCCTACTTTTTTATTAAAAGTTTATTATATATGACTTTCTTGATCGATGTGGTTGGTCAAAATTGACCCATTAAATATCGTCAGTTAAGTAGACTGACGTTAGATAAGTTAAATTCACTTAATTAAAAAAAAAATTATTTTACAAATACATACAAGGATATATTAAGAATTAAAGAATTAAATAGGCGTTAACATAATTTGAAGACACTTTTTCCATATTTTTCTCTCTCATACGTTGCCATCTCAAAATATTTCAGGGAAAATAAGTGGGTTGTTTGGTTAAGTGGAGAAAAAGAAAAAAAAAAAAAGGACTTGAAATCTCATTAAATTCTGAGATCGAGTATTTCGTATCAAATATATCAAAAAAATAAATGTTTTGCCGTAAACTTTCTCATTGCTGTCCTACTTTGTAATTTTATTGGATGTCATTTTTTTAAGTGATAATTTTGTCACATACTTGATTTTATATTAAAATTCTATAATTACTTATTTTAAATTTTCAAATGTAACAACAAGTGTTACAAAAGTAAAAAATAATATTTTTAGACTAAAAAAAAGTGAAATAGTATTTTTTTTAAAATTATTTTATATTTTATGATGTATAGTGAAACTATCTCTCACCCTAATGCTATCAAACTAGTCAATTATTTCTTAAACAAATGTTAATATCTATTGGCCTTTATAGATACATATTTGTGGGGGTGGGGGAACTAAAAAGTGAAATTAATATCGTTTTTTGACTGAGTAATGCTATTTATTACTATTGATTGATGATGATCATTTGTCTAAATGACAATCAGATCCGCTGTAATTAATTGGTTTGAAAAGACAATAACCAATTGCAGTTGACGCAACTGACACATAAATTGATAATTATCACTAATAATGATAAATAAATAATATTATTCTTCTTGACTTGGTATGACGTTTTTTATTTTTTTATTTTTTTATTTTTTTATTTTTCAATCATTGTCATTTCAAATAAAATGGATTGTTTGGTTAAGTGAACATTAAAGAAGAAAAAGACTTGTCATTAATTATAATATTCAATATTGCGTATTAGAAATAAATGATAGAAATAATCATTATCCCAATTGTATCAACACGCCGTGTCATTAAATAATATTGCTTTAAATTCAGATTTTTTTCTACTTTTGGGTAATTTCTAAATTTTAATTTCATTGGTAAAATGTGTAAATGTCCCTGTTAGGGATTAATTGCATTTAAAAGTAAGACTAATTGATGTAAATAAAATTTAATTTCTTGTTACGTAATTGTTGATTTTTTAACTTTTATCAATGAATTTGGTAAAGAATCACGATCGAATTTTAATTCGAAGGGTCTTTCTGTATTTTTAGACGAAGAAGGAAATCTTGAAATTAAGCGTAATTATATTCACACAATACTTATGTCCCCAACTTTTTTTTATCACATTTTTATCTTCAACTTTTAATTAATTAGCACATCTTGTGTTTGATAACGGTTTTCGTAAAAAAACATTTGTTGAAAATTTGTAAAAAGACTTATTTGTCTGTCATATTTTAAAAAAAAAACAATAGATACAAAAATACGAAAAAATATTTTTTCCTCGTTTCAAAACACGTAAATAAAATATCTCGACAGAAACTATCATCAATAATGAAATATGCTAATTAATGAAAATTGAATATAAGAATTCGATGACAAAAAGTTAAGAACATAATTACAATAATGAACAAAAGTTGAAGATCTTAAGTACAATTAAAATGTGGTGCACTTATAACAAATTGTAGTGTGAATATAACCACCCTTCAAGTATGCTTGAAATTTTTTTTAGATAATAAGAAGTGGGTTATAAAGAATGTGTAGATAAAAAATAGTAAAAGTTGTGGGTTCTACAAAATGTTTAAATAAATGATTTTATTTCTACTAATTAACTAATTAAATAATAGCATTTAAGGTTATTTCTCTTTTAATCCCAATTCTAAAAAATCTCAAATCCTATATTTACATAATATAGAATAATCTATGCTGGAAATTTATTAAAAATTAGTGCTGAGCTCTCCAATTTTTCATGCGGTGTGGTTATGGGTCATTAATCTTCAAATTGAAGTTTTAGGTCCCAATCTATTGAAACTGTGATAGAACAAAACTATCAAACCACTTAATATTTTTCTTAAATTTAATTAGAAGTGTGCGGTTTTGATATCTGTATTGACAGTTTTCATCACGTACGAACAGGGGCGGATCCAAAAAAATTTGGAGCCCAGGCTACTCAGTTCAAAATCGAGAAGCACTAATTTTACTAGGCTATAATCCGGTCCGTCCCTTCGTACGGATCCATAATCACTTATTTGAATAAGTTGTTAAAAGATTGAGAATTCATAACCATACCAAGTCGCCACTAAGCATAGAGATACTTATTGCACACATAAAGATAATATTGATTCAGAGAGAGAGAGAGAGAGAGAGAGAGAGAGAGAGGGGTTGCTAGCTCCATCACTTTCTCTCTCAGAACCATTTGTTTTTAGAGAGAAAGAGAGAGAGAGAGAGAGGAGGCCATTGCTAATTACAGTGTCTCTCTCTAAACTTCTTGAATTTTAGAGAGAGAGAGAAATATATGAATATGTGGGTTCAGTATTGTATATTTTGTGCATTGCTGTTTATTGGTCTTAGAATGAACCAATCAAATGCAGAGAAATGCGATTTGTTTGAAGGAAGTTGGGTCCCTGACTCATCATACCCTCTCTACAACTCAATATCATGTCCATTCATAGAGAGAGAGTTCAACTGTCAAAACAATGGTCGCTCTGATACCTTGTACCTCAGATACAAATGGCAACCCCATGCCTGCAACTTATCAAGGTATTATCATCTTCCCCTATCTTGTGTATAATGTGTGTGCGCGTCTAATAATTTTGTTGTATACTTATAATAGTCGTTCAAGAAACAAGAGATACATGTCAACATAATATCATAATTTGATCGTTCTTTATGAAAATTTTACGTGTTTCATAATTCTTTGCCCGGTTACTACACGGACTATAATAGTTTGAAATATTGAAAAAGAGGAAGAATTAAACATATAAATCATGTACTCTAGTCTCTACACAATAAGCATGTAAATAATTAAATTAAAACTAGCTAATTAATGACAATTATAATAAATCTAAAATTAGCCTCCAAAATAATTATAATTTGGCCACAAAATTTACAGCTCAATATTAGCAATCCTGGCATAGATTCTTTCTGTGTTTTCATGTGATGGCATAAAAAAGATTAAATTTATCAGCAAAGTCATGGGATGTAATGTCTTGTGAGAGCACATATCCCAACACGTGACTTTTGTCTAACTAATTTTGTTTGTTTAGCCAAAATTAGCTTTTTTTTTCTGTCTCCCTTTCAAAAGTTACTTATCAAAATCAATAATTAATTTTAATCGACTTATAATTTTTATTAACTTTATAAATATACATTTTATCAATTTTTATCGAAATATGTTAAAAAAAACCCTTAATATAATTATTAATAATTAGTACATATTTATTAATACTAATAAGGTTGAGACCGTATGTAGAATATGTTTCTCTTTTTGTTATTAGGATTGCGTCAAGATTTGTTGCCAACATTTAATTCTTATAGTTAGAATTGATTTCACCTCCATCCATGGGATGGGATGATCCAAAAGTTTTGTTAATTTCATAAATATCTTCGTACGTAGTGACACACGTGTGTTGAATTTCTTAATGGATTAATCAATATTTTAAAAAGCGTAAAACATGATTAGGTGTAGAAGTCTATTTACAAGTTTTTTGGGTCTAAGCAAATGCAAGGGTAAGACGTGGCAAGACGTGAAGGCCGCGCCTCACGCTTATGCGCCTCTTAGGCGAGCTTTTAAGAAAACTGTGATTAATTGGCTAATTAGTTATTTGAATCTATTTTTAAAAAAAAATTAAATAAAGTTTGGATTTTGATGCAAATTAAATTTTGGTTTGAGCAGATTTGATGGGCATGATTTCTTGCAAAGATTAAAAGGGAAAAGTATAATGTTTGTGGGAGATTCTTTAAGCCGGAATCAATGGCAGTCATTGACATGCATGCTTTACACAGCCCTACCTTCAATCAAATACAATGTTTCAAGAGTTGGAGATGTTTCTACCTTCACTTTCACGGTAAGTTTATGCAATTTCGCAAGTCTGTACGTAATACTGTGTATCAAATATGTCTTAAAAATATATTTTGTGCGCTAAATTAGACAATTTGCACATGTTCAAGGTTGTGGACCATAAAACTTGAAAAAGATAACATATAAACCACGTTAGGTGATCATAATAAATCTGTCCAGTTTCGACTTGTGGGGTCCTTCAACGGCTATTTAGGGAGTTTAGGGGCCACATAAAAGTAGAGACCAAAATGAGATGAGCATTAAAAGAAAGAAAAATTAAATTCATTAAAATGTTATATATTTTTTAAAAAAATGAATATATTAGTTAAACTTGGAATTATATGATCTTGCAATCTTGCTTGAATGTTTATGTCGAACACTAAAGAGTTGTAAGATTTTTGCAGGATTTTGACGTTAAGGTAATGCTTGATCGTAGTGTATATTTGGTGGATGTTGTGAGAGAATCCAATGGTAGAATCTTGAAATTGGACTCAATTGAGGGTGGAAAACTGTGGAAGGGGGTCGACATGCTTATTTTCAACACATGGCATTGGTGGAACCGTAGAGGAGCTACACAACCGTTAGTCCAACTTCTTTTTTTTTTAGTCATATTTATGACATAAATTAATTAAGAAATGTTTCATTGAGCCGTGTGATTTGAATTGTAATTGAAACTCATCACACGTACTCAAAAGTGTTGTACATTAGCTAACCCAATTGACTATTTTTCAGTAATATCGAACATTGAAATTTTGTAATGACTTAAACTCAATTTTTTTTTTTTTTTTTTTTTTTTTGGCGCAGATGGGATTATATTCAAGTAGGGCAGCAGATATACAAAGACATGGATAGAGTGGTTGCCTTTGGGAAGGCACTAAATACATGGGCAACATGGGTGGACACCAACATTGATCCTGCCAAAACCAAGGTTTTCTTCCAAGGAATTTCCCCCTCGCATTACAAGTAAGTACTGCTAGTAAAAGTTCTAGTATTGTACAGTCGAGCATGTCATTAATCAAGCACATATTGTATCTTCGTCTACTAGTGGCAGCACATGGGACGAGCCGAGTGCGAAATCTTGTGTAGGACAGAGGGAGCCAGTGGTTGGCTCAACATATCCAGGAGGACTACCGTCAGCTTTAACCGTGCTGAAGAAAGTTTTGGGCAATATCAAGAATCCCTTCACATTACTTGATATAACAAATCTATCGTTATTGCGCAAAGATGGACATCCTTCTATATATGGGCTGGGAGGAAGAACAGGAATGGATTGCAGCCATTGGTGTTTAGCAGGAGTGCCTGATACTTGGAATCAAATTCTTTATAGTCTCATTCTTCAAACATTTCGATCATGAAATATTGAAACTGAATTTTGAATAAACATTATAATTCATTTCGAAATAATCCCTACATTTTGTAATTTCTGCATTTGATATAAGGTACTCGAGAGTGTCATCCTCGTGAATATACATTTGTTTAATCATATACCCGTTAACGAGAGCTAGCATAGGCAAATTGTTATAAGATTACTCGACTTTAGGTTCAAGTATTTCCGCATTATAGATTCGAGAATGTTGAGATTCTAAGCTCTTAGTTATTACAAAACGATCAAGAATAACAAATACAACTTTATTCAAAGGATTTATGCACAATATCAAGAAATTTAACGGACCACGACCATATGAAATTCTAGGGTTCAAATTTACAAAAACACAAAAAAATCACCGCAACAGATCTCATCAGATCATCAAAATACACCCCTATCACCTTAAACCAAGGCCAAAACCTCCACTATAATTCTCATTTTAAGATCAGAGTTACTTTTCATCAACAATGATGAACATCAGGCCTTAAACCACCACCAGTACTATTCACACAAGCCTCCAGCGATTAAGCCAACAACCCCGAACTCCAAACCACCAAATAATAATAATAATAATAAAGAGAGTAGACAGAAAGTGATGATTTTAGATAGCAGTCAGAGAGATCCAATAAGACTAGCTAACCGAATGAATCCATTCACCTAAGGCATAGGCGCACTAAAGAGTCGGAGGAAACCCTTAGGCGTTGGATAAGAACAAATAAAGTAATGATGTTCATTGTCGCTGGCTATTATATTCTGTCTACATGAAATTACTCAATTTGATTAATTATTCTATATAGTTGCTGACTATGAATAACATTATTCACTTGAAGTAAATAATTACTCAAATTGAGTAATATCACATAGATTGACTACGATAGTCAACAACTATGAATATCATTACTCGAGCAAATAAGATAAAGCACAATCCTCTTCAAATCATAGAATCCAAATCTCAATCAATCACGTATCCATCAACAACTTAAGCTCAAACACACCTTTAATTTCTTAAAAGAAACAGATTTGTGAAACACTACTCAACCAAGACTATTAGTCTCAAGAATAGCATTTAAAAAGTGGAGGAAAAGGTATATGTGTGTATTGCAAAGCCAAAAAAAAAATGATACGGCATGATAAATAACAAATTAATAGTATTCATAAACAACAAATTCACAATATATAAAAGAAACCTTTACGTAGAAGGGAAAAGAAGAATACAAAATAAATCAAAATACCCCAATTATTAAAAGCCCATGATGAAGAAAATTGTTTCTGTCATTACAAGAAACAGGTCCTTGGCTATGATGGCCATGAAAATTAATTTGTACTCCAACCCACACTAGTCTTATATATATTCTCTCTTTCAATTAATTTCCTACATAAAATGGAATACATATTAATCTCTATTTTCTACTCTTATGCCTATGTTTATTTGTTAATGTTATGTTCATTACGAAATGTCACGGCGCTAGTCGAGCATTTCGATAATCAGTTGCGAGGGACGCGATTGAGTGGATGTGATTTTTCCCAAGGGAGTTGGATTTATGATGATACATATCCTCTATACAATGCTTCATTGTGTTCGTTTATTGAAAAGCAGTTTAATTGTGAGGGAAATGGAAGAACTGATAAGCTTTACCTCAAGTATAGATGGAAGCCCCAACAATGTGAACTCCCCAAGTACGTATCACATACTACGTGTACTTTTAAGTGATTTTTTATTTCTATTCATTTTATTTAAGTAACTCTTATGTTACGTGTGTGTTCTGAGTTAAGTAACAATGTACGTGTAGATTTAATGGGCAAGATTTCTTGGAGAGCATGAAGGGGAAGAAGATAATGTTTGTAGGGGACTCTCTTAGCCTCAATCAATGGCAATCCCTCACATGTATGTTGCATGCAGCAGTCCCCTAATCAAACTTCACATTGCAGAGGAAAGGAGACCTCTCTACGTTTTATTTTCAGGTTGGCTCTTTTCTCACTTGTTTGGTAAACTTATTTATTTCTAAAAGTTTAAACTTCTAGACGAGGTAGTTGGTGAGAAAATAGACCAGAGAAAAAAACAAGACTTGCTCCGGCCCGCCGCCCCCGTGACCTTGCGTACTAGATCCATCGAAATACATTTGACATGGAGTTGTGGTTAGACGCATGATCACCTCTCCATTATCCTAGTTGGACATCTGCTTGCCTAAGTCCAACGGATGATTTATCAAATATTCGGCCCCTTTGACAATTAAATAATTGAATGAAAACTCTGGCAAGACAAAAACCCATTTTTCAAATCCGACCTTTGAGAAATGGAAGTATAATGAATTTAACCAAAAGTACCTTATGGAAATGCAGGATTGTAACATTTCTTTGATGTCATTTCGCAACGCGTTTCTGGTAGATTTAGTGAAAGATAAGAAGGGCAGAATTCTTAAGCTTGATTCCATCCAAAATGGTAACTCATGGAAAGGTTCGATATGCTCATTTTCAATACATGGCATTGTTGGCTCCACAAGCGAAGCGCAAAAGCGTAAGATTTTTTTTCAGATTTCGATGCTATATTTGGTACGTTATATTAGACATGACTAGAGAAGACAACACACAAGTTTTTGTTACATGTCTCTCTTAATCATGTCCAGTCTATAACATTAACATGTTTTGATAATTTTATATCGTCTCCCTTAGTTATATATAAATTAAATTTCTTTTGATTTTAGAAGGGATTACATCCAAAAAGGAGAAATTATACAAAGACATGGATCGTTTGATTGCATTCGATGAGGGACTAAAAACTTGGTCAAAGTGGGTAGATTCAAATATAGATCCCTCCGACACCAAAGTATTATTTCAAGGCATCTCTCCTACCCATTAGAAGTAAGAATTTTATTATTTTCTTTTATAAGAACTTCGTTCAATTGTGCTGTTTCTCATACAGCATAACATAATTTTTTATTGTCTAGCTAGACAAAAAATGTATCTTGTTAGACTCCCCATACTTTTTTTCGTCTGTTTTTTATTTTTTTGTTACTTTATAAAATCATATTTCGAAAACACAAATTATCCAACAAGACACATTTTTTCCGAGATGAATGATAAAAATAGTACAATAACGGGTATTTTGTGTCATGTTATTTATGTTCACCACAATAATATTTTTGTTAATTTAATAAAATAGAGTGCCTCAAATTGAAATAAAAATAAAATTTGAATGACTATTTCAAAACGAAAAATAAAAATTGATGATCGACGTAAAAGAACACTATAAATTGAGTAATCTTTCCAATTTCTCCTTCAGAAATGACCCCAACAAATACTTGGAGCATGTTTGGCATGATTTTTTTTAAACTTTTTTTTTTCTTAAACTTATTTTCAATCAAATATTTCATGAGACTCACAACTTTTATCAACTTCTGAACCACGTATTTTCATCAAATTTTTTTCAAAATCTTCTAAAAAACTATTTTTAAACTCTACCAAACAAACACTTATAATTTTTGCCTGGTACGTTTTCCCTTTATGTTTGTTTGCGCAGTGGTGCAGAGTGGAATGCCACAAAGGGAACCACCTGCAACCACGAAACTCAGCCCATTACCGGCTCAACATATCTCAAAGGACCACTGCCCGTGATGGCAGTGGTTAGAGGTGGAAAAATTGGCGCAAGCCGGCCCATGTAGCCCGCCTTTTTGGATTGGGTTAGCCGTAGTCCAAATAAAACTGAGCCAAGATGGCCTGGCCCATTTAGCCTGCGGGCTAGTTGGGCCGGTCTGATATTGATTTTTTGATTTTTTTTTTTTGATTTTTTTACAAATAACCACAATAAATAAAATATTTCTTAAAATACTTGTCATGTTTTTTTATTATAAAAATACTGTTTTTTATTTTTGTAACAGTTATTGTTACATTTGTTATTTTAGTTATAATAACAAAATAACAAATGTAACAACAACTGTTACAAAAATAAAAAAACAGTATTTTTATAATAAAAAAAGTATGACAAGTATTTTAAGAAATATTTTATATTTTGTAGTATATGATGAAATTATCACTTTTTTTTATGCTCCTTAACACTAATAACTCATTTTGTGAATATCCCTAATACATAATTCAAATAATATCAATTTAAAATGATCTAAGCTAAAATCACCAATAAACATTAGTCCAAAAATCTTAGGATCCAACATAAAATTGTTTAGATTTAATTAAAATTTAATTTAATTCAAGTTTTAGTCCAAAATATATTTGGTGTGACAAATAAATTATTTATTTTAAATTTACTTATAAGTAAATCTTTTAATTTAAACCAAACATGCTTATATCTCAAAATAATAAAACTAGTATGCTTTTAATAATTGTATTTCTTTTATAAAATGTCTACAAATAGTTTACAATTAAAAAAAAAAATTTATTATTTTGAAAGAAAATTGACGTTTATCTATTAACTAATACATGAGAACCCCAATTTTATAAATTAATCTCTTTCAAAATCTCAAAATATATAGTCTAAATTTATCTAAGATTGTATTTGATGTAATGTATTAGATAGTATAAAAAATTTATTTACAAAAAAAAAGAAGAAAAAATTAAGACAACTTGGACCAATGAACTGGATTGGGCTAGCATATTTATGGCTCATACAAATGTGTGGCCTTGCTCTGAAGGGTTAGACTGGCCCAATCCAACCTATTTGTCAACTTTAGCCGTGGTAAAAGGAGTGTTAAGCAACATGTCAACAGATTGCTTGATGTAACTCAACTTTTACAATTGAGAAAAGATGGACATCCATCAATATATGGCATTGATGGACAGAAAGGAAATGACTGCAGTCACTGGTGCCTAGCTGGTGTGCCTGATACTTGGAATCAATTATTGTATGCAATTCTTGTTATGGGTGGAAAATCAATAAATCAATAATTACTAGAATCCATTGAAAATCCAAGTTATTTCTTACACGATTTTTTTTTAAAATCTTTTTATTCATCATTAAGTCAAGGATTTTGCGTTAAATGTTATTTTTAAGCAACAATGTACGGGACTCTCTTAGCCTCAAGCAATATGTCAACTGCAGTGGGATTGCTTGATGTAACTCAACTTTCACAGCTGCCACTGGTGCTTTGCTGGTGTGCTTGATACTTGGACTCAATTATAGTATGCAATTGTTGTTAAATAAAAAAATTAAATTACAAGTGTTTATCACTAAAGTTAATACCAACAAATCTTCGACCACCTCTCTGCTTAAATGAATGAATCAATCTTCTATCAATTGCCGTCTGAAAATTGAGATTCAAATAGGCAGAAATTTAACTAAGGTTTATGATTGTTCTATCTTTCTTTGATTTAATTCAAGTTATTTATAGGTGTTGCAAAGTTTAGGATTCTTTTGTTTTTTCTCTTTTTCTACCACATGTCACCATCTAGTTGAAAGACTCTTAATTCTAGAAGATTCTATGACACGTGGCTGAAGGTCATTGGATCGGCTGTCATTTTCTTTAGATTTTGTTGTTATTCTCATATGTGATTCAGTTGTAATTGATTTTGCCACCTAAGAATTCATCCAGTTGTTCCAGGGATATTCTCCTCCTTTAGGAATGGGGTTCGTATCTTCGCCCAAAAAAGGATGTCGAAAGTTAAAACAATATCAAGGTTAGGCTCGAATAATTTGAATAATCAATTCATAGGCTCTTTTACCTTCACCTTCTTGAAACGAAGGTTTATTTTAAGTGAATCAATTCATAGGCTATTTTACCTTTACATTTGCTTGAAAGAGGCGAAGGATTATTTAAGAGAACCAACTTGTAGGCTCTGTTCAATTAAGGCGTCTAAACTGAATATTCCTTCGTTTGTTCAATTGAGATATAACAAGAAGAAGTAATTTTTATTAGAATCTATTAAATAAGAAATTATTACCTACAAAGGGCTAATCTCGTGGGAGTGCTCTACTTGGGATAATTGAAGTTTATCTTCAAGCAATTGAATTGATATCGATAAATTTTATTTATTTTTTTTTTAACACGAATTGGGACAAAATATTATGATAGAATAAATCATAAGCAATTCTTTGTCCTCTATAGTGGTGTGACATATTACATTTTATTAGCTTAATAATTATAGTTTATTACTGTTCAACTTTATAATGTATCAAAAAATTAGTAAGAATATTAAAAAAATTTAATTGGTGGATCGTCGCCACTCACCAAGGACAGTGGTTATCCATCAACAGCAACAACAACAACAATTACCCAACACTTACAATAGACGATACTGACAATCGATTGTTTGATAACAATTGAAAATGATAATGAGAGTGACGGAAGTATTAATAATATCATTTTTGTAACACAGATTTATGTAATAAGAGTATAGAAAGACTTATTTGTTCCTCATATTTTTAAATAAACAATAAAAAAAATTATATATATAAGTTTGACAAAAAAAAATTGTCTCTCATTTCAAAACATGCTAATAGAATATTTAGACATAAATCGTCGTCCCCGAGACAAGATATGTTAATTAATTTAAGGTTAATATAATTATAAGAATACAACGAAAAAAAGTTAAGATATAAATACGATAATGAACAAAAATTAAAAATCTCCCATACAATTAAAAATATATTTCACTAAATAAAAATTATAATGTAAATATAATTACACTTACTTAAACATAAGTTTAGAAACACTTATTGATCATAATAAACAATTAAAACTTTGATTGAAACATTATTTTTGTTAAAGCTTCAACGTAATGATTTAAGTTTTTCATTTATATTTGGCATACAAATTTGTTCCTCTGTCCATAAGTCGTTTCACAACGACTTTATTTGATTATTTAAAAATATTTTTATTTTAATCTTTCATATAATATACTTATAGAATTGATTGAATTAATAATCTATCAATTGAACCAATTATATATTAACTCAATCCTTTCCCAACAATGTCCTGAACAACGTAATTATGTATTTTTATGGTTTAAGGTTTTTCTTTGTCAATAAATAATTGTGCCAAAAATGAATTATCAACATTCGATGGTCCTTCCTATTAATAAAATAGGGAATTGAACAAATTATCTAATTCTAAGTGTATTTTAAAATATGTCTATTTTTAATAATATTTGATAAATTGATCAAATTTAAAAATTTGGACAAAATTATTCATAGATTACCAATTAAATATCTATTGTATCCATTTTTTTAATCTTTCCACACTCGCTATTTCTTTTCTTTTCTTTTAATCTTTCCACACACACACACACTTTCTCTCTCTCACATTGCTGTCGTCTTAAACTCTATTTTTACGAATAATGTTATTTATAGTCGATCATTACCGGTAGTCATCCTACGTAACATTACTCAATTAGATGAATTATTTGCTCTAATTGAGTATTATAACCATTAATTATGAACAATTCATTCAATTGAGTAATGTCACATAGGATGGTTACCGATAGTGAGCAACTATGAATAGTATTACTCAATTTTCACTCCTATTTGTTATTGTTTTGACTGAATTCTCTTATTTTTATCCCATATTCAAAACATAGTTAGATATGTCACTAATTTTTGAGCCATTTGAAGAAATCGATTAATTTGAAATTTTTGAAATCAGTTATAAGATATTTAAAATTGAGAAAATTAATATAGATTATATAAAACTTAAATTTGATATATTGTATATCTATTTTTTTGTTGATATATTTTATGTTAGGTAATTTTTTTTATTTAGTTTGTATATTAGTGGATTGTATTAAATATTAAGTTTAATTTACAAATTTTATCGATATAATTTATTGGTATATTTTGTTGTCGAATAATGAAATTGGTTACATTTGGTCAAAACCAGATATAAAAATGGGTACAAAACTCATTTCTTCGTTAACAAAATGGACAGTCATATAGTGAATAATGAATACCGATGGAGTTTATGAATCATATTTATTTATACTAGAGTAGGATGTTTCAAAAAAAAATTATAAAGGCTTAGCTTCAGTTTCAAACAATTTTTATGTATTGAAACCTAAACAAAAACGTGTTTAAGCGTGTCTAAGCAGGTTCACCCACCAACAATTCATTTCGATTATGCCGTTTGACGATTTTTTTTTTTTTTTTTTTGTTCAACCCTATCTCCACTACTTTTGCCCAAGAAAAAAAAATATCAAAGTATCAAGAAATAAGCTTGTTGTGAAGCTAAATTGATATAAAGCAGCGAGCATGGCTCTCCATATAACATCCCTAAATTTCTAGTTATACAGAATTTGGATAGTTTTGGGATCAAATTGCAATTTAAGAAAATTTGCATGTGTTTGGATAATTATCAACGAATAAATAAGGATAATTATAATTTAGATAGGTTTCAGAATTAAAAATAAAAAATAAAAATTATAAGTTAGATGGTCACCACTTAAAGTTTAGAGGGCTTGTTGGCTTTTTTGACTAGTTTGGGGCAAATTTGCAAATTTGTAAATTTCAAAGAACTACAATGCAAATTCAGAAAAATATATTTTTGCAGTATAATCTAGGTGGATATTACACACACTACTTACCAATATTAAAATAATTCTAAATCTAACAACTTAACTTATTTATTCCAAAAATACTACATAATTAATATTATATTAATTAATAAATTAATAAATTAAAATCAAAGAATTATTTCCACGTGAATTCATTCAAATTTATTTTTGAGTCCTTGATTGTTTGTACAATAAGTCCTTCATCTTTGTAAAATTTTCACTTTAGTCCCTATACTTCTTCTTTCATTTCAATTTCGTCTTTTTTATTTGCAACCCAAGTCCTTCAACTTTTAAATTTGTACAAGTTGGTCCCCATATTTATACTTTTATATCAATTTAGTCCTTTGTATGACTATTTGATACAAATGTTACAAATGATATTTTGTATCATTGAATATGTTACATATTATATTATGTTATTTTACACATCACTTGTTACATGAATTGGTATTATGTATCACTGATGTTACGTATGTTACAAATGATGAAATTAATAATTTTATTTGTTAAATTTAACATTGTGTTACATATCTATATCATACTATAACGAACTTATTGAATTTTAGAGTTGATTTTGCAATTGTAACAGTTGTAACAATTTCTGTTTAGTATCGCAATCTGTTACAAATGTTACAAATCATATTGTGTATCATTGTTTAATACAAATGTTACAAATAATATTTTGTATCACTAAATATGTTACAGATTATATTATGTTTTTTTACACAATACATGTTACATTAATTAATATTTTGTATCACTGATATTTTATATTTCAATTTGTAACACAGATTGTTATAAAATATCATTTGTAACATTTGTATCAAACATTGATAAACAATATTATTTGTAACATATGTATCAAATAGTGATACTATAAAAGACTAAATTGATATAAAAGTATAAATATGGGGATCAAGTTGCAAAAATTTAAAAGTTGAAGTACTTAGGTTGCAAATAAAAGAGGACGAAATTGAAATGAAAGAAGAAGTATAGGGACTAGAGTGAAAATTTTATAAAGATGAAGGACTTATTGTGCAAATAATCAAGGACTCAAATGCAAATTTAAGTGAATTCACGTGGAAGTGGAAATATATATTATTTGGTATAGATTTGATTTTAATTTATTATTTTATTAATTAATATAATTTTAAGAATGTAGTATTTTTAGAATAAATTTGATAAATTAATAAAATTAGAATTATTTTTAAAAAATGGTTTATTTATGAAAAAATCCCATAATCTGGAGTATACTATGTTAATTGAATTTTAGAACTCAATCTTAGACCTCGAGCCCAGTCTAGCACTTAGTCATGGCTCAATAGAGAGCCCATGCATTTTAAATCCAGATTTTGGGATTTTATGATTATTATGTTAATTATTACCCTTTTAAATTAAAATAAAATCATACGTTCTAAAGATATACCAAGTTAAAATTTCAAAGACAAATTACATGATTTCCTCTCATTTCAAGGCTGCGTGTGACTTTGTTTGGAAATTTGGTCCCTAGGTATCTGTAGGGTCTATTCTCTATAGTCCCTTCAAGTATACTTCTTTCTCTTCCGATGTCGGATAACACTAATAAAGTAATAAAACATTGCACTAAATGCTTGAAAGCAAACATCGTGGAAAGGTTTGATTCAAAAATGTGAGTATCTGTTCCGAAGAGCTCAAGAGTTTGTTCTCCCCTCCCCTATAGTCTTGATCCTTTCCATATGTACTACTCCAATGTGTCAATCTTGAGTGAAAAAAGGGTAGCTCTAATTGCTCCATATAAAAGAAACTCATTTGGTCAATAATAAAATTATAAACAAATATAACACATGTTTATCAATATTTAAATTATAATTTTAGCTAGTCAAACATACTTTTTATTTACACATTTCATATGATTCACAACTTACAATTTATTTTTATCTACACATTCACTCATACCTTATAATATAAACAGTTAAAATATAATTTTTGTACTACTAAACATATGCAGGCATGGGGATATCTTAATTATATAATGTGAAAATGTTTGGCAAATAAGAGAATTTCTAGTTTTAGAATCTACAAATTATGTAGAGTAAAATGCTCACAAATATACCAAAATGTATACAAATGTGGACCTCACAATTATGGGCATTTTACGATTTGAGAATTCTAAAACTTATAAAAAGTCCAAAATGATTCTCACACCTGGCCTAGGAACCAGGCTGTTTCTTATCCGGACCATGCTATATGTACACTCTCAATTACACCATCACTTACACCATGTGATGTGTCAAAAATTAGTTGGGTGAAATCATTATTTATTTGGCCAAATAAATAAAGTGATCCAATCATTATTTGACACATTTCTATAGTATAAGTAATGATATACATTTTAGGTGTACAACTAACTTTTTCCTTCTTATCATCCTTATCCAATTCCAATCAAAGACCCTAGAACAACCCCACCCCGCCAAAAAACAAAGAAAAATCATAAAGCGAATAGGAAATTGCACTTATGTGCAAGTGGATTGACCGTGGAAAAGTAATATGTCCAGTCAAAGACCCTATTTAACCACGGACGGAAAATATCTAAAAAGGACAATTTTTTAGTCTATAGTCTGGCCACACGATTGATTAATCATCTTAACTACTTTTACACGGGATTTTATTATGGATTTCAACGTCACATATTTACGTTACGTTCTTACGTATGTTGTCCCATCAATCGCAATATAGAGATGATATATGTACTAAAGTAGAATTAAAATATTTTAACGTGTTTTCTAAAGACATGTGCCAGTTATGACATTTTCATGTAGAATATTAAAATAAATAAATTATGAGTCTCATATAATAATTATGAATGATAAATTTTTAAATTTATAATTTGATCAAATATTAATTTTAATAAAATTTACATCGTATAATTTATAAAAAAAAAAAAAAATTACTAAACTATATATATATTTTAAATTTAATCATCTTAAAAGAAAAATAAATTGTTTATTCTTGTTTGCTACATAGTCCACACTTATCCAGTCCATACTTACACCCCAAGTCAGTCTGAGCGCATTTGTGAGGGTTAAAATTATATTTTAGGAATAAGTGCATCAAAGGTCCTCCAACATTTCAGAATCATTAAAAATATGCTCATAACCTAAAATAATAGAACTAAACATCCTAACGTATGAATAAATAAGCATTATAAGTCTCTATTGATAGTTTTCATCCATTTTCTCCGTTAAATCAAAAATTTAGAATGCACGTGCTATATATCTCCTAAAAATACGAGTGAGAATGGCAGGGGTAAAGTTCTTTTGTCTATTATCTTCCAAAACCATTATTTGTTCTCTCCATTCTTGAGGCGAATTGTTCTTTACTGTTGAGGAAGTCGCTCTGTAACTACTGCATCAAACGTTCTTCAGCTGCACCACCACCCATTCCAGCACCGCCAGCAGAATCTTGAAGATGAACAAAGCGAAAATAGCAATATAAACTGCAGCTTTAAGCGAAATCGAGACGACAATTACAATATTTCTACCACCGCCGCGGAGGGGGAAGATCTATTGCCGGCCACCGGATAAGGATCAAAGGTCCCTATGTTGTGCAAAAAAGGATTCGGGTCTTTACATACGGGTTGGGCAAGAAAGGATTAAGCCGAATCATGCTACGAGTGTACCAAAAGGAGACCTGGCTGTGTACGTGGGCGACAAGGACGATGATACATGTTGAATCTTGGTGCATGTGGTGTATATAAATCACCATTTGTTTGGAGAATTGTTAAGGGAAGATGAAAAGGTTTACGGGTTCAATCATTCGGGTGGGATCCAAATTCCTTGTCAGAAATTCGAATTTAAGAATGTTCAGACGAAGATCGCTGTCGCGTGCGATGGTGGCAGCCGCTGTGGAAGGCGAAATTGGAAGCTGAAATGACTCATTGGACCACTTGGATTTTTGTGGATATACATGTGTAGGCGTGCAACCTCGGCTCTCCCATTGTCTGTTGGTGGCAGGGTCCACTTCCACACCAAATAGTTGAAGTTTTGTGACTTTATCGGCTCTCCAAGAAGAACGAATTTTGTGCAAATTCCCATTTTAATAATTCCTCATAAGCACTCACTCACTCACTCTCTCTCTCTCTCTCTCTCGTACATAACACACTCACTCTACACAAATCTTGGATTAATCATAACTTATGAATTATTGTTCTTTATTCCACCAGCTTAGATTATGTGGAAATCACACCCAGAGGTTTGATGGACAGTGGATTCCATGCCCAATTGATCCTACTCAGTAATATCTCCCTTATTGTTCCTTGCCTGCACATTCAATGTTTATTTTGTACCTTTTGTTTTTGTGTTTTTCTTAATTTGTTTGAACATTTCTTTGTGTAATAGCTCTGCGCTTGAGGAAAATCTTGAAAGTCACCTATATAGCGTGTGTATTCTAAATTTTGGGTTTAACAGAGAAAATGGACATAAACTGTCAATAGGGACCTATGATGCCTATTTTTTCATACGTTAGGGATGTTTGGTGCTGTTATTTTAGGTTAGAGTCATATCCCTAACGATTCTGAAACGTTGGGGGACCTTCGATGCAATTATTCCTATATTTTAAGTAATTAAATTTTGAGTCTTATAAAATATGTAGATAAAAAATATATTTAATTAATTTAAATTATAATTTAAACTTAGTCAAACATGTTGTAAAATAGACATCTAATAGAGGTCGAAGAGGCAACTCGTGGACAAATGGCTAAGTTTGATCACTAACTCAAAATCAAGCAGTTTTTGACCTATTTTCAAACAAAACTATTTAAAACGATTTAGAAAAATTACAAACCAAATCAAATATAACTATTTTTTGCGGTTCTTTTCAATTTTAAACTACGATTTACATATCGACATAATAATAATTAGTAACACGTTTAAAATAAGTTAAAACATAAGTAAATTGAAATTGATAAAAATTTAAAAAATTACTGAACTCGGTAATGAACTTGTGGGTTATGGACAAGTGACCCACTAGTTTGGCCTTAATTAAATAAATCAGTCCAATAAATATTGTATGAATAATGATCTAATGTTCTCGGTGGGCATTCTCATAATGCCCACCGGAGTATGTGTCATGCAATAATTACATGAGTATAAATGACACATATTCCGATGGACATTAGATCGGGACTCAATATTGTATTATATTGTACTTTTTACACTTTGTAAATGCGTAAGTAAGTGGAATTAATTTATTGTTAATTATAAAAAATTAAAACCAATTTGGTTCAGATTTAAGTGATTTTTTGAACATTGAAATTTAAACCAAACTATTTTTTACACTTTTCTTTTTTTAAAAAAATTTAGTCTATAGTAGCTGTCCAATTTTTATTTCGAAAATATCACTAATCTTTTTAGTCTCCTGTGTTCCTTTATTTAATTTATACAATTAGCTGTCCATTTAACTTCGTTGACTAAGATAATAAAATTTAGGAATAGAGAGTTAATAATTATAGGTTGGTGTGAGATATAGGACAAAAGGTGTTTTTAATTAAATTTAAAAAGAAGTAAAAGTTAAATATAATTTTAGAAATTAGTTTTTTAAAAAAATATGTTTTAATTATATTATATTCTAAAAGTGTGACTCTGCAGTTGCTTCCTTTGGAGGATTCTCTGTATTAGAACTATGCTTCTACTGATTAAAAGATTCGTTATGGCGTGGTATAGCAGTTCTTGTAATTTCAAAGTCGTGGTTCTTTGATGATTGTGTGATTCTTTATTGTGAATTACAGTGTAATTGATAATACTATTTATTATTACTAACGATGACCAAGAGTTATTGAAGTAATTGAGTTGATTTTAATTAATTAGTGCTATATATTGTATTATCTCATTAAATTAATTAATTGTATTAAATTTCACTGACTCACAAATTTAATGATTATAACTAATAATGATAAATAATATTATTTGCAATAGTCGTGTTTGAGAGATTCTTTTCTACCTTATGCCAAGATTCCCAACTTGCAAAACAATTCTGTATCCATCTCCCACTTGTTATCGTCTTTATCTGCACATAATAAATACATTATGGGTGAAAGGTCCACCACTCCCTCCCAGGCATGTGAACAAGTAGACAAAGTCTTCCGAGTACAGCTTACTCTTTAACCGTACAGCGAGCAGTTTGAAGGGAGTCCAATTATTTCTAATCCACGCTCGATCCGATAATATTTAGAGCTTGTTTGGTACAGATTTTAATGAGTTTTTAGATTTCCATTTTTTGACTTTTGAAAGAAAATGACCAAAATAACATTTTACTTTTCAATGTAGCCGCAATATTTGACTAGAAAATGGGATTATTTTAGTCATTTTCTTTCAAAAGTCAAAAAATGAAAAACTAAAAATCCATTAAAATCTATACCAAACAATCACTTATTATATTAATACTTTACCAGTCAACTTTATTGAATAAGAAATAAAGTTTTTTTTTTTTTTTTGATAAAAAGGTTAATAAAATATGATGTTGAAAAATTAATAAAAATCATAAATTTTAATTTAAAATTAATTATTAATTTTAATTATAATTTTTAATCTAAATCAAATAATAAACACTATTAGAACATCTCCAACAAATTTTTTAAACATATATTATTTTTTAATTTAAAAAATCAAAAATCAAAATTCTATTTAATGAACTCTCTAATTTAATATTCTATTATTAAATATATTAAAATAATTTCAATTTTTAATACTTTTTATATTATTTTAAAATCTATATTAATTTGTATGGTTCCTCAATCCCCACACGTAAAATCATTTGAATAATTCCAAGTGGAATTTCTTTAGTTAAATGCAATTAATCCAGTAAGGCTAGTCCCCACCCCACCCCAACAAACGACGACAACTTTTGTGTGATTTCACAAAGACAAAGTCTTCTTACCTCTCACCGTCGCATTTGGGACCACGTCTTTCATGCCATTTTAAACATGTAGTAGTAGTGAAAAATGGCATGAAGACTGATCATATCTTGATTCTTAATATTATAACTTTTTTTATTTTTCCTGCAAAAAACGGCAACGTTTCACGGACTGGACTTATCCTTTCCAGCTCCGACCATGTTCTTCCGACGGTTCCTCATATTTTCTCTCACTGTACTCGTTTGCTCTATGAATCTTGGCCGCGCCGCCACTTTGCCCGCCGACGAATGTAAAATACTCACACACACACACACACACACACAAATGTTCTTGCTTGTTGTTATCTTGAAGAAAAGTGCCATTTTCTTTATTTTTTTGTTTCTTTTTGCAGTGGATGCACTGAAGCAAATAGGAAAGACTTTAGGGAAGGAGTGGAATTTTAGTGTGGATCCGTGCAGTGGAGGAGGGAATTGGAACACCTCGTCCCCGAATGCACCTAAAGGATATAACAATACAGTAACCTGCAACTGCTCCTATGAAAGCAACACCATTTGCCATGTAGTTAGCATGTAAGTACATTTATTAATTTATTTTAAAAAGTTGCTCATCATTCATGACGCTACTAGTTGAATACGATAATATAATTATCAGATCATGTATAGCATAATTGATGAGCAAAACTATAGCTGCTAGATTTATAAATTTCTGATCCCAAATGCAGAAGTCTAAAAGCACAGTCTCTTCCAGGAAGTGTCCCACGGGAAATGGTTAGACTCCCTTACCTTCAAGTCATGTAAGTGCAGCTGCTACTTTCTCCTGTAGAAAACACACACACAGTGCAAATAACTAACTTAACTGCCATTTTTATACAGTGACCTCAGTCGCAACTACCTTAACGGCACAATCCCTCCAGAATGGGGCACTATGGAACAGCTTGTAAACATGTACGGAAATCTTTCTGTAATATATATATGTATTTTACGTTTATGCTGTGTATGTGGGTACTTTGTGAAGCAATTCTTGTACTTTAGTACTAACATAATTTTGGTTCGCTGCAGTTCCCTCCTGGGAAATCGTATAACGGGTCCAATACCGGCCGAGCTTGCCAACATCAGCACACTCGAGGATCTGTAAACTTTCTTGATTACCCATTTCATTTTAAGTAGAATTTTGATTCAATGGGTATGTTATTTAAGATTTCTCTTTTGTTTTCTGAGATTCTCAGAGTCCTAGAGTACAATCAATTGTCTGGAAATATTCCTCTACAGTTTGGGAATTTTTCAAGCATAAAGAGAATGTAAGGCCCTTTTACTGGTACAACTGTAAATTTTTATTGTATTCCCCTGATTTTTTAGATGGTTTCTTCGGATTGATTTTCTCTTGTATAATGTTAATATGTGAAGACTACTGACATCAAACAATTTAACTGGGGAATTGCCTGCTGCTCTAGCAAAATTGACTACATTGAAAGAATTGTAAGTTCCCTCAATTTTACTCATTTCGTTTAGTTCGAGGTTATATTTCGTGATTCAGATTTCCATTTTACAATCTTGAAATTACTTACTTAGACTTGTTTTTATTAAAATGCAGTCGTATCGGTGATAACAAATTTAGTGGAAGCATACCCAATTTTATCGAGAACTGGACAAGTTTAGATAAATTGTGAGTCTTGATTGCTATCTTATTACACTCTTCATTCTTTCATCTATACTTTTCCACTTTGATTTTCTAAGTTTTTATTAATTCTAAATTCTTAACTTGAAAATGTCAGATTTATCCAGGGTAGTGGTCTGAGTGGGCCGATCCCTTCTGGTATTGCTTCCTTGACCAAATTGTCCGATTTGTAAGTACATATTATAGTTTATTGACATTGGGAATATGAGCGGCATATGATCTTATTGAAGTGATAATGAATCAAGTTTTCTTTTGATAAATAAAAAAGAACTCTTACTGAGTGATTTTTTGCAAATATTCTTGTGAATCTAAATATACAGGAGAATCAGTGATTTGAATGGCAATGACTCAACTTTTCCACCTCTTAATAACACTAAAAACCTCAAGACACTGTGAGTATGATTCTTTTAATGCTTATACATTGCTCTAGAGGAGTACAAAACATTGCTTGTGCATGACTCGATGAATCTGGTTTTTCAGGATTCTGAGAAGCTGCAATATCATTGGCCAGATACCACCTTTTGTTATGGCAATGACTAATTTGAAAGTCTTGTTAGTAGAATCCTTCCTTTTCCTACCATCTTAACTTGTAGATATGTTCTCAAATGTTTCTATGCCATATTATGAAAGCCTATCAACTCATTATTCTGTGCTGGAAATTAGTTTAAAATCCTCAAGCACTATGATTCTTTATATTACTCACATGTCAATATTAGAATTTTCAAAGACCAAGATTTTTCACATATTTGGAGTATTAACGAGGGGTACCGCCAAAATATGCTGAACCTTTCTAATGGAGAAATCAACTCGATGACAATTTGATTCTACGAACTAGTACACATCATGGACATCCCACGTTACTATGTTCTATGGACTTGTACGTAAGTATTGAGAGTGAAGATATTATGTAAATATTCCATCCAAACTATTGTTGTCTTTGTATGTAGACGATAGTTTCGAAGGCCATTCTCAATTAAAATATTTAGATGATAAAACGTTTTTAAGCCATGATGAGAATGAACTCTATATCTCGTCACCTTAAAAGTTATATATCTGATCTCGAAAAATAAAGTTTGTAAGTGTCACGAAGGGATTTGAATCTTTAAACAACTGTATGTCATTTGTATTTCACTTACAAAGTATACTAGGAAGGGCTGAGTTTCTCTTCTGCAGCCTTTGAGAAATTTTCTGCGTATCAGCTTTGATTCCTTGACATATAAAATGAAATAATTGAAGGAAGAAAGCTTTTGCCAATACACGTCTTGTAAGCCACTGTATCTTCTTTCTTGCAGAGACCTCAGTTTCAACAAACTAAGTGGACCAATTCCCGACAATTTTGTGGATCTGTCAAAAACAGATTACATGTAAGGGTTTCAATTAGCAAGCCTTCATAGCTATTTCATTTAATTTGATCCAATTTCTGAAAGTAGTATTAATAAATAAAGTTGAAAAGAAGACCAATATCGTGGCCTGAGGCAGCCATGCAAGCTTCAATTCTACTTAGGGCTTGTTCGGTTTCAATTTTTTCCAAAAAAAACCCGATTTTTGCCTACTATTTTTGACCATTCAAACTTTTTACACAATAAAAAAGTTTGAATAGTAAAAAAAGTGGGCAAAAAAACCCATTTTTTGGAAACCAATCTCCACCAAACAAGCCCTTAATAGCCTAATGAATTAGAAGCTACATGAAAGTCAAATTTAGATAGATAAGCATGCAAGGGATTAAAATGGACACTGTTAAGCTAGCTATGCATATAGCTTATCCCTTGTACAGAAATGAAAAATCCTTCCTTGACCTCTACCTGCCTTCATTTTCCTTTATTCTTCAAAGGGGAAGTGGGGGGAGGGTTGCCCTGGTGGGGATGTGGTTACTATTAAAGGGGTTCTTTTAATTTCATGAGACATCTCATTTCATTTTTTGCTTACCTTGATCACTTGAAGTTACTCAAACATTTGAGTTGTCAAAGATAGTACTTTTCAACTTTGTTGTTCGACTCAATGTTCTTGGAAATTTAAAGAATTAAAAGTCCTTGTGGAACTTGTTCAACTTGTGGAGGTTAAACACCGAACATTTCTTTTGGTCAAAATACTCTGCATTCAAACTACTAAAATTTGGATCATCTGGGTTATTGTTTGGATGTGAATATTAAGGAATCCATTTGAAATTCAAGGAATAGAGCACAATCAGAATATTGGAGCTAATGTGAATTTTTTGTGGTGACAAAACCAGTGACAATGCATTGCAAGACACTGTTACGATCTGCTAATACATTGTCTTCATTTTGCCAGTTATCTAACTGGGAACTCACTAACTGGTCCATTGCCTCCTTGGATGCTGAAAGATGGAGAATCCATGTAAGTCTATCTCTTTTTACCGTTCTTACCAATAATTTCAAAACTACAGACCATTGTTTTTCCCCATTCATGATCTTCAGTCTCATCCTTCAAATAATATCAACCATCATTTGAGGCTGATGTCATAGTGGTTCAGCATTGATTCAGTCGTACCTCGTGTATGGCTAATAATATTGTTATTTTTATTTTGGATATTCTTGATTGGTTTGGCTTGATTTCCATCCTGAATAACCATCTTTCTTTGCCATTGGAAGAGACGTGTTTAATGATTTCTTTTATATATATTTGCCTTGTTGCTACTATCATTTTTCAATGGAATCCAGTTACCCTATGTGGGCAAAGTATTTAGTTCACAGAACTCCCATTCAAAGAAAAACAGAACCTACCCAACTCTTACTTTGGTAATGTCGAGTCCTTGAGTTCAGAATCCCTTAACACTAAACTGTCAGCAATATTGAATTCCTAACTTTAAGAAAGCTATGGGATTCTGCAGTGCCAAGTTGGTTTCTAGTTCCAAGAATTCTGTGAAATGTAAATATAGTTGGACCATAGGAGCAATCAGGAAGAACAAGCTAAGAGTTTTACCTTTCTGCTGTATTAAGGTAACAGTAATCAGAGAACAGACAAACGAACTTACAAATATATGAAACTGCATTCTTGATTGTATAATTTCATAAAAAGGAAGTTCAAGAAAAATTAGACACCATAATTGACTATCTTTTCTATTTTTTATCTAGTGATCTATCCTACAACAACCTTAGGTCTGAAAGCACATCCTCAAATTGTCACCTGCGTAATCTGTAAGATCACTTTCACTTTTCTCGGAATTATAGCGGGATTCTTCTCCAATTTCCACATTTTAGTAACACTGCACCATTTTTGTCAGGAACTTGTTTGAAAGCTCAAAGGGCAATACAACGTGAGTTTCTATAAATTTTTCATGCTTTGTTTCCTATGATTTCTCTTTCCTTTTTATATATATCATGTTTCAATATGATCTGACCCTGACTAGTCTAGCACTACATCATTTTCCCAGCAGTATCACATCTTGTTTAAGGGACTTTCACTGTGAGAAAAGTAAGTTAAAGTTCACTTTTACTAGTATTGTCCATTTCTTTAAGGTTTTGGTTGTATATGAAGACAAATAAGAACTTTACAGCAATTACAAAATGCAAAATGATATAGGATGAAAAAATGTAAGAAAGGGACCAAGAAATCATCAAGTCATTAAAATGAACAAAATGTGGAATTATAGATGTCTGACATGGGGAATTTACATAAACAGCATGATGTGAGAGTGTAATCTCTTGGCTACTTTTCGCTCGTCTTTGATCATTAGAACTACAAGCTGTGGGTGATTGGAAATAAGCTTTAACAGCATATACTGAAAATTAGTATGAAAATATTTGAAGCGAAATTCCTCAAATTCCTGTCTGCTGATGATTAAAAAATGTACATTGGCTGGATTTACGATTAACTGTGCCAGAAAACAATGTAAAGCAGTGTGAAGGATTAAGTGGGAATTATGGTTCTTAGTGATCTGACGTTAAGTTTCCATGTAGAAAATAACTCATGTTCTTTGCGTTTGTTTTGGTTTTTCTCAACAGAACTTTGACATTAGTAGCACAAAATTTGTTGAACAATTTGACCTAAAAGCTTAAGTTGTAAGAGAGGACAATGTATATCATTTAAATTGTTTTCAACACCCCTCTTCACATGTAGGCACAATTTTTCATAAATGGGTTGTGGTGAGACTTGAACTCAGAACTTTTGTTGGTTCTGATTCATGTTGAACCATTTGATCTAAATGTTTAAATGTTAGAAAGGGCTCCATATATATCATTTAAATTGTGTCTTCAACGAAAGTATTGTTTACTACAAGCTGATTTAGGGATTTTACTGTATACTCGTATATTAGTGCACGCTCCAGGGATGTAGTCAGTATTTTAACATTGTTGGGGGTGCTTCTGGACTTCTATACGTAATAATTTTCCACAAGAAAAAACACATTATTTCTTCTCTGTTTGTACATTCAGTTTTGTTGCATCTTTACCTCATTTGTTGCCTATTTTTTTTTATTTTTCCCTTTCTTCTCAAACTGTGAGAATTCATTGTAATGGATTGTTTTTCAGAGTATTACTTTCTCCGTATAAATTGTGGTGGAAGAGATGTAAAAGTTGATGATAAAGGTACTACATATGAAGCGGATGGCGAACCTGGTGGGTCATCTAATTTCATGCAAAGTAACACAAACTGGGCATTTAGCAGCACAGGTCACTTCCTGGACGATGAGATTAAAATAGACTCATACATCCGGGACAACATCTCTAGTATCTCTGGGCAGAATCCTGAGCTGTATATGAATGCACGGCTTTCTCCTCTGTCACTGACTTATTATGGATTCTGTCTGGAAAATGGAAACTATACAGTAAAGCTTCACTTCGCGGAGATCATGTTTACTGATGACAGAAACTATAGTAGCCTCGGAAGGCGCATATTTGATGTTTATGTTCAGGTGCTTATATACCTACCACCATTATTCACAAGAGAAAAATGTCATTTGTGAAAGACAGATACTTTTATAGATGATAGAAATTTGTTGTGTATGAATTAGTTAAATTTTGTCCTTCTTGTTGATAGATGGAGATTGGTTTGGGTTTTTTTTTTGTTTTTCTGTTATGATAATT